>JABSTQ010009052.1:0-441474 GCA_013358835.2 Ixodes persulcatus
CCTTAGCGAAATCATTCGAGTTTGACTGTATGACATGTTTGAAAAGGAAAAAAAAAGTTTTTGGTATACATAAGCAATGTTATATTATTGCTTTGTCATAACATTCATCGCATAGTCACGTCTGTTTCGGTCCGCAAACGAGTTTACAGACATTAGTCAGTCAGTGTGTAATGTGTCAGTAACAACACATGCCATATGATTTTTGCTGTTCTTTTTTCACACGGAAAGCCTTTTTTTATTACTATTATGCAAACACGCATGCTAGTGCACAATATCCACAAGGGTCCAGCAACATGTGAGGTTTTTTTTTTATTTCTAACGATATAGAAATGATTGAGCCTTGAGCCTGCACACGTGCTCAATAGACTTCCACGTGGTACGGCAAATGTCGGACGGGTTGTGCTCAAAATCAGGATACCCGAAAGCTGCTCAGCAACAATGACATCATTGCCTCGATGTTAAAACCGAACACAGGCTTTTGCATTGCTCGTGCCTCGCTTCTCTTCCGTTCGTTTTCTAACCCCTACTGAATGAATGGATGGATGGATGGTGGCTATTTCCATTTGAATCGGGCGGTGAATTGCGCAACTTAGCCAAGCAGTGTTTTTAGTTCGTCATTGAATTTTGACTACGTCAATATAATCTAATTTAATCTTTCCGTCCCTTGACTATCACTACATTTCCTCTAATCTTCTTTTACTGATTTCTACCTCTTGAAGACGGTTTGTTTCACCGTGCTTCCTCGAATCCCAGAGCCCCGATGATGTCGGCCTCTTCGTGTAATCTCTTTGGGTGGCCGAGCCGCTCACATTTTATAATGTCATGCAATGGCGTTCCGACACCCCTTTCACATACCAGGCATATTGTATCCACCGCTTTAAAATTGGCGATGTACATACTGGGTCTTAAAACCCCCGTCCTAGCCTCACACAATAACGCACTACCCCGAGAATTATCGAATATTCCTTCCTTTCTAATATCCGTTTTCCATGCCCTGTACATTTCGAAAGCTAGTTTCCTCTGCATTCTCGTCTCCCACATTTCTCTCTCACTCTCCCTTACAACACTCGTCACGGTTCCTGTCCGCCCATCTTCCTCGGTATTACACCAGTACCTTGACGCCAGTCGTCGAGTTCATTTTCTCCATCTTGTCCCACCGCTGGCTATAAGGCTCATTACCACTCATTGCAGTCGCCTTCAGAACTTTCGTTTCTGGCCAGAAAAAAAAAAAAAACGTTTCTCAGGTCGCTCCCAGTGGAGTGCAAACCAGATTCAAGCGACGGTGGTATATGCGATGGAAACTCGGTATGCTTGAGGTGGCATTTGCGGTGCTTTTATGGGAAATTCTGCCAACGCATTACAACGACCAGATGCGATCTTTATTGTCGGCGGCGAGCTAGAGGGATTTCACGAACACGTGGAGGGCGTAAGACACTTAATCCTATTGCATGCCACAGGTTCGAGATTGTAGATTGCGTTGGCCGACTGAGCAGCGTAAGCTCTCGCATGGTGTCTAACCAAAATTAGGCGCGACGGAATCTACTAGTGTAGGACTCCCTGCACCCTTCCCTCGTAGTCGCCAGACCAATATCTTTCGTCCTGCACATTTTTTAGACAACGCGATGCGTGGCACAGGCGCCTACTTCATTTAGCATGGATAAACCTGCGAAATAAAGGGGTCGTTGAGATGTCACGTCAATCTTTTGCCTCATACATCCATGTTTAGATTTTAGAAATACTGCCGTAGTATCGTAAAGCTTCTACTAAATTTAATTTGTAACGAGAACCTAATTTCGTGTTTTTTTGTGATATATATATCAATATTTCACCAGGGACTATTTGAGCTTTGTTCTGTGGAAAACTGAGTAGCTGCGCCCGACTTACAATTTGTGGTTCAAGACTTGTGAGTTTTGACCAACTTTGTAAACACTCTGGTTCCCCACTCGAGAATTTTTAAAGGTATGCAAAAGCGCGGTTTACGAAAGTGAGTGTTTTTGCGAGCTAAGCTTGACAGACGGAAAGTATCATTGCGTCAAGGAACATTGAGTTTTATTTCCATTAAATGCAGCTAATAAATAAAATTTTCTTGAAGTATCTCTAAATCAGTGTATAATATTATTTTCTTTTTAGTGATTTTATTTGTGGCGTGGGGAATGCTTGGCATCTATTCATTTGAAGGCCTTTTCGGCATTTATTATATTTTAATTATTTTTTTAATATTTTGGAGTTTTTAGTTACTAGAGATCAAAATTATTTCAGCTTATTTATTAGGATTGTGGAAAAGTCAGCTCTATTGAATAGCCGGTTGTTATAGTATTCATTTTACTTTATTTGTTTTGCGGGTTCACCGCATAGGCGCCAAACATAAAGGCGCGGTGCCAGACAAAGTCCTACCCCTTAAAGGCCAGCGGCTCTAAATGGTTACATAATAATAATTCTACAATATATCACACCATTACACAATTATAAATATAACTAGTCAAAGCAAGAAGGAAAAGTAAACAACGGTACATTAATTGGGCAAATAACACTATAATATACGTCAGTAAATGTTAGTCGGGTTACAAATAAAACAAAACCAAAACAAAAAGTTAAAAAAATTCAATCATGTATACCGGGTGATTCAGCGACTACTGCCACAAATTGTTAAAATTAGTGTAATCGAGGTAAAAAATAATTTTCTTGGGACCGCATTACTCGTTGTGGTGGACGTCAGAAAACGCGCAATACTTCCTGATTAGTTCGCTAATTAATTAGAAAAGGCTAATTACTTCTTAATTAGTCAAATAACGTGTGGTTACAATTGGAAACTTGGTGAGCGTTGTCGAAAATCACCAAATCAGTAATTTTGAGAAAGACTTTGAGCGCCTGAGAAGCATAGTAGTGTACTAAAGTTACCACTCGTGGAGCAGGTACAAGGCTGGGGCTAGATAAGGCAGGCGAAAATTGCGCGGGCGCGTTACCGCAACCACTAGCCTTGTACCTGCTCCACGAGCGGTAACTTTAGTGCACTACTACGATTCTCACGTGCTCAAAGTCTTCCTGAAAATTAATAATTTAGTTGTTTTTGATGACGCTCAGGAGGTTTCTAATTGGAATCATATATGTCTATTTTCAATAATTAAGAAGTCAATTCATCGTTTTTAATTAATTAACGAACTAATTAGTAAGTATCGCCCATTTTTTGACGTCCGGCACCACGAGTAATGCGGTTACGAAACAAATATGTTTTTTACCTGGCATACACTGATTTTAGGATCCGTCGTCGTTGAAACAGCCGGCATATCTTCAACATATCAGTTACGGCAAGTTCAGATAATAATATTTTTTGGTAAGTGGTTTCAAAAAGCATTAATTTTATGACAAACAGACGCCTGTTTCGACGGAAACCCAAATGTGCTACTGATGATAACCGTCGTCGATTCTTTCCAGAATTCTAACACCGCTGAGGTCAAGCTGCGTGGGAGGGACGGGGCATGATTCAACGAGCGTAGGCAGCTGGAAGACCCGAAACGAAGAGTAAAAGCAAACTAATAATCTCTAAAAAAAATTAAAAACAAACAGGCGGAAGACGTCCATTAAGTTTCACGAAGAGCCTGTTACGGTTGCGTAAGAACTCGCGTGGGCGCCTGTATAGTCGCCCACGTCGGCTAATTAGTCGGGACTAATTAGCCGGCGAGTAGATGAGATTGATAAAAGGAAGCGGATATTTTGTGCGTCAAGTTTCGGATAGCCTCACAGGCATCCCACGTATCCTTCCTCTTCGATGGAAGGAAGTTCTTTGGAAGTTTGGGGGTTGCTTGAGATCTAAACTGGCTGTAGTATCCTTACCTAATATAAGGATAAAATTACTTGTTTATAAATCGCTGGAAATTTTTAAAGAACCTCCAGATCTCATGCTCCCCACCACACCACGAGAAAGTGCCACCGTATCCTTTCAGAAGTTATTTTTGGCAGATTTACTAGCAGAACCCTTGCTGAGAAAATAGTGTAAAATGTAAGTGTAAACTTGACGATGCCGTGGAGGCATTAGCAAAAACCTGCGGTCATCTGAAGGTCTATGTGGCCTTCCTCAGTTGACTCGTTTGCCATAAATACAGCAAACCACTTCAGGAAGAATATAATTTAATCTTAATAACCGGCAAACACGATTAAAATATGTGACCGAGTTTTCTATTGATTCCTGCTGGTTGGTTTCAACGTACGTAAACTGTTACTACTAAAAGTTTTATCCCTTAAACCAAAGACGCATTTATATATATATATATATATATAATATATATATATATATATATATATATATATAGCAGTCATTTGAAAACTACAAACGTACTTATGATCTATACTTGTTGCTCTACTCCCTTAAAGTGAAATTAAGCATAGGTGATTTTTTTTTTCTACATCCATACCACGAACGTGCAATCGTGATAAAGAAATGTTGACGCCAGAATGTGCTGGCTCAAATTTCGGGAGGCAATCAACGCAAACTCCTTTCTTAGTTTTACTTCCATAGGGTTATTCCAAACAATATTTATATTTTGAAAATTTTATCTGCTTTCAAATCTGGCGACCAAGGCAGAGCTACTATCTTGGCCACTTTCTCCCCACAACTTAGCACTATTGGTTTTACTGTGATCATTTGAAAAGCGATTTTAATATTAAACCATGTGGCCATTTAACTACCTTGGAACAATATAATGCCAGCTTTTACCTTTTTTCTCTTGAGAATATACAATTACTTCTAAATACCCGCAGCCGAAAAAAAAAGTTAACTAGAAATTAACAGCAACTCTTATTGCGAAAGTATAATAATGTATGAAAGTTTCGTAATGCGCGTCTTGTGCATTAAAATGAATAAGGCGTGATCGTTTACATTTGATTAGAAGACATTAAACAGGCGTGAGTGAAGAACCTATATATTTTTCGCATTTTTCCCGCCAAATTTAGAAGGAAATCGTACTTCGTACAAAGGTAACGTGGGCCATGTAGCAGCCATATTACGGCTAAATTTATCAGGGAAACAGCGTTGGTGAATGGGTCTCGTGACTTCAGATTATAACATCAATTTTCCCGCCAAATTCGGCAAGGAAACTAAGTTGTGTGTACGTAACGTGACAACAATTTGCCTGCTAAATTTAGCAGGAAAATTTTGTCGGTATAGTCCAACTCGCGTTTCTCCGACGTCACGACTCATGCTTCTGACGTAACGACATGTGGGTGGCACTGGCTGTCGAGAGGCGCCTGAGCAAATGCCTCTCCCTAAAAGAAAAAAAAAAAATTCGGCGCGTCGGCGAGGCCCACACTTCAGCGGCTGCAGATCAGCACACTCTTGTTTATAACCAATGAGATAGCGTGTAACGAGTTTCAAACTCGCGACACGCTGTTTCGGTCATAGCGGGATGGTCACGTGACATGTGACACCATCACGTGTCACGGGCGTGACGTAACTGGTAGGATAAACCTGCAGGCACAAACTCATGATCTATAAAGAGCTGCGTTGATATGTTCGGAAGAGTTGTGGTAACTTTACGTCCGTAGGAACTCGTTGCTGGAAGAGCGACGCATCGGGGGTGGCGTCCTACCGCAGCCCAGTGCAAGTGACGTCAGGAACATGGGTTAAACATTTGGGTAGTAGTTGTCTGTCCCGTAGCACTTAAATGACAAAAGTTCGGACGCGCGACAAAAAACAACAGTGTAGCTCAATCATATGATCAACTGCAACACGCCCAATGGGAAAGAACGTATGTCTTCAATGAGTAAAAACTTAAGGACAAAAAAGAGATGGTAGTACCTAGCGGCCACTTCATGCAACGTTGTATGGAGGATATAGGGGCTTAAGGGGTGAACGAACTGCACTTCGGCGTGAGCCAACCAAGGGCACGAGTGAATTAATGCGTGTCTCGTGATGTCTAACAACGCTAAATGAGCCATTGAGGCCTGTTGCCACTGGTGTTAGGTTGAAAAGAGCTCATAAAGATATGAAGCTCACTTTTACGCATGATGTGATCAAATTATACGTAAGAAAATGCAGCGGGTACATGCGCGAGGCACCATCTTTGCGGAGGTTTAATGTACCGGTAAGGTAACTTGTATGCTTGGATGGGACAGCGCGGATATACAGTCACACTCACAGGCACACAAGAAGGAAACAGACTCGCAGCTCTGACTAACAACTCAGTTCTATATTTCTTCTTCCTCAAATAGTCATCTTAGTCTTCTTTACCGTTAATGAGAACATTTTAAATTTTTACACTAGCCCAAGCGTCCACAGTAACTTGCATATGAAGAGCAACAAAATATGAAACAACAATAAACCTGACACGCGTAACAAAATTATTTTCGGCGATTTTATATTGCCGCGGAGCGGCAAACGCCTGCAGGAGTGTCAAATACCTGACTTCAAAACCGACACCAATTCTTCTGACTCCATCTGTACGTGAACCTTTGTATACGAGTTTCTCTGCAAACTGCGAGGGCCGTGTCATCCCTCGAAACGTGAACCGTGTCTAGCCTAATGGTTTTATTACACAGACTCACTCCGGCACGATTTACGCATCTCGCACGGGGGAAGTGATAAATACGGCGCAGCTATCTATAGTATTCTACGGAACAATTGAATACGTGAACTTAGGAAGTGAGCCACCCTTCGGGAAGTGAATGACGGTATCTTGCCCTGGCCAAATACAGCTTTGTTCCATCCTTGAAGACTTTCCGCCAAAAGTTCACGCCGATGTCCAACAATAAAAGTTTAAGTCTGGCGAGCCCAAAGAGGCTTCGTCGTAATTAGAATTCGTGGAAGAAGCCACGAGCGTCGGAGCAAAACGGTGTCTATGGATTTCGGCTCCTGCTGCTCGTTTTGAGGTCGAAGTTGTTTTCTGTAGATTTGGACAGTTCAATATATCCCCGGTGGTTCAGTACCACGCTATTCGAAAGACGCACCTTCTTCAGGAGTAGCGAAGGCCTGGTTAAAATAAGTTAATTTTTCAATCTAGATTTTTGTACAGAAGCGGCCCAAGTCGTGAATCCACATGGTAACTACCAAGATAATAAAATTTATAGCAGATATGAAAAAAAATATTTTGCGTCATTTTGGCTGCGCGACGTTTTTGCACCTTCAGGATTGGTTGTCTCAATTTATTGTAAGGCCAGCCCACACTGGGTGGACAAACGACAAACACAAGTATCAGTAAGCAAGGCAACTTTGCAAGGATCACGTCGGTTGATATGCCAATGTTATTTACCAAACACGCAAAATTCAACTTACTAGTAACATTTCTGTTTTCACTCTGAGCGCCGCACACTTTCCACGGGAGAACGAGTTCGGGAACAATCTGTGGTGTGAAAAATTGCACAGATCTTCAAGACTTGTGTTACATTAGCGAAAATTGTTTGTCGTTTGTTTGTCTTCTGGGAACGAGAATGTGCATTTCAAAACATTAACTTGACTCAACAGGATTGTTTCTTGGATACATATAAATTTGTTTTGAAGAACGTTTTATTCTCTCCTTGTTTCTAATGAAGCTTCGTTAGAAACAAGGAGACACTCGTAATTACTTCGGCCCAAATTGATCTGTGTCCAATGCCAATACGTCACCTGAAATGGTTTAGTTCAAGAATTCGCCACTTTTTGTTTGAAAAAAAAAACTTCTTACGATATAATTTTGCTTTGTACGACCAGGCGACGATTATTTTATGGATCATGTTGTCGTCCTTTGAACGAAGCGATTGAATATGATATGAAACTGAAATTTGTAATATAAAATCACGAGACAATTAAAGTTATCCTGGAAGGACAGAAAGGACTTTGAATCTAGGCATATCGTGTAATAAACAAAAAAAAGCATACTTTAAGTCAGCGATTCATTAACATACCCTAATTAGCAAATTTAGACAGAATCAATTTAAAAATACACATAGCAAACTTATAAAAAACAAAACAAAAATAACGATTTTATTTCATGACACATAACTTGCAGCAGTACCAGAAGATGTTCGATTTCGGCAAACCTTGGGTGTAAGATTGTACTACAGGAGAAGAAAAAAAAAACCGTGAAACGTTATCAATTATAGAACACTGAACTTCGTTAGTCAGCAACGCAGTTGCGAAGTTCAAAATGAGCGAACGGAGCAGCATTCACGCACTGCATTCAAGACGATTTCGCAGGATGTTCCATAACACACACCATTCGATATCGGCAGAGCCTCAGCGGGGAACCTACAACACAACTACGTCGAACACCATTACCAAACATCGTGGGCAGCTCAATTCCAGGTGAGATCCCCGTAGGGGTATGTTATTCAACTCCGGATGCTCCTACGCCTTTTATGCCTCCCAGACGGACCTTCTATTTACCGCCGCGTCGTCATTGTCCGGGATCAAAATGGGTTTCCGCATACAATGCCAAGGGGACTTCGCTTCGTTTCACCATTCACACCGAGAATATTGCATTCCTTCCTTTTCTTTTTGGCGACTATTCTAGGTGTTGGGGACGACAAGATTGTGCCGGTCCATAAACCTGGTCCACTTTTCTCAGACTCTGGAGGGCTGGAACCGTTTACTTTTACCAACAATTCTGGCTGTGGTTGCTTTCGGCAGATGCCCCAATTATTTTTCTACCTACTCATTATCTTGGTGGGGCTTTGTTGGAGTTGCGTCTTGGTGGGTTGGCTCGTATTTTTTTTTTGTTCTTTTTTTATCTAGCAGAAAACTGTAAAAGTGGACATTTAATATTATACTAGAATGTGTTTTTTTTTGGCATCACACAAAAGTGAATAATTGGGTTATGAATATTACTCTTTTATTGAAAATGATATATCTTATTATTATCATATTAATCATCATTTATTAAACCTTGAAGGCCATTACGGGAATTATACAGAAAGGGAGGGGGTACAAGCTGGTGAACATTGTTATATAAAGCAAAGAAACAGAAAATAAACGCTCAAACACTTTTAGGAATACACAGCTAATTAAACATACAAAATACTCAAATAAAACATTTCTACAAACACGAATTGAATTTGCTATTAGTGCAACTACAAATGGGTGGTTAGTTTGAATATGGATGTGCTATGATCTGCCTGGGTCACGATACTGTTAGAGAGGTTATTCCACTTTGTTAGTGTTAACGGGCTTGTAGAGTTAAGAAATGAAACCGATTAGGCGAAAATTGGACGCACTTTACAGACGTTGTCATTGCGAGGAGTCTGAGTAGACTTGACTGAACCACTTTTTTTAGAGTTTATAACGCCTAATTCATTACTAAAATCAGAAATGGCAGTATTGGTTTTACTTTAATAAAATTACAGTAGTTAAATTACCTTTTGTGATAATGAGTAATGTAATGAAATACCTTTCTAGGCTCGTAATTTAGTAATACAATGAATTGCGTTCAGGCCGTAATTTCCAGAAAATAAGCATTACCTTTGAAATTACTTTTGTCCCAAATGAGAAAGTTTGTTTGCGACCTTTAGCAAAGAAAAGAGAAAGCTTATTTTCCATAATAAAATGTGAAAGAGACATCGAAGCAAATAAACGACGGGCATCTGAGCGGAAAGCCTCGAACGGAAAAACTCGACAGACGAAGAAAGGCGGGCTGAAAAGCCAAGGAGAAAAGCTTACGCGTAAAGACATCGCTGGAACGTCACGGCTCACGAACTCCAGGCAAGACAGATTCACGGCGTCGCGTCATCACGTCCATACTATACTTCTTTCATCCCTAAGCTTATTGTGTGGTGGGAGCTGCAAGCTAACCAGAACCAATCAAACACCTAGTTTTACAAACCTGACCCGTCCCTTTCTCTGCGTGTGGGTATGAACGAGAGCGTGGTTACGTGGTGTAGGATAGACGTGTGACTGTTTCTACGAGCATGTTGCTTCCTCCGCACTGTCAGCTTAGGGGTGAACGGCTTATAGGCTACAAGGCGAAGGGCAAATTACCAGTGAGGTTACCATGTTTTAAAACCTGAGAGGACAGGCCAGGCAGATCCCCAGCCTGCTTGCTCTTTAGGGTCAAACAGTAAGCTGTGAACGACAAACAGGAATAAATAGTTTATCCCAAATGCCTTGTCATGGCCCCAGAACGTTTCGTCCATTTTCTCGGCCTTGTCAAGTAAACGTGCTTTTTGTAGTCCGAAAACACTGGAATCCAGCAAAGGAGGTGCCGCTCGCAGTAGGCCTTGCTGCCTTTCATTCGGAAGTTTATTCGGGAATAAGCCTATTGGCGACTCCAACGAAATCGACGCCGCGTAGCGGCAACGCCGCGAAGCTCATGAGAGGAGGTCGTTTCAACTCTGTCGTCTGCTATCGCTGTTTGGTACTTGTAGGCAGCATAGAAACAAATATCGTTTCCAGTAATTATTTTTATGCTTCCGCCGTGTTTCCTACGCATTGCCTAGAAGAAGGTATCTACCGCCGAAAAATCGCTATGCTTTTATGTGTAACACCGATTTTACGCTACAGTGCAAGCATTTCATGGTGGTTAGCGTGCTGAACGAGGAAAACGACCACCTTTCGTCCGCCATTTTGCCTGACCAACGCGCCCCCTATAGTTCGCTGGAGTCGCGAATAGGAGCAGCTATCGCCACCCGTTTGTCGTTAAAGTACGCATTTTAAAAAGCTCACGCATTCCCTTTCCTCAACTGGCGACGCTTCTACCTACCAAATATCCAGCACCCTTGACTGACAACGCGGAAAAATTTTGACTCTTCGGGTGTTTGGGAACAATACCTCTTCAGTGGAATGGCAGGGGATATGTCAACTAGTGCTCCTAGGCGAAAAGAATGAGGTTTGCGTCCGAGGCGGAATGTAAACTTTTCACGTGACGACTCTTTTTAAGAACCAGCTCCCATGGCCCGACTTAACACACTGACAAGGTCTATATCTTCTTCTAAATCGGGAAGAGGGAAACATATCACGCTTTAACTGAAAACCTTCACCGTTGAATAAACAGCGAAACCAGTGAGTCGACTGTCTTTGAGTCACATATAAAAAAAAAATGAAAGCCGTTTACAGATCTCTGTAACGCCGGATTAGAGCGCAGCTCTTGAGGCGGAGGATGGAAGTGTACTGAGGGATAGGATGGTAGGGTACTGAGGGATAGGTGACTCCCTGAGGTCAGGGTCACGTGACCTCAGGGGGGTCACGTGACATCAGGGGGTCACGTGTCCTGAGGGGGGTCACGTGACCTCAGGGGGGTCACATGACCTCAGCGGAGGGTCACGCGACCTCAAGGGGGTAACCCACATGACCCTCGTGAGGGTAACCCTCGTGACCCTCGTGAGGGTAACTGTATAACCCTAGTAACCCTTGTGAGGGTAACCCTCGTGACCCTCGTGAGGGTAACTCTCATAACCCTCGTGACCCTCGTGATGGTAACCCTCGTGACCGTCGTGAGTGTAACCCTCGTAACCCTCATGAGAGTAACCCTCGTAACCCTCGTGAGGGTTACGAGGGTTAGTCTCACGTGAGGGTAACTCTCACAACCCTAGTAACCCTTGTGAGGGTAACCCTCGTGACCCTCGTGAGGGTAACTCTCATAACCCTCGTGACCCTGATGAGGGTAACCCTCGTGACCCTGATGAGGGTAACCCTCGTGACCCTCGTGAGGGTAACCCTCGTAACCTCGTGATGGTAACCCTCGTAACCCTTGTGAGAGTAACCCTCGTAACCCTCGTGAAAGAACCCTCGTAACCCTCACGAGGGTTACGAGGGTCACGCGCGGTTCCGCTAACGGCGACGGCGACGCCGACGGCGACGCCGACGCCGCTCAAGCCGGAAACGGGCGCCTAAGAGCTGCGCTCTAAAAAGAAGCTATTTATCGTTTAACACTGATGTCGTGTGCGCCAGCAAAACGACAGTTAAGCATGTTTCACTTTGAGGCGCATAAGCCTGTTGCGGTGTATAGAAGAAAAGCTATTTTATTACCTTTGGTAAGCAAGTGTAAAGTAGTGACATTACCTTTGGTTAGCGGTTATTTGTAATGTAATTTAATTACAATTTTGCAGTTTTCGAAAAAAGTAATTTATTTTGCAAATTATTAACCTTTACAAAAACTAATTTGCCATTTTTGACTCAAATGGTGTTATCGCCGCTTCAGCTCATTGAAAATTGAAAAACTCACTTTAAAAGCCTCAGTCAAGATAGTTTTTTTTGGTCAATGCTGGCAGTTTTTGTTTGTTTTCTGTGTTTACAGATTAAAGTTTTTTTTTCACAAACCCAATAGTCCCCTGTTGGTCTGGTCTTTTTATTGAATAGTTGGAGTTTCTTGTACGTTTTCATGTTTAAAAAATATTTAGTATGCTTTGCCAAAGACTGTTATGGTCGCTGCAAAAAATTTCGATATTGATTTTTCATGTCAGGTTGAAGCGTTGCATTGGTGGCTATTGTATTTTCAAGAAAAGCAGACTTGTGAAAACTGCCAACACACAATATCGATTGGGGATTACATGCGTGCAAACAGCATCAAAAATGTATTTTACGCCAAATGACATTCAGTATAAATGTTATTTAGGCAGTAAACACGGCAACTCAAATGACATTTGGTCTGAATGCCATTTTAGTTAAACACAGTTTCCCAAACTCATTTACGGTTCGCAAACCGTATTCCCGTCGCCAGTGCTCGATATATGTTATGGGATTCTAAAACAAATAAGGCGACTATTTCAGTAAACAGTTTTTACATACATTTAATTACAAAAATAATATGTTTCACGTATATTTCGCACATGCTTCAACGCTTCTAAGTGTTTGACCTACTCACGGCCCCAGTTAACCAGTAGGCCTCATGGTTTTGAACCTGCCGTCTGCTCTCCTCGGGCCGGCTCTCGGTTCGTTGGTTGCGCGTCACATTTTAGCGTTTTTACAATGTCTGAAGTAGTGTCTGCCGCGAATAAAATTCCGCAATCAACTGGACAATCCGAGAGGCATCGGCGCTCAGACCATGTGTCACGACCCGCCTCGAATGTTTTCGGTAGCAGAATCAGAATGGCTGGTCCTGCGCCAGCATACGGGCGTCTTTAGAAGCCCTCAGGTTCCTCAAGACAAATGTGCAGAAGTCCTTCACAACAGCGAAACATCAATGAACACGTTTGCGTATGATATAACTTTGATGGTGGGTGCAACCTGCTAAGTGAACACGAGTACGCAGAACAAATGGTGGCAAGGTCAGCCGCCTAATACTTGTTTTACGTGTGTGGGCAGTCGCAGCACTTCGTATCTCAAACGAGTTCATAGCACTACCGGCTTGGTCGTGGTATATTTACCTAACAGCGTTTTAAATTTCCAGTTTGTTGCTCGGGCAACAGCTTCCTAAATTGGCTGACAGGCGTTGTAAAATGTATTATCTCCGAGTAGATATTCTGGAAGGATTCAAGACGATAAAAGTATGTTACTTTTTATGCGGTATAAATCTCGTTAAGTGTATGTTTTTATAACAAACTAATATATTGGATATATTCACTACCATGACCTGTTACCGCCATGTACATTCCTAGTTGTATGCTCCAAGAAATAAATTTAAAAAATGTGTCAGCATGTTCATCTCTCAATGTATCTGTTTGTAACGGACAACGGATAGTATTTTCACACTAGACATAAATACCTTGTTAACAAACATCCTTAATCGCTCGAGTATTCAAGTTGGCGAAGCACGAACATATTTGTTATTAGTGTGGCACGCCTCCAGTGTATGAACATAAACGCAGCAAACAAAACCTCTATTTTGGTTTGGAAGAGTTGTGGCAGTAGCGTTTAACACTTACGCCATATAATGACTAAACAAATAGTAACGGAACTAACTTCATAAGGCATGCCGTTCTCGCGTCTCGCAAAAAGGGATATGTCAGCGCCTCCTAAAGCGTTGACATGAAGACATTCATAAAAAAAAAACATTGCTTTAACGTTGTCAGAAGCGTAGACGAGCCGTCAAAGTATGTTTCTGTCTGCTTCGATGTTTTCGCCGACGACGTCGTCTGATTTTTATCTTTGACACCGACAAGCGCAGAAACCGCAAATCTTATTCGATGTCTCTTCAGAGTCAAAATCAAAGTTCCTTTATATTTTTCAAACCTAATTTAGAAATGAAGTTTTTTGGCTCACTTTAGGCGATGGAAATATAGATCTCTTAAAACCACCCTGCCGTACTTTTCAGAAATTATTTTAGGTGTGAATAAAAGCAAAGATATTTGCTGTCGACATTAAAATAGATTTCGATTAAAAATGTTTTTTTTTAACGAAGTCATCTACTTTGTGTTCTTACAGCGCTTTTTATTACTTTTTAGCAAAACATAACCCATTCCGGAAACTTTGTTGTCGGCGGCGTGCTGTCAAGCGCATCTGGGAGAATGACAGATATCAAAAACAAAAATAAAAAATAAAAATATCGAGGTGATGACAGCCAAAAAGGCTTTTCATAGTCAACTCGAACAGTTTTTAGAGATATGTTGTGTTCTTTTTAATTTTCTTTTTTAAATCCCCCCCCCCCCCCCCCCCCAAAGAAAACAAAAGAAGGTACGTAGTGGACACATTAAAAGTAAACGGTAACAGTGGTTGGAACTTATCGAAGGCTAATAGTGCTGTATCTTTCTGGACGCCATAAGCTTGGGTATTTCGAAGCAATGTTTACATTAAAATATTGTCAGCTTGTTTTCATTAGGTTTTTCAGCGAAACCGTTCAAAACTGGCAAAAAATTGAGCAGTTAATAAAAAAAATATAAACTGTTTTTTAGAACCAACTGCCAGTCACGGCGGGACGCCAAGCATTCTAAAAACATACTGATAAATATAAAAGAATAATAACAATATTTATCTTTATTTTCGTGTGCCGCAAAACAACCCAAAGTCTTCAATTTGGAGCACAAAAAAATTAGGAAAGGCCAAATTAACACAAAACATATAAAACAAACATCACAAATGGGTAGCGATTCCATGAAATTGTTTTGCGGTAAACAGAAAAGTTTCTGAATATTTCAATACCTTGGTTTCCAAAGTGATTGAACAGTGATTGCATGCGTGACAAAGGGGAAGATTGTTTATGGTATTGACATCAAAAGTAGAGTGATTCCTAATCAAGCGGGAGGGGACATGGATATTAACATTGGATAAAAACGAATCATTATCTATAAGACCATTTACAATCTTGTGCATAAAAGTCAAATCACATTCTGTTCTACTGTCAGACAATGGCCTCAGCAACAACTTGTCTAGAGGAAAGTTGTGATCAAAATAAAAGCGGCGCTGAAGATAGCGGTCGTAAAAGATGCGTATTAAGCGTTTTTACACACTTTCAAGTTTCGTTGACTGCTTTTCTGACAAAGAATTCCAAGCTGCAGAGCCGAATTCAAGTCTTGACCTAACAAGAGAGCAAAATAAACGAATAATACAGGCTCATTACCTAAGAAATTAACTGATATAAAACACTATACAAAATAAATATATCGCTATAATTAGAAACTTCCTAAACATTATTGAAATTCACTGAATCAACATATTTTAGGAAAATATAATGCATGTACAGCATTTTACGGCAATTCGAGAAATAGCCCAGTTTGAAGACATTTATAAGTTACGTTTTTCTTTTGGGGCGTATTTTTTGCACCAGCGGTCCTGCCTCCAAGATTACTAATTAGTGTGTTTCTTTTGTCCCTGCCATCCACCGTGTCTAATAATTTGTTGACGGAAAGAGTTTTTTTTTTTTGTTAAAGGAGTTGTGCAACGATTTTAACGTTAAAAGAAGTGACGCATCTTCTACTTTTGACATTGTTTATCGTGTCACAAAGGACAGAAAACACACCTCCTTCCTTGAAAATGTTGCGATTCCGCCGCGTAATCGCGAGGCAAAAATTAGAATATTCCCCGAACTGCAGCCGCGAGCGGCGGCCATGAGAACCACGCGGCATGACGTCAATGGGGGTCTTGTAGAAAAATAGCAAGTTGTGCGAATACCTGCTCGATAAAAGGTAACTTTTTTATAATTCTTGTCGTTCGAACATGAATATAAATGCGTCAAAAACCTGGTATCATCAACAAATTTTTTATTATACGGCGTTTTAGTGGCGCCATCTATCCTAGGTCCACAAAACCATCAGTTATATCTGCTACCGCGAACAGCCGCCAGAAGCCGCAGGGGGACTGGGATGGCCGGACCCGGATAAGACTTTCCCCCTCTCACCATATTGTTCGCTCTGCGCCAACACGTGGTCACGCGGTCGCGAGCGGATGAGTTCTCGCTGCTCACTGATGGCTCTAGAGAGAGAGCTTCACCAGAACCCCGCGCAGCCCCCCATTGACGTCACAGCGCACGTGACTCGGAAGATGGTGAAGGAGATGAGAGGTGCCGAAATCCTCAATCTTTGTCTATTTTAAAATAAAAAGTAGGACATGCAGGCAAAAGCGGTTTTTTGTTCTTTACTTCAGAAAGGTTGAGGCACCAACTCCCAAATTATTTAAGCAAAGCACTGAAATTGTTGCACAGCTCCGTTAACAACCCTATTTTTTGCCATTTTTGAAAGACTTCGCTCAGACACCTGATATAAAGAAGCGGACTTTACTGCAATGTAAACACTGCTCGGAACTACTCAAGGTCGTGGCGTTCGGAAAGCATACAGGACTGTTATTTTACGGCGGGTTCTAATTTCTGTTAGGCAAAAAAACTAAATTGGCTATTTAGCTAATTAGTGTTTCTTTTAATTCCTAACGTATGCCGTAGCTGGCAGTTTGTTCCCGTAAGAGTGTCTTCTTTTCATACACCTTATAGGGATTTTTAAAGTATTCATTGAAACACCTGACATGGCCTCCACACTGAAAAGCTGTTTTTTGAATACGAAACGCGAAAACGGAGTGCAAATCAAAATTAACTATACCGAGCCTATATAAGACGAGAACTCAGAATATGTTTTCTGGCCTGGCATGCAATGCCGCGAACTCCAGTTTTAAACGGAATTCAATCTGTTTAAAATGTAAGCGCCTCTTTATGGCGTCATGATGGTTCTTTTTTTGGATAGTTTTTGTGACGCCAGAGTCAGACCTGAGGATGTCTTTAGTGTCGCCAGTTTCCATCTTCAATGCAAAGTCGTAACGTTTGCAGCAGAAGAGTATACGAGTACATAAAAATAATTTCGTTTTCTCCTAAGCAAACCTTATCCCATATTCGCTCTTAAATGTACCTGAGCTCAAAGTTATGTTCGTTTCCTTCACTAGACTATACTTTTTGTAGCACTCTAAGCATGTTCATTTACTCTCAACAAGTCTAAGTTTTTTATTTTATTGCTCTAAAGAAATTTTGCGATGTCTAGATATGATGCGATCGCATATAAAGCGTTAAACTTTAAACGCTTAATTATATCAGTTTAAATTTAACTCCCCAGTTCAAAGCAGTGGAAACAAGTAGCAACTATTTATCTTGAGCATAAAAGCACATTTTAATTTGTCAATATAATTTTTGAAGAGAAATCACAATCAAATTTAGTATTTACAACATGCTAATGAAAAATATAGCTAGGTTATAGTTTGTTAAAGTGTTTTGTATCTTGAAAACTATTCATTCACTCTATAGGTGTATTTAAGAAAAGTAAATTAACTATTTCAACGACGTCGCTTCATTGCTTTACTTCAATGCTTTTTTATTTGATCACGGGAAAGGCTGGAGCATTATTTGGTTGTCAACGGCGCAGACTTGCAGATTGTCTATTCTATACTCACTTGGGTTTCAGGTCGTCTTCCCATGCTCTTTATGTTCGTGACACTAGATCAAGCTGACCACCTTACCTATTAGGGAGAACGCGAAAAAGATACACGCAGACGACGTGTTTGCGACTACAGTAACTTCGCCGCAGTGCCTTCTTCAAAATGTACTCGACGTCTTCTCAAGTTCCTCGTGGAACATTTCGAATAACACTATATATGCCATCTCATTCTAAGGAAATATAAGCAAATGTTTTCCGATGTAAAAATTGACTGCTCTAAACTCAAAAATAATTTGCTGTTAAAAAAAAAAAAAGAAAAAAAAAAAACACTACATTTGGGAATTCGCGAACTTGTCCATCGCATGTCAAGTCTGTCCATATAACAAGGTACGAAAGATGCCGAGACATATTTTGACGTGTACTGAAATAGGGTTTGCATTTTTAGGTAGTCCGAAAACGAAAACGTTTGTCTCTCTATTTCTATTTCTATTTCGACATCAAGTCAAAGCCTGGCGTAGGCAAGTTAAATATTCTACGAATCTTGACAGATTTATAAATTAATGGCGTGCTCGAAAAATATGGGTTGCGTGGAGGAGGGGGGGGGGGGGGGGGTGGGAGGGGAAGGAAGGGGAAGGGGTAGGGATGTCCGTGGAGATGTTTCACTATAAAACAATCTGGTCGTAAAAGACCTTTCAGGGGTTCCTCGGCTCGTCGATATTTTGCACTCTAAAGAGTTTGTTTTTAAGTGTCCGCTAAAAGGGTTATTCGGGATAAACCTTTAGGGGATCCTCTTAAGCTCCTGTTTTGGCGCCTTTCTATAGTCCGTTGCAACCTAAGAACGAAGGGCGAGGGTAAGAAGGGCTGGGGAGGAGGAAGCGGAAGGAACGCTAAAGAGAGAAGGAGGTTTCTCCCTCTCTTCTCCAGCGTTCCGTCTGCTTATCCTCCCCGGCCAGTCTTACCCACGCCCTTCGTTCTTAGGTTGCAACGGACTATAGTCGCCCAGTTGCCTTACGGACTTTTTTTTGTGTGTGTGTGTGTAGGATTGACCATTGACTGTTTTATTGTCTTTTATTTTTTATTTGTTGTTCGTCGTTTTTTTTCTGACGTATTTTTTTTTTTTTTTGAGTTTGGTAGGAGTTTAAGTGCCCGCGTCTTTCGCGGTGCGAATTCTTCAACAGACAACCGTAAATAAGAGCGACATTTCCCACAGTTAATCTGCGACTCCTGCGACGTATTTTCTTTTGTGCGTGACACTTTTGGGAGACGCCGCTATAGACAGTGCGGAGTGAAAGTTCGCCTGCTTCCATTGCAAGGGTTGTGGTGACATCAGAACGCCGATCTCTGATTGGCCCCGATTTAAGGATGGTGGGTAGACATCAGCTTGCCATGATGTCAACCCACTATCCTTCAATCAGGGCCAATCAAAGCTCGGCATTCTGACGTTCCTCCAACCTCTGCAACAAAGCAGACGAACTTGCGCCCAGCGTACCACCTTAAAACAATGCCTGCGTCCCTTCCACCCTTGGGGTTGATGTACCGTCATCGCTTGTACGTCAATGCAGCGCCGCCTTTCTCCCCTTTTCCACCCAACATTCTTTACTTCCTGGTGTTTCTGTAGGTTATTTGTAAATACACTCGTCACGGGGGGGGGGCAAAAACAAAGGACGTACCAATTAACCTACGCGTCTCGCTGATACAATGAGGACAGATGTGACAGATCCTTAATTGAGTGAGTGCCTCCATTTTGCAACGATATGTCAGTCACGCTACGTGCACCTCGTCTGCAAAACAACTTAGCTTCCAAAATGCAGACACAATGTATGTTTCTAAAATGAAAAAAGGTGTCATGACGGCCCGAGGAGTTTAATATGTTGGGTGCCGTAACTATATTTTTTTATACTTTGCAGATGTTTGTCGCATCAAAACGTGCACTTTTATGATCGTGGATTTTCGGCCTTTCTTCTCAGAAACAATGCTTCCGCAGTCATGTTTGAAGTCTACTTGAATTCTCATTGCCAAGCAGCGGCGGTGACTAATGTTGTTCCCAATGCCTATCCCCAGCACTCAGGAACAAACATATGCCCAAGTTAAATTTACATAGGAGCGATATAAAAGTACATTTAGGCTCCAACTTATTTATAACGTAATTTTTGAAGTAAACCAAGGCTTTGTAAAACGCTAAACGCACACGATGACACATATCTAGTTTTACATGAAGCATTACTTGAGGTGTCACGGGCTTTCTATGACCCCTATTAACCCATTTTCGTTCACGCCCGCACATGCAATGACTGCGTTTTATGTTTGGAGAACACTAGAAATTTGGGAGGGCATATTAACAGATTTGGAGGGGAAAACATTGAATCATTCGCCCTGAGCACAGTTGACAATAATGTGTCTGCTCCCTCACTTATTCTTTCCAAAGACGAGACCGCCTATTTAACTCCGGAACTGGCGTAGTTACTAATCCCTCCCACTTTTCTGTCAAATCACACATCATTTATTTTCTAAAGAGGTTTTTTACAGTTTTATTTTACAATTTCATCAGTACACATTCCTTTCCCTCTACCCGTCTCCCTTTCTACTTGACGCGTGGAAATGCAAAGAAGGCTTTTATGTTCCTTCATGAAGTTGCGAGTTGAAAGATGTGTTCGTCCTCCCTTGTCCCGAGTCTGTTTTATTTTTTCTCTGTCAGGTTGACCAACACGCTATACATTTGATGCTATTTAGTGCTTCAATATGAGCTGCGTATACTTTAGGTTGCCCTGGACTTCCTGCAACGAGTTTTCATCATATTCGAGAATAACCCTTTTCTCGCGAAATCCAGCCCATCAGCATATTCTGTCCTAAAACCAAAGGGCTTCCTTTGTTACCTACTAATAAACTGCGGTAATGAACTTAAGGCGGCGCCTGACGGTGGCGTCGGTGCGATCTTCGGCGTCCCTGGGCAAAGAGCACTACAAATCTCCATTTCTTCGAAAAACAACAATATCTAACTTTGTTTATGCTTACGCTTTTGAGGGTGGGTTGTCTTCAGTCCCTTATTTTGCCTTCTCAATAGAGGGAAGTTTCGTAGGCGTTACCAAATCAGGGCTGGGGTGTTTTCATGGGTAATACATTTCCCTTTTTTAACTACACAATTTGTACGAATAGGTACGCGCAGAAATACGGCATAATAATGAGGTTTCTCTACAGGTATTTTAAGCGTTACAAGCTGGGCGTGCGGGGCAAATATGAATTGTGTTTTCTCATCTCAAGCATAGACGACGCACCACCGAACGCTCCGCTCCGTCTTCGCTCTATCGCAGCTCAAACTGTTGGGGTAAATTACCAAATTTGCAGGACCATCCGTTATGTGAATAAAAAGTAATAAGGGGTTTTTCAAAAATTTTATACGAGAAAGTGACGGCCGAAGGAGCTTACGAACACGTGGAGATCAGTAAAGCCTACTGCCATAAAAGGGCCACATTGTATCAACATTAAATTCTAAAAGGAACTGATAACTGTTTAATGCAATAAGATTATGAATTCGGAAGCTTTGGAATGTTGTCGCGATCACTAGAGCTACACCCCCGAACATTATGAGCTGAATCACCCCACTTGCTGGGCCTAATGTTTCCACATGCTCCATTATCTCCCAAAGTATCAGAGTTGAATGAGCAAGACCTAAGCTTTGCAGCTTAGTGCATATTAGAACAAACAAACAAAAACATAAGCCAAAAAATGCATAGGGAGCTGGTGCGGCTAATATTGTCCTCGGTAGAACTTTCTGGTGGGCTCTGGCGTGTTGTAGAAAAGCGTTGTTTATTTTGTGATGCGAAACACACGGTTTCGCTTCTTCGAGACCGCCGGGAAGCTTTCGAGGGTAAAGTTCTTCGCAATGTTCGGCGAAGTATGCTCAAAGCAAATCTTTTAATGAGCTTTAAACGAGCGCGTCTGCCTTTTGATTGGACATCTCATTAGGGCCTGTTTGCTGGTGAATTCGTGTATCTTTACAGGCGCGAAAAATGCAACACGAGAAATTTTGTGGTCACGGACCGGCGCCATGGGAAAAAAGCGCCCAGCGTTCCAGTTTAAAAAGACATTATTCTTACGTTCCTCTTTTTTTTTTTAAATTCTCGCTCAACACAATTTTTTTCTGCACATATACTTTGCATCTTGCAACTAATGTACAGGAGTGCGGTTTATTTGATATACATTTCAAGCCTGTTCCCTCTTTTTCTGTGCTGTAAATCGGACATGAAAAGTCCAAGCGAGGACAGACTTACGGCAGTAATTTTCGTGGAATTCTGGGTAGTTTGTTATTTCCATGTCCCCACGAGGCCGCTCACCTAACCTCAGAAATCCCTCTTGCGGTTGAGTTAACCGTCGGGAGAGATACCAGCATTGATTAACAAATTGGCTCTGGAGGGCAACGTAAACAAAAGAAAAAAGAATAACGATCTCTTTATTATAAATATTTGAAGGAGAAAAAAAAAAAAACAACTCCCCGCGACGAGGCATAACGATCGGTGGTCCTCATGGCAAATTGCATCCAACACGGCGCTCAACTTCTAGACGTAAACAAGAAAACCTACCAAAAATGTATAACGTAAAAAAGAAGAAAAATCAAAGCAAAACTGGGAATCGATAATTAGCGATCATCAGGTCAGCTTGACGTAAGGAGTATATGACTTGTGGTGAGAGATCAACAAGCTATAATAGAAGTAAGGAGAGCCTATGTACTGAAATAATAAAGCTTAAATTAAAAATGAAGGGACAGCTTTTATTAAAAGCGGGCGTATAGACAAACTATCGAAGAATGTGACCGGAGACGCACTATATCAATTGCAGCTAATAAAAGGCTGAGGTAATTATAAATACGAGGAGGGAGAAACAAAATGCACTTAATTTTTAATGGCTTCAAGTCGATATAGGCATGAAGAATATCGGCACACTATAGCAAAATATAGCATTTTTTTCTATTTCTTTTAGATGCCAGGATAGGAGTTTGTCTAATAGTAGCCACGTTTTGTGAAAGACAAAGACGTTACATCACTAATCATTAGATGTTATCGAAGATTTTTTTGTCCGAATCGCAATATGTGCGTGTGTGTGGGGGGGGGGGGGGGGGGGCTGTTAAGCGAGGGCTAATATTCATTTACTTACACGTCTCCTGGGGTGACAGTGGAAAATAAAAGGGCTGATGGTGATACCATTGTTGACCTTAATAAAAAGTTCGTTGTGGAGTAAACACCGTTCCGGGAGTGGGATTCAGAACGCAAGAAAGCTGGGGAATGAATTTAATACTTCAACCTAAAACACCTCAAAGTGTAAAGGGACCTACCTCCCCACACGCACACGGCGTCATGGTTGACTGCACCATTAATAAGGCAATGTGTGTTTATGTTGCTTGTTTTGTTTCTTCGCCTTGTGTTAAGCTGAAGTGTGGCATTCCGTTAGCATTTCAAATAGAGAGATATAATTTATTTAAAAAGGCGACCTCTATGTTACAGTTAATTACCTTCAAACCTAAATTTTCCCTGCTTTTTGCGCAAGCTTTTGAGAAAGCTTTCAATTGAGAATAGACTTTTTACGGCATAAAAACAATTCGAAGTTTCACTCCCTGTCTGCATAAAATAAGAGGCTATGTTAACCAATCTTCGCAAAACGTTGTGCACATTTCATGGGACAGATCTAACAAACATAGCTAAAAAAATTGTGTGTGATTAATTTAGTTTTGCTATATAGTAACAATGTGACATGGTGGGCTAGTTGGTTTAAAGTGAACATCTTGGGAAGGAACAGCGGCAATATTTATGCGACTGTTCCTTCCAAGGTGTTGATTTGCTATTTAGAATTATCCGTTGCGACCGCTTAATACGAGCGAATGATATCCAAACTACCTTGGAATGTGGTATTAACAATTGTTTCATAGAAGAAATATCGTTATCGGGGGGTATTCTCCGCCTATTGCGAGGGATCACAGAGTATAAAAAATACCCTTAATTCCAAAGTACCACAAAAAAGCAGAGCATGTGTGGCACGTGTTTCTATGGGGCCCACAAGAGTTGTAGATTCCAAAATCCCCATGGGTTGATGTCGAGCCTTTCTAAGCAAAAGATCAACCCAGGTTAAGCACGTCATAAATTCCAGCCATAAACTGATTGCACGGAAACTAGATACTCTATATCGCCGTATCTTGGCACACGGCGGGGGATACGGTCAAAGCGAGCCAATCAGCGTGTCGGAGATGGACACACGACAATACTCTATCTCACTAGTTGCGAGCAGGGCTGTAGAAGCCACGGGCGGAAGAGTGATGAAAGCCACTTTGGTAAAAGTTTTGAGGGACGGGCTAATCTTCTAGAGGGAAAAAAAGAGACGTTTGGGACACATAAACGAGGGTCCGAAAATGAGGGGAGTTCCTTCTTCATCTCTTTTCCAAAAGATTGGATTAGGCTCTCGCCCCTGTTCCTTTGGTTAGGCCCGTCACGTGCTTCATCTGTGTCGCTCCGCTTGCCTCAAAGCGGTCGCAGCGTTTGCTCTTTGCGAAGTTACGGTGAAACAAAGTATGGGCTAAATCTCGCCTAGCCAATGAAGTCCTTGCGGCTAGGACTTCGTACGCTTGACTAACTGACCAAAGATATGAGCCTTTCACTGAACCTATACCTTCCTGTGAGTTGGGAAACTGGTGAAGAGCTAAACTTCGGTTGCTACACGTCTCGTCTTTATCACACTTCAATCACCATTCAGTCACCCTTTAATGTCGCCTTACCCATGAACGTTTCAAAAACGCGTTGTCACCGAACGCTGTATCGTACTAATTCTCATCCGTTTCTTTCAACTCCGCAGATAAGCATCCACGCAGTCTCCAGAGCTAAATCACAATATTTTACCCTCCTACGATGCAACGCCTGGGACGCATCTCCGACTGGTGTATTTTAGCGTCGTTTTCCGCCCGTGTATCGAAACTGGTCTCAGAATGGCGATAGATGTTCTAACAAACGTTGGCGTGTTGTCCTAAAGAGCCTACTTTACAGGGGGTTTCCAGCTGCTCGGGGGGGGGGGGGGGGGGGGCACACGGTTTCTGGGCCACGTTTGCAAATACGAGCTACGAGAAAGTGAAGACAGCGCTGGTCGTCTGCAAAACGTGTCCGCTTTTCCGTCCGCTTCCCTCCTTGCCGCCCGACAACGAAACACACGCGCACTTGCAACCAATGTACGCAGGAGGCGACCGCCATTATGAAATTGCAAACGCTCCCCGTGGTTTGCGTTGTACCCTCTCTTCGATGTATGCTCTCAGTGTCGTGGAGTCAGATGTCGCGATGCTGGTGGTTCGACGCGGCAGTCCTGGAAAAAAAGATAACAACACGAGAGAACGCTAGTGTAGCTATCGTCGCGACGTTCCCATTTCTTGCTGTCAAAGCTTCCGTGGACGGCGAAGCTAGAGAGTGACCTGCAGCAGAACGGCTGTCTGCCACATTCACTGCCGCAGGTATGCCACACCACCAAGATCGCGGCCGGTGACGACATGGCAGACCTATGACGTCATCGAGCAAAAATCCAGGAACCACATTTTAGGACGCGGTAAAACCACAAGTAGGCGAGGACGCGAACCAAGGCACCATACATCGAGTGCAGAGTTCGGAAAGAATCTGGGTGAGGCGCTGTCTCGGAACAGCGAGTCAACTGTGCACCCATTAGACGGGGAATAATTCCTCACTTTCGCACCCCCGCGTCTTTCACCGACAACAGATCCCCTCGCAGAATATTCGAAGGCTCGAAAAGACGCTCTTACGTAGGAACGATGCACTCACTCTCTTCAACACCGTTGTCCTCTGAAAGGAACTTTCTGAGTACGTAAGATATGGCAAAGATGAGTACCGCAGTCTTCCAGCACTTGGGTTTGTGAATATCTTGTACCTGAGTGCATGTTGATATACAATGTGCACTCGTCTTTTTTTTTTAAATGATCCCGTTGCTGTTGTTTTGTTGTTTTTGTGGAATAGAACACTATGCCATTATTTCTCTCTCACTTTATTGCCCTAGTATCTATTGTTTAATTTTTTGTGCCTGGTCGATCTTGTGACTGCTTTTACCAACTTGCGCGCCACGGCAAATAGGGAGACCGCGGTGGCAGACGCATGGAGCTGCTCTTGGGATCCGACTGGGGGAGTGTTCACTGGGCGCGTTCTCTGCGGATTCATAAATTATCATTATCAACACCTCCCGCACAATGCACTTAGCGCGTAGCGTGTCTTCCTCTTCTTGTGGTTTGATTTTCTTAATTCGGTTTGAGAACAGAATACAAAAAAACAAAAGTGTAAGATGTGTCGTCGAAGCACTCAATCATGTCGCCCGCACTCAGCAGCAAGTAGTGCTGCGAGTGTATATGTTTTCTAATTAGATCAACGTTCGGAAAACTTTCACGGATATCAGCGTTTCTTTAGCATTTTACGTAAGAATATTGGTGACTGGTCACAAATTATAAATTTTGTCGGCGTAGTCATTGTTTCCTATTAGTTCTAACTTCTTCAAATTTGATGACATGAGTCTCAAGATGATGTAGTCAAACTGTCTGGACCAGGCAAAAGCCACTTCGCATAAGATAACTGTCATTCTTGGAGGTGGAGACGTGCGGCTTTATGATGCAAATGAAGGCTATAAAAATATTTGTTGCCTAAAAAGCCTCAAAATTTAATGTATGCTTAAACCGACGAAAAAAGTAAAAAAACAAACAAACAAGCCCCTCTAAAAAATTTGAAACGAATTGAAATTTCCGTTTGTAATATGCCATTTATTTTTTTAATTTATCTACAATTTCGTCACACTAGCCGGACAAGCGACAAACACAGCACACCTACGCTTCAGAAGCACGTTGTTAGCAGCATTTTGTAGGGCCGAGTCACAAACTAGAAATTAAAAAAGTATGTGAACGTACAAAAAAAAAAAAAAAACATTTTTTACCGGCCGCAGACTGCTTGGGCAAGCATGCGACATTAGCGGCAGAGATGCAGAAAAGTGAGGTAGGTCGTAGTTGATGCAGAAACAGTCACAGTAAAAGCGCAAGCAATCTGAAGGGAGTAATGCCGTCGTAGAACAAGTGTCTTGCGTAGAGTTTGTTTGAGGAGCGAAAATAGACTGCGGCAACCTTCTCGGAAGCGACGCCATTCTTTAGGAAATCATGACGTGTTGACGGAGAATTCAACTTCAATTTCTAAACAAATTGAGGATAGTACTCTGAAGTCAGTCTTACCGGCGTGCTTGTTACAAACGACGCTGTGGTTTCAGTTTCATCTACAAGTCCATTCGGTCGATAGCGTTCGCTGTATATACAGTAAACGACTTAATTTTCGCGGGCTCAAAATTTCGCAAATCGGGCCAAAGCTGAAAATTCGAAATTATTCCCAGGTTCTAATTTTCGCGAACCGAGTGTAGCTTCCGTAGCGTTCACATATTGCCCGAATTGTTTGCGGGACGTATTTTTCGCGAATTGTAGGCGATTCGCGAAATTCGCGAAACTTTGGTCCTCGCGAAAATTCAGTCGTTTACAGTATTCCGTTTCACCGTGGTGACAGCGAGCGCGTCTCCGACGGGTGTGTTTAGCGTTCCATGCCACCCACACATCAAGAGTGGCCCCCGAAGGTGCGCAACAAGTGACGTCACAAATTCGAGAGTGTTCTACTGTTGGACGTCGCGATCGCGGTCGCATAAGAATGCTGGCGAAAAGCACGAGCGAAATGCCAGCGTTACACTGTCCTCGCTGCGTCCGTACATCCGGCTGTCTAAGCTTCCTGGTACACTGGAGGGCGACCTGTTGCAGTACAGGCGTCTGCCACATCAACCGCCGCTGCAGGGACGCCGCCAGGATGGCGACCAACGACAGCGTGACTCTTGTCTGACGTCATCGAACAAAAATAAAAAAAAATAAACATTTCTTTTTAAGGCGGGGGGGGGGGGGGGGCGGAAGGAAAGGCGGGCGCGGTAAACACGCCAGTCGGAGACGCGTTCTAGGAACCATTTATAGGTTCACCCAAAGTCCGCGATCCAATGGAGTCAATCAAGCAGACCCAAAAGTGAATCATGTGCATTGCCTTTGTGCGTTTGATAATACGGACGAAACACATCGCACGCAGTGAATGCGACGCTATCCTTCGCTTTTGTTTTCTTTGTGCGCGAATGGGAGAAGTGAAGCGTCTGCACTTGCGCAGTTGCGACAGCAGCGCCATCCCGGTGGCGTGACGTCAGAGGGTTGAGTAGGTCTACACGCGGTAAGCCTCCGCCAAAAGTGTGCACTCGTTCGTGAGACATTTCATTTAAAAGGGTGTGCAAATACAGGTTCGAATTACGTAGCTCGGTGTTGTCCCAATAGCTTTAACGCTGTCAAGGAAACCGCTTGTTGTGGCTTTCCTTTGCACTGTTAAGGCCACGAAGGACGCGACGGCGTTCGATCCAAACCGGTGTTCGCTAACCCGTAACTTCCAAAAGGGGCGCAAAGCACTCGGATACCGCTTGCGATTGCGATGCATTATTTGACGCTTTCGCCCGAAGCTAACTCCCTTCCTTCGAGGATAATGGGATCAAAAAGCTGGGTCACCAGCGCGGGCGCGGCGTGAATAATTGACACGGCTAGATCAGCAGTTTGCCGTTAACGAGAAAGTTCGCGCGTGGCGCGCCTCCTTCTGTCCTAGTAGAACAAAACGCTGCGACTCTCAGGAGTCACGCTGGATAAGAGTTTCTAGCGCTATCGCGTCGTCTGGTAACTAAAAATCATATCAAGGTTTAGGTATATTGGGAACTCCAACCCCGTGCATTTGATCCCCCCTTTCCGCTGTTTCACATTTTGGCCGCGAGGCAGCGCCAGTTCTTGCTCACGGTAAATGGATAGAAGGTCGTTTCCGCTTGCTGGCTTCACCTACCATGGTGTCGAATTTGCACTCTATTGAAAGTACTTAATATGTTTATACTAAGAAGTGTGTTCATATAAATGATTTGTGACGATTGCATATGGATTGCATACGACGAAATTCCAGACGAAAAGGCAGCCAGCTAGGCGTGAGACGTGCTTGTCCCATCGTCCGAGATCCAGCCGGACCAGTGGCAGACACCAGGCCTTCGATCGACAGGGTGCTCGCGTTTCTCGGTAAAAAGCTCAATCGCAAGATGGAAGTCTTCAAGGCCCACTTTCGTGAAAACCACCGCCCAGCCAACAACGGCGACAACCCCTGGAGCCCCACCACTGGGGTGCTGGATTCCCTGCGTCGCCGGAAATTCGGCCGGCTCGTCAGTAAGCGGGTCACGATACGGGAGCCCTCGCCAGGCGCTCGAAACCGTCCTGCTTGAAGTCAGCAGTTCATGAGGCCGCGCGAAAACCACCGTCGTGAAGACTGCTCGTAGGGTTATCCCTCTGCATCCTCATCACCATCTCATCATCGTCATCATCGTCCACATTTTGCTTTTTGCTGCAAGCCTTTGGTATGGACGTTCGGTCGTGCTGCTGTCACCAGCATCTCTACTAGAATAGAAATAAATATTATCATTCTCATTATCATCCCTTCCGCTCTATACTCTGCGCTTGGCCAGTGCCACGAGCGACACTTCCGAAGTAGCGGTGTCACGTCCGTCGCAACATTTTTACGTCATGCGCCGCCATCACGTCGTTTAGCCCGTGGTACGCCACCATATTGGGAATGGGGTTGATATTATCTTTTATTTCCCATATTCGTTTTGTGCCTTATATTACCCACTACTTTGAATATATTGGGTACACATAGTTTTAACGCCCCAAAACTATGAAAAATAGAGTGAGCGGGACTGGAACTGACCAATTATCAACCCGCTTGATTCGGGCTGAAAGAAAACGAATTTCGAGCCGAAAAGTATGTTCTGTGTAGTGCGACGTTTATACGTCATGTTCAAATGAAAACCGCGGCGAGCGTAAATACCCTCTCTGTGAATATAGACAGTTTCTGTGGGATGGCGGCGATCTAGAAATATGATGTTGTTTGGTTGGGCGACGAAAACTAAAGCAAATAGTTTGAGCCTAACTACGATAAAAAATATAGCCAAGAGAAAGTAGACCTATTACCACAAACCCCGTAAATTTTAAGGCCTTGCAGTCGGGAGATGGAGTGATTTGCTATTTTTTTCCCAACTCAGCTACGTCAGAATTCCACAAGGCAGCAGTCACGAAAAAATAGTCGATACAGCGAGCAAGTTCGTCTGCACCTTGCACACCTCGCGCGTTTGTCTACCCCTAAAGTGCGCCCACGTGCGTCTGTTTACCCTCGATATCAAGTTCAACCAGTGACGGTTCTCGAGATTGACCGCCTCACCCCAACACCTCCTAGAGAACAAAGCCGTAGTGCAGATAGTGATGTCGTCACCAGCGAAGGCCAACGCTGGGAAAAGATTGGACACGACGATTGCCTCAACGTTCGGCTAAAACTTGACTCGAAGCCGAGCGCTGACTCAGCACTCGTTTCCAATCTGTGTCCAGCGTTGACCTTCGCTGGTGACGCAAAAATGTCAGCACTACGGCCTTTTGTTCTAGGCGGTGTTGCTCATCCTCGCACGTTCGCTACGCGTTCTTTATATGTTGCCCTGTGATTGGCGAATCCAAGAGAAAAGCTCACCGGAGAAAAGCTCACCAAAAAAGGCTCACCGTGTAAATCGCCAGATGCGAAGAAAGCTTCACCGGCCATTGAGTGAATGCGGGGAAAAGCTCACCGATTTTTTTTCTTCTTTTCATATGGGGACTGTTTGATCATGCGTAACATATATCAATTTATTATCCTTAAAACTCGTCAGCCTAGTAAAAAAGAAAATATCCTTTTTTGTAATATTGGTTAAGCTTATTGGATATATTGCCTCAATTTAATATTTATGGTCGAGTGTTTCCTATGGTTTTCTCTCCAGGCAACGGAAGCCTAACTGAAAACTTTATGAACTTGAAGAACAGGAAGAAGTTAAAAAACTAAATAATGTCTGCCTAAAACCTAAAAAGCAAATCTGTAAATGCCGAAAATCCAAAGGTGCATGTGCAACAACGTGGTGCCCGAAATTCTCTTTGCATCTTTTTTTAACCTTTTTAAACAATGATAGAACGGTCAGTAGGAAATGGAGGTTTTTCTTCCACGGACAAGCACGTTTTCTAGCCGTTAGTGCTGGTGTTTCCACACGTTGCCTTTGTGTGATGGTGCCCTTTTACGGCCAGCCACCCATGACCTTCAGAGCTGCACACTTTCACCGTTGTTATTCGTCACTATATAAGAACTAGTATTCTGTAAGGTAGCGAATCGGGCGAGTTTGTAAACGTTATACACAGTGAAAACCGCTCAAACGACGAAGACGGAGTGGAGACAACAAACTGGACAGGGCGAAGCTGTTCTCGCAACTAATATTTTATAAGTGAAAGAGACCAGGAAGAATACAATGTGGCAGACACCGATTACATCAAAAAACATCTACTCATCTATCAGGCACCACACAATCTTCAGAGCTGAAACGGTTCACAAACCGCTATTCATATTGTCTTGCAAAAAACAAACCTCTTTATCTGACAGAGCTACCGACGGCGCACTGTCAAGCTGGCAATAAATTCTGCTCTTTTTACGGGCGTCCGATGTTCTGATTTTATACCCGCGGCGTCACTAATATACAAAATGGGTGATTACTGATTTCTGAGGAATACGTAAATATGCCCAATGAACTTCAAGAATATTACAAAAAGATAACAATTACTTTTAAATTCACGAATTTTAATTGTGTTATATTCCTACGTGTGTCGCACACTCCGCTAAGCCAATAACAAATAAAAAAATCGGTGAGCTTTCCTCCGCATCTGCTCAAATGGCCGGTGAGCTTTTCTCCGCATCTGCCGGTTTTGCGGTGAGCTTTTTTCCGGTGAGCTTCCCTCCGCCGCCCACAATTGGCGCGCCCGTCTTTACGTTCTGATGTGTCAAAGACGCTTCTTAGAACACTTGCTCACCGTAGAGTACCCAAAGTAATACCCACGAGGTTCCCGCGGATTGGACACGTGGTTGGCCACGTGACCCACCCGGGTGGTCCACATTTCTCATCCAATGCTTCGACTTTACTTGAAGTATGTTTAACCTATGATGGATCGGCTACAACATGGGTGCTTGAAATATTTTTACCGCGTTCGTTATTACAATTTTTCTAAGATGTCCTTATAGAGCGATGTTTAGCTGCTCAGTCTCCAGAATTACTTCAGGCGCATGTAAGTACATGTTTGTCTTGTTTTGTCTGTAAAAAGTGAAAATGTAGCGAAATATTAAGGCAGAAGGTTTAATAGTGAAACTACGTATTGATTCCGCAACGCGAGTTAGCAACTGAGTTGGAGTTTAGAATTAAAAGTAGATAAAGAAGGAGGCAAGCGAGCTGGTTAAGGGTCAGGGGTTTCCCCAGGAATTGAAATCAGGGGGGGTGTCTAAATTTTTTTGGGGGGGTTAAAGGGGGGGGGGGGGGAGGGGGCATTGCGAATATAGGAGTCGTTGTGAATTAAGGGGGTGCCTTCGGAAAAACGAGGGGGGGTCTAAACCCCCCTAGGGGGGTCTGGGGAAATCCCTGTTAAGGGTAGACATAGTAACCCTGGAGCGAGGGGACAGAAAAGGGGATGGACAGATACGAAACTCTGAACACAGCTATATATTTTTTTTTCAGAGCACCTTCGTGCGTGGGTGTTTCGGGGTTTCCAGTGTCCCTACAAACTAGTGTCCTCTTGTCAGTCGCCGGGGTTTTTTCGTTCTGTTGTTCTTGGTTCTTACCTGTCACGGGTGTGCGACCTCGGGCAGCGTGTGTCTTCTTGTGGGTTTGCGGGCGTATTTAAGAAGGTGTTCTGAAAAATAAATCTTTAGCTGTGTTCGGAGTTTCGTGTTTGTTTGTCCCCTTTTTTGTCCCCTCGCTCCAGGGTTACTAAGTCCAGCAGTATATGCCGGATCTGCTTCTTACGAATAGAAACGTCTCGGAAGGAACACAGTTTTAGCAACCAATCATATCAAAAGAAGATTAGCCTATCGATCTCTCAGCGTTCCTAATATAACTCATCGCTAACCGTGGGTTTTTATGCCGATTTGTTCACCAGTCCCGCAAGATTTCAGCAACCGTTGCGTTCGCTATAGCCGTCTAGCGTTAACCAAGCGTCGCCACCACTCCTTGCATGACAGCGTCGGCTTCCACCACCTTTTTCCACTCTCTATGGTGGTACAAGACCCGCCGCCTCATGGTGCCACTAGTGTTCACGAAAGTATCATATACAACGCATTCATTCGTAGCATACTAGCTAGAGTCAATTATTGATAGTTTTCGGCACTACTGGGGTGGTTGGTCCAGTGCCGCCAGGCGGCGGAGCTCGTACTATGAAACTAGGGTGCCTCGATGCTAGCGCCTCTTCCCGGGTGGAGGCACCCATTGACTCCCGTAAGAGCATCAATCTGACGTGGCAGGGAAACATCGGGTCCTACGTCTTTGGAGTGTGTGGATGTATTTCGTGGGAGGTAAAGTCGTATAGTTTGCGTAATTTGGACTACATAGACTCAAGACAGGGCCGACAAGAGCATCTAGGAGTTTGACCCAATATAACGGCTGTCCCCACCCTGAACGCGGCGCTGGGATGTAAGCATCCTACGCGAAACTTTAGGGCTAGAAGCCCATTTCTTCCTGCTTCTTCGTCCTCACAAACAGACACACAGCCCTAAAGCCAACAATACAAGAAAAACAAATCTAGACAGATAAAAATACGCACAAACCAAAGCCGAATTGGTTAGTAGCAACAAGAAAAAAAAAGGATTGTGTGTATGTTTATACAGCCTAGAACGTGGTCTGCCTCAACAGGCGACGAGTCTCCCAGCTGTAGATGAGCAATTTAGCCAGTGTAGTACAACCGCTAGCCTGGGGTCTTTAACGTGCACCACGCAGTAGTGATACACGACCGCACGCCGGTACGATGCTCATCCAGATCGAAACGGGCAGGGGTGGGGATTGAAAGTAGCAACAAGAAAACAGACTCGAAAGGTGTGCAATAAAGTTGACCGAGTGGCTGACCACTCAACCGCGTGAGCCCCGTTTCATATGAGATAACTAAAAATAACTCGCTGCCCCTCCTCGCGAGCTCGACGGTGAGGAAAGGAACAGAAGCCGCTACCACGTTCCTGACATCGATTCAATGTAATAAGGTGCTCCATCTTTGCTTCCCGCTACACAATGTCTCGAGATTGGAAAACGAGAAGAGCAACAATTACGAAAGAGAAAAACCTCCCCTATGACGTTGACTATAAAGGATCGAACCGCGAAGGTAATAAGAAAGAAACGAAAGAAATTCGGCTGATCGTTTCATATTAGCTCTCTAGCTTCCTCCCAAGCCTGTTATTTGGCGTGGTACGTTAATAAAATTCAAATTCTAGCCTCGTCCCATTTGAGCGACAGACGACAAAGGCTGTTGGCCAACATACTCATATGAGCATCTTTAGCAACCTTTCTTCGGTTTTACCGTCGACAACCGGTCAGCAAGAATTTTTTTTTTCTCGTCCGTTAGCGAAGAAGTAAAAAAAAAAAAAAAGAATGTCGCTCCGTCTTTGCCAAAGGCAGAAGGCCAAATAAAACACCGGGGAACATCTAATTAACTCGCAGAATTACGTTGTACGCAAATAGCAGACAAATTTTTCCACCGTACATATCACATTATATCCGTGACGTAACGGCTAAGACGGCAGTGCTGGGTGTAGAAGGACTCCCCTTACAAAAATCTCTAGTTAAATTCTTTTGAATTTCTGTGGAAAATTTTCTGGAATCGTATTGAATTTCTTTTTAAACTTTTTTTTAATATTTTTTAGACTTTATTTTGACAACCTATTTAACTCCTAGTTAAAATTGGCCACTTACATTTTTTAGAATTCCTTCTTACATACATTTTTTAGAATTCCTTCTTACATAAATTTTGTTGAATTCCTTTTGACGGAACCGCAGATTGCCGTTAAAAAAGACTCAATTTTTTTAATATATATCTTGAGGTTTATTAGGAAATTGTGTCCCTTTGGTACATACACATCCCACAAATAGCATTGAAAACAAACACAAACACCATAAAGCACTCAACACCAGAATCTCAGTCTCGTTAACTGCACCAGAGCCTTATATAGCCTACATATTGAAGGTAATCATTTGGCCGGTGACCACCTCAGCACTTACTAAGGTTCCAAGCGTCCGATCTCCTTCTCGAAAGTCTTTCAAAGGGAAGACAGTGTTTCGAAGTTCGTGGACTCTATCTCTTACTAAAAAGCATTGGTACAACTAATAATAATTCCGCGAAGTAGCTAAAACAACATCCACAAAAAAGGCTCCTAGAACAAACGTTATCGCTTCTCTGCACAACACCACTCAGGACGAAGCGAGTCAAGGCGGTTGCTCCACTTTAAAATAGTTATTTTGCTTTACTTTACTTGTTGACTAGTTGAATAGGGTCAATAAAGTCACGATAGTCATTACAAAGTGAGAACGGCAGGGCGTGTTTTCTGAACGCCTGGCTTCCAGCACGTGCCCCATGCCTTCCGTCGTGCTTTGACTGCGTGCTCGAGCTCGAGGGGCGCGAGACGTCGAAGCGCTGTCAATGATAGAAGGCTCGCGCTGGAGGCAGGAGAACTGAAGCGCCTCCCTGCGGTTCTCAACTTGTCAGAGAGTATGGAGAAACTTAGTGACTTTTGACATTTAGTCAAGATGTACCATAGTCAATAAAAAGTAAACAGAAAGTCTGCAGCGTTTCTGTTGACACTGGCTACAGAAAGTCAACCGAATATTTTCAACACGAAGTAAACAGAACGTCTGCAGTATTTCTGATGACACTTTCAACAGGAAGTCAACAAAAAAAGATCAACGTAGAGTTAATAGAAAGTCAACAGCTTTTCTTTTGACTCAGGCGGAAGAAAATCATCAAAAAAAAGTTTCAACACAAAATCAACAAACTTTCTTTTGACCATGTCAACAGGAAGTCAAAGTCAAAAGAATGTAATCAAAGTGAACATGTCAACACATTTTCAATAAAAGTCAAAAAAACATTTTTATAGGGGTTTGTAGAACCATGTATCTATCACCGTCATGCCGGACCCCGCACACGACCGCAAACCATATATTTTTTTTTGCTTTTTATAAAATAATATAAAGAAATAATGTCAATAAGTTTTCTTTTTTTTTTTAGAAAATAACCTACAAAAAAAACGTAATTAGAACTTCTTTTTAATTTTTTTATAAATAAGTCTATAAAACAAAATCTTGTTTTTCCTTTTGAATTTTTTTAAAAAATAGCCTACAGAAAAATGTAATTAAAACTTCTTTTTAATTTTTTTATAAATAAGTCTACAAAAAAATTCAGTATTTTTTCTTTTGTAAGTTTTTTGTACAATAATCAAAACAAAGTGCTTAAAAAAGGAATTCAATATGATCCCGGAAAGTCAATAGGAAGCCTAAAAAAATTTAAAAAAATGTTGAGACCTGTTTTTGTAAGGGTCACGCGGAAATCATTCCGACGTACAAAAAAAAAAGGTTTTTGCGCATATCTTTAACACTCTTGGGGGGGGGGGGGGGGCGCTTGCTTCTAAGTGAGAAACTTGTCTAATAATATCTTTTAGCTGGCGAAATATTTAGTTTTCTTGAAGCACGACGCCTGGATAAATCGCTTTCTAAAGTGACGTGGACGGAACTGCTTGCATTTGAATATCGCGCGCTAGATTATGGATTCGCAACGCACTAAAATGGTGTACGAATTCTAAATCTGTCGCACACTTTTCGCGAAGCGTAGACACCGCAACCGCAATCATTCATCTTGTCTAGAAGCGGCGAGCGTCCGTAACCCAGTAATAGCGCCGCCTTTACGCTTTCCTCGACTGAAACTAAACAGAGCCCTAGAGACACGGACGTCCTCGCTCCCGCGGGCCCGGTTATACAATCGCGCCACCTTGCGTTACGTTCTGCGTCCGCTCTTATATCGCAGAATTGCAGTCCAAACAAAACAGGAATGAGGGTGCGGGAGCCGGAATACTTATATCTATTTTTAGAGTGGTGTTCCGTGTTCCGTGTCGTATTTCGGATTCCACATTGCGATTGGCCACCTGGAGAACTGCTGTGACGTCGTTTTATCGACCGCTCCAGCCGTCGGTGCGCCGTTGCGTCGTTCAAACACAACAGCACACTATCGAGCAGTAACGGGCCCCGGAAGTTATAAAAGATAGCCGTGTTCCGCTTTCAGCACCCAACCGCACCTACATTCCTGCTTGGTTTGGGTTGCCCAGCATATGACCCGAATTCTTGTCATCGGAAACGACGTCGCGAAGGATGACGGGGCACGTAACAGGCTGCAGCTTACTGCGTGATAATGGAATCTCGTATACATTATTTACCGGACGTTCGGTGAACAGTTTGCAGGGGCAAACTTATTGCTGAAATAAAATACTTTTTTTTTCCTTGGATAGTCCGCACCCAAGGTCTAATTCGCATCCAGGGCAGGGTCGCCACCTGGTGTCTAATTGTAAAATCTTTCTACCAGTGGCATAAGATAAAAGTGCTAAAAAGACGACGTAGCTTAGTGGTAGGATGTCTGCCTCATAGGCAGCGGACCCCGGCTCAATCCAGAGTGTAGGCTGACTTTTTTTTTCTCTAACATTTTTTTTTGTCGGGGCATTTGGCGATATTTACGGAATTTCTTTTTACAATTAACTCTGAAAAAAGAAACGAATGTTATCTACGAAAGTTCGCTGAACTAAATGGTATGGGACTCCCTTTCTGGGGGTGCGGTGGGGGACAGCGGGGCTTGGGTTGCCGGCTGGACGCCACGATGTGGCGTGTACGGGGAGGGCAAGTGGTTTAATAGTTCTGTAATGAGCAGCCGCAGACTGTCGCCGCGAAACGGCGTAAACGCAGGCGGAGAAGCATGTCTTAACAAGTTCCCGATTAAAACACGGGCTGTATTAATCGGAAATCCAAGTTCGCATTGCGACCGTGCGTTGCTATGCGTGAAGGCTGCAGCATCCATCTCCGCGAGCACCCAATCCGACGTGAACGCCGATGCTAGGGGGTCTATCGCCTGCGCCGCAAAAACAGTCCGCCGGCACAGCCCAAAGATGGAGCACAGTAACCTCCCAGTTTATTGTCTGCTAGCGGAATCGGGCGTGTGCCTTCTTTCTCGTTTTATACCGCCAATCCTGCTCAACTTCTCGGATGTGTAGAGAGGACTCTGCGGTCGAACAAAATGGCGCTGCCCTGCGGGCGCTGAACGGAATGGTCTATACACCGTTCCAATCTGGGCTTCCTGGGCGACGCAAGTTTAACGAGTGTAGCGCCATCTACCCTCATCCGGGCATGTGGGAGAATCTGAACTCGTCCGAATGACCGACCGCCATTACTGAACTGTTAGCCTGCTCACCGAGTCACACCTATTGCAGCTGCTTCTGCCGGCACGGCTGCCGTATTCGGCGCCCTCGGCTCATCGTCTTCGTCCATGGAAAAAAGCACTATCCTAATCGGTATGTCAGGCATGGGGAAAAGTGCATCCTGTTTTCCTGGAATCTTTTTGTGGATAATGTTTAGCGCGATTCTGGAGCAGTTGTCGCTCCCAAACCGAACTCGGCGTTTCGATCGCGAAATGGAGGATCGCTAGTGAAATTCAATTTCGGCGGCGCATTTTCGTTCCGCACCTGGCGTCGCCTGCCAATTACCACCTGAAGAAGAATAGAGTTATTAAATCAGTGGAGCAGGAGTCACGCAACTTTTTTTTTTCAATGTCTAAGCTTACCTTTCGGTCGTAGCCCAGGCGAAGAAACGGCACGGGGTTTTCCGCAGTTCGCCGGCCGTCCAAGAAATGGTCGGAGCACACACGACTGCTCTTCGATGGCAAGAAGTCTTTCCTGTTTAAATTCGCCTACCTCCGGCGTTGTAGGTCTGGAGCAGCGGGGAACCGGTGCAGCATAAACATGCCGCACCCACATTCAACCTGTTTGACAGCGTGGGTCTCGCACATTAAATCATCGTTTATTTTACTTTTTTTGGTTATTTCTACTACCATTTACAACACAGTGCAGCCCGGTCAATTCTTTTCTTGCATAGGCTATGTCACGCGCGAAAACAAGCTATAATATAAAAGCGGCGCCTAGCATTGTCGAAGCAACTTGCCTCCGTACACTGCGCACGTGCTTTCTCCACCCTCTGATAACAGTTCACTCCGTGAAGCAGACGAGCTTTCGAGGGAAAGGGTAAGCGGAGCGTTGGCGCAGCGCTCTGGTTCGAGAGTTTTTCCCTTTCTGCATCAAATTACTTGGAACGGTGTATAGACCTCTTTCGTGTACTCTCGTGCCCAGCCACCCTATAGGCGTATCCGGTATGGGCGACGAAAAAATAATAAAGCGTTTTATACCCCTGTCAGACGGGCATGATAGAGGAGTTCAAAACGAACTCATTTAAAAGACCTACGAACCAGGGCACGCCGATAGGCGTGAGATCACGAGCTGATTCGCTGATTTTTTAAAGGAGTTCACCCTGAACTCCTTTAACCTGGCCGTCTGACAGGGTTATCAAACTGCAAATAGTATAAAAACAGAGGGGAGGCAAAACAATAATGTGTGACAATTACGCTTATATCGTGAATGCCTTCTATTCGCGTGGCTACGGCAAAGCAATGTTTTCGCCCATACTGGAAGTGGCGACAATTCAAGATGGCGGCACCCTTGTGGAAAAGGTCTATAGTCCGCGAACTACGGCCCCGAATGTAAGGTAACTTTGGTGATTTCTGGGGCGTTTAATTTCGCCTCTTTCGTGGTGACTATTGTACCGTGTTAATGCATTAGGAACTCCTCGAGACTTTTGTTAGCGACATGCCGTGCAGTTGAGTTTATTTTGACGTCTGTACATTATTCTTTGCGACTCAACCAATTGTAGCACTCTGAAATCGCTCTCAAAAAGTGGGGTGGACAAATAGAGAAATTCAATTTATTTAGCACATCTTTTTCTTACATTGGAAGAAAAACGACTAAATTATCAATGTATAAAAGTGCGCAGCAAAACAAATTGTTTAAATTTATTACAGCACTCTGTTCCGTGGTTTTATTATTTTAAAACTTTTTATCTGCTTTCCTCCCCCTTAACAGGAATAATAAACCAAATTTGAAAGCCTTGTCATAATCGTAAATACAAATGTATTCGAAAATATACGAAAGAGTCAGACAAAGAGAACGGACAGGACAAACATCTTTCGACTTTCAACACATTGAGGTCATTATTCGAAAGATGTTTGTCCTGTCCGTCCTCTTTGTCCGACTCTTTTGTATATTTTTGAGTCTATTACCAACGCACTGAATTCAAGTTTATCAAATGTATTCGTAATGAGAAAAACTATAAAATATCAAACGAAGGGGAAGAAAGCAAATCTGTAAAGATTACGAAGATGAATTTAAAATAAGTTCAACTCAAAAAGAACATTATCCTTGTCTTCTATCCTCGAGTGAAGTAACAAAATCTGCAATTCATTTGTGCCGCCTCACAGGCATCATATTTCATTCGTCATAGGGACCCGCCGAAAAGCTTATATATGGATGGCCTAAGAAATCAGGCTTAGGATTGCTTAACGAAGGGCTTTAGTGTGAGCCACGCGTTTGCCCAATGTTCGACGTGTATCGCATAAAGGGCTGCACACCTTTGTATGTGGATCAGTCAGGCAGAGAGTGGAAGGTATTACCCAGTTGCTCTTTTTTTCTTTGTTTTATTTTTTTTTCTTCCGGCCAGTCTAACCTATCTGGAAGAAAATCGACTTATAGAAAGAATCGTGTTAGCACTTCTGCGTTAACAATATGAACCCGGATGGATGGATAGATTTTCTTTGCTAGGCTGCTGCTGCTTTGCTGCTGGTTTCCGCATTCGAATGCTGACCTGTGTGCGTTTCAACGCACACAAACCGGCATTGAAACGTGAAAAACAACATGAAAGCAGCGAAAGCGTAGCAAAGCAACACGAAACAAAAACGCATGGGCGTTGCCCTACGGTTTCGGTTTCGCTGCACCGCCATGTTGACTTTAGTAGAGCGCCGGGCATCAGGGGATTCCAATGGCGCTACGCACTCCCGGGATTTTTCCAGTTCGTGTCCTATGGGCGGTATAGGAAGTTTCACTCCTTTGACCACGCCACCATCTGTCAGCGCGTTCATGAAGTGCTTCGTAGCCAGCTTCCAAAGCCAGCGGGGCTGTGCGCCATCGCGTGGCGACGCTGTGAACTTTGAATACGTGAGCTCCCGACATGTCCAAGGTCTGCATATGCGCCACGGCACCAATGCTAACGTATTAACAAAAACGAAAAAGAACACGCGCATTCAAGTAGGCGGTTGAAGGTGTACGGGAAACGAAATGGAGTGGCCGCGAGTTCTCTACCTCTCGCTTCAAATTCGGCCGGCGAGAAGCGCAATCCGTATCACGCTCGTGGCGGCAGGTGCCTCTGCACGGCACAGGGTACTGTAGTTGCAAGCATTGCCGCTTGATGGCGTAAACGCGTGACAATGTAGCCTACTAGTTATATCCGAGGACTTTACTTTCTACGGCCTATACATAGCTTGCCCGTGACGTCATTCGCGGCCATGCCGGTATTTTATGCGCCGCGAACGTCCGGTTCATCGTGTTAGTTTCACACCGCAGAAGCAGGAGCTCGAGGGAACCAGTAATTAGAAATAACCGACAGTATCCAGCAATGGCGAAACCTGCAAGCTATGTACAGGGTGTTTCCGACCGATGTCCGAGGGTAAAATGACCCGCATGGATCAGCTCATAATGTGAGCGAAATTAAACTCTTCACAAAGGTGTCTTAAGGTGGTACATGTATCATACTCAAATTTCGTGAGTATAGGTTTCCAGAAACCAAAACGAGAAAGACAACAACACTATATCTTTATGCACGGGAAAAACAAAAACCGTAAACAAACAGTCTGCTTGATGCTGCCACTCACAAATGGCTCCAGAATAGTTGAAGAGGTTATCCGCGTAAACCGTAGGAGGCGATGCTTGAGTGGCGTGGAAAAGAAAACGCCGTGGCGCTGAATTAAAAAAAAGAAAGAAAAGAACCTGACCGGCAGTTCAACATGTCCACCGTGCAATCGCTGCTCATAATTTTTGGTCGCGGCTTCACGCATACGGTGTGTAATACTGTTGAAGGCTGCTTCAATGCTGGCTTTGAGCTCTTCGATGGATTCCATCCAGTCCCGTGTCCACTGTCGCCTTGATATCGCCCCCCCCCCCCCCCCACCCCTCAACAACAAAAAAAAAAAAATAATAAAAATCACAAAAGGAAAGGTTTGGCGACGCGGGAGCCATGGCATGTTGAAAGACCCGCGACTTATCCAATGTCCCAGAAAGGTCGCATTCAGTCACTGTCGCACTGACGTGGCGTATAGTGCGCGGGTGCATCATCCTACTGAAATTTGAACACTTCTTTTTGCACATGGTATGCTTTCAGCTGCGGGAGTACTTGCTGCAGTAACATTCGGAGGTAGTCATCGACGCTCACAGTTTCCGAGACAAAAAAAAAAAAAAAAGCAATGAACCCCTTTTTTCATATACCACAACAAACTTCACCTTTGATGAATGTGCCGTGTGTTCTATCAGCCAGTAAAAGTTGTTTCCGGCACAGACGAGAGTTTTGGCGGTTCAGTTGACCATCGAAATGAAAAAAAAACATCCTTGTCGGTCAAGAAAATGATAGCGAGATGCCCCGCGTTGGTTGTCATTCGATGATATTCATCTTGGCAGAGTGCCAATCTACGAGCTATAACCTCGGTGCACGGTTGTTGAAGAACTTGGGGCTTGTAGGGATACAGGCGCAGGCGCCGCAAAAGTTTCCAGATGAATGTCTTCGGAACATCGAATTAATTTGCGGCTTTCTTGAGTGAGAGATGAGGTTCTGCTTCAAATGCGGTAATAATGGCGCCCCTGAGTTCTTCCTTTGAACCTGTGGTTTTTCTAGCCGGTCTTTTGTTGCTCACATTGCCTTGCTATGGGGGTTTGTATGCCGATCTATTTATGGATGCTGGGCGCTTTTGAAAAGGGGTTAAATATTTTCTTCGAACGATTGAAAATTTCAGTGACTCACAATAGCAGTAAACTAGCAGTGTACTCTGCTCAAAAGTTAGCTTCGGCAAAAAAACTAAAATACAATAAAAGGAGCCGGGACATTAGAAAACACGAAATCTCTGGAGTAGGGGGCGAGCACAATGAACGAGCCGCAGTGACTAAGTAGACGATAACAAGGTCGTTTTAGGCGACGACATCTGCTCTGCATGTTGCTGAACGAATATTGTTTTTTATTCAGTCTTAGTGGCGCTGCCCTAACTTGCAACATGTAAATTTTAAAACATGAAATTGCTATTTGTACCGGAAACTTGGAAGTTTCCTAGTATTGAAATCCGAAAGCAGATCATAGCGAATGTACGGTCAGATCGTGTGCGCTTCGAAAGTGCCGCGCCGATGGTGGCGCCATTGCTGAGTGGCAGCATCAAGCACTGTTCGTTTGCGTGTTGTTTTTTTCTCCCGTGCATAGAGATGATGCCACGCGCGTGAGCGAGAGAGCGCGTGCGTGGCCGAGTGGTTACCGCGCTTGACTTTTGTGTGGAGGCCCAGGGTTCATTTCCTGGGATCTATGTGTCTTTTATTTATTCTTTCAGTTTAATGTTCTGGTAAATTCGAGAACCTTGTTGCTTCTTCAAGTTCCGAATGTTCTACGCGCCGAACCTCATACGCTGATTGTTCCAGAAGCAAACTCGTGTAAATGAGAAGCTCCGTGTGGCGAGCCGCTGTCAGTCTTGCCCCAGCATTCAATCCATAGAGTCATTATAATGTGTGCTAGAGGTTCAACTGGCGCTAGTGTGCTGCTGCAAATTGAAGTGGACAGCAACAAGTCGAAAACTGACTTCCGGTAATGCATTTGAGTCGGAAAAGTTGAGTGCATTTTCTTTTTGCGCTCGATTATAATCGAATATAACAGCAAGTATCCTGAAAATTTCGTATGTACTAGGTAGCTTGGAACATTTCTCAGTCAGGCAGACGAAGTAATTGGTCAGTTACGACGTTTTTGTTTTAAATCGATTGCATTAAAACGGTGCTAAAACATCTTCGTACATGCATTTATGTGCACTCTTGGACACTGTTAGCGCGAACACGACGTCGGCGCTTTTCAGCATGGTTGACATACGTGCCAAAGGCACGAAGGGCATCTGGAAAACTAAGACGGCAAGAACTACGCAGTAAATCTGGATCAGTAACTCCATCCGCATGTGCGATCAAAATAATATAAAGGCCAGGTAAGATAGTCAAATTTTCAATAAGTAGTGCTCTATTTTTTCTGCTCTCTGCGAATTCCTTGTTCTACGTTCGAAAACATCACCCGCACGCTCAAAATCTTTGATAAGAATTGCCTCATAATGACCGACCGGCAGAGAAAATATTAGAAAGAGACGCCTCTCATACCCCACGTTCTTTGTTCATAGTAGAAAAACCAAGAGACAAGGAGCTAGAAGGACAAAACAACACCGTCTTAGAACCAGCAAAACAATGATTTAATTTGACACAGTCTTCCTTCTTCTCTTCACAACCCCTTGTCATTAGGAAGCGCCACATTTGAAGGTATCAAGCAAATTTTAGCTCATTGTTTCTGGGTTTTTCTATTATAATTTCTTACCTGCTCACTTGCGTTTTTACTATAATTTATTTAGTACTTTGTTCTTTGCGTTTTGAATGTTTTCAACCGTTCGTAAAGATGCGTGAGAAGGCGTTATTTCATATAGTGACAAGACTGGCATATTAGCAATATACAAGTGTCACCGGAATGCTGGTGAGCCTTGAACACGCTCTATATTCCTTTCGATTGTTATTTGCTTAGAATCGTAGCTTGTTTTTACACACCTGCTGTGGAACAAAAGTGTGAGCTTGAAATACAGCGAAGTTAAACATCGTTCATTGATAAAGAAAAATGCGCAGACTAAGACAAGTACACTTTTACATAGTTAATAAAGGTACATATATATACATACTATTCGATCCAAACCGAATAACAAAAGTTTTCTATGTTATTTTCCGGCGAAGAGACAAAATGCACGCGCGTTTTCCCATGGGAATGCACACGAGCACCGCAAAAGTAGACTGGTTGTTGTCTGCTTCAAGTTGACTCTCGGAAGTCGCATAGACACTAGCACCAGTTGAACCTCTAGCGTACATTATAATAACTGGATGTTTCGGTCCTGCTGTTTCGCCACGATCGACGCTTGCGACGCTAGCCTTTTCTTTTTTTGTTTTAGGCAAAAGTTCGCCTTTTAAACGTTTAGTTTTCTTCAGTTATCGACGCCTCATTAATTGACATTCGTGACAATAAAGCGTTTTTTTTTCTTTCTTATTTTGATTTCTGTAAACCTATACTCACCAAATTCGGGTATGATAAACACTTCCTAAAGATACCTTCGTGAAGAGTTTCATTGGACTCACTTTATAGGCTGATTTATGTGGTTTACTTTACACTCGGACATCGCTCAGGGGCACCCTGCATATACACTGGATGCCTTATTTGAGCGTTTTATTCACAACTCATCCGGAAAGGAAGAGGGGGGGGGGGAGGGTTATGGTAGGCTAGGTCCCCATGTCCTCAAATCAAGCTCCTACCTATCGTCGGCGAAGAACGGCAACCTTGAGGGTTTGGAATGCATGTTGCGGAAGCTCTATAGATTTCTTCGCCAAGCTTCGCGATTCTGTTCAAGCTCGAGTTGTCTATACATTTGCGCTGTACTTCCGTGAGTGGCACTGTGCTGGAGGCATTCAACGTCATAACTACATCGCCTCCCTACTACCAAGTAATATTAGGAATTTGTTGTATTCTTTTTGAAATTAGCCTTTCATGCGTTTACGAGCGGAAGACCGGTGTTTTTAAGGTGCTGACACAACGTTGTTTCTGGCAAACAAAGAAATAAGAGCTAAAATTTTGTTTCGGTAACCTTTCAAAGCCTTCAATAACCGACAAGACGTAGCAAGTCGCCCCTTTGCCGTACTTGCGTGACAAAACAGTGGTAACACAGAATGTGATGTGTTAATGTAGAGAAACTGTGTAAATACGCGAAGAACGTATGGCGTCGAAGCGGCCCTGTGTTGAGCTCGGTAAGCACGTGAGCGCAATGTGAATGTCTAACTTGAAGGTGCCATCTTCTCTGGCGGCAATGTAATTGCACTTTTCGTGCCCATACAAAAATGTCCTAAGGTATAAGTTTGCTACACTAATGCTGAAAACACTGCACCCCTGGGAACTTATCCTTTGGAAAATCGACCACCGCCATGGAGTTGGTGATCTGAAAAGGGTCAGCGATCAAAAGGGAGTGGAGATGTTTTTGCAGATATCTTGATATTGCCGTGCGCGCAGCTGGCAAAGTAGGAAGCGCGGCTGTGGCCTGACGGTTATCGTGCTTGCCTCCCATGCGAAGGGCCAGAGTTCGACTCCTGGGGCGACGCGTCTCTCATTCATTCTTGCAATTTAGCGTTCTGGTAAATTTGACAATCCTGTTGCTTGTTCGAGGCCCAAATGTTCTACGCGCCGAACCTTCTACGCCGATTGTTCCAGACGCCAACGCGTGTACATAAGGGGCTCCGTGTGGCGAGCCACAGGGATTCTCGCCCCAGCGTTCGACTCTGCTGTTACGCCGACTTCAAAGCCCGCGACGCTCTGCTGTAACCTTCTGTTTCCTTCGTATTTTGAGGCACAAGTTCGCCCCATTAAACGTTTCAATTTTCCCAGTTATTGTTTGTTTCCTCGTCTTTAATTCGTGATAATATCGCATTGTTGCCAGGTGTTTCATTCAGAAACAATGGTGCGTAAGAAAGTCTGATGCTCGTGGGTTTCTGCCGAGAAGAATACTGTTAGCGCAAGATTCTTTCCTTTTTTTTTGGTGCTGCTGCGTCTTGTTCAAGTTTGAGTTGGTGAAGGAAAGAGATGGTCCGTTTTTTGAACTTGGCTGGATGCTCTCAAACTAGTATAAAATATGTTTGGACGACTGCCGAAGCCATTTTTGAGAACATACCTTCAGGTATAACAACAAAGCAACCTTACTTGTCGGACAAGATAATGTTCAAACAGCTGTATGTAAACAAGTTAATCAGAGGTTCTTAACATTGGCTTTTTGAGCGTCTTATATGTCATGCATCTTGTATCTTATGCATCTTGATCGATCCTCCTCATTAACCGTACGGGACAGCGACGTGGACATCGAGAGTTTTCGACGTGTTTGAGTGCGGGCTCGAAGCAAAACTTACTTTTTTAGTTTTTTTTTTAGCATCGGCTTATGTTGTTTCAGGAAGAATTCGATTTCCCACGATAACGACGTTACCTTCTTTTAGACGTGACTTCTTCTTGGGTGGTAGTGTGAGACGTACCCGGTTCCAAAGGAACTCGATCGTTATTCTGGGTGGTAGTCCTTCATCATTACAAAAAGACGGGAGGTTTCAGGTTGACTGTCCCATTTAACAGGCGATCTAAAGGAAGTTCTTGAAATACCGAACTTGCTACCACCACTCGGAGCGCAATACCAGACTCAACCTCCTCGAGTGTACTGTAGACGGCATCATCCAACCACAAACCAATTGTAGATCGGAGATGGGGCACGTGGAAATTCGTGCATACCAGGATACTGCTTTCGCCTTGCACATATAGACGACGATGAGGAATTATTACATAGATAGGTCGACAAGAATGTGGTGAGAACATAAAAAAAGAGCCCTTGTTAGAAGAAATAACACTTAGTACAGTGGTCAATTCGGCAAGTTAGTATGAATTCATTGTGAAAAACAGCGCGAAAGGTACGAGGACAAGCGGATTATACATAGGACAAGCGCTGTCTAACAACTGGATTATTATTTGAATGTATAGATGACACTGTGTTCGCGCAGGCACAATGCGCACCGTAGATAGGGCACTTAATTTTCGCTTCTCACTCCATGTGCTAACCAAGACCAAGGTAATTCTATATATTCCCCGCATGTAACATGAACTTAAATGGGTAGCATCTAGGTACGGAATGAACGTGGGTTTTTCTGTCCGCAACAAACTAAGCCGAATATGCTCCTGGTAAACCTTCACAAAGGCACAAAGAAGTGAGCGGATCGTAACAGCTGCAATGTCAAGCACCATATCATGTTTGTAACCTGCGTGAAAGGCACTGTGTACTTAAACCCTTTCTCCTGTGGGTGCCGTTATATTGGGCAGACGGCGCGATGCCTGAACATCCGACTCAGAGAACACCACAGCTCCCTGAAAGGTACTTCGTGTTTGTATTTATCGATGCACTGTCAAGATTGCAGGGGCTAAGCGCGGTTCCACAACACTGACCTACTGTGTGAACACCAACACCAAACGTGTAGGGAAATGAAATTAAGCGTACAACATAACAAAAAGGAGAACCTTCGTTCGTCGGCCTACCTTGATTGACTCTGATTAACACCGAGATTCAATTCCTGGATCTTGATTGGCATGTGGAATGTAAAGCGAAAAAGAAAAATATGCACAATCAACGGTGCGCAACCCATGGTGCGCCCTGTGCCTGCGCGAACACAGTGCCATCTGTACATTTCAATAAAAAATCTATTAGTAACTGCTTGTCCTGTGTAGTCCTTCCTTTTTGTCCTTGTCTCCTAGGCGCTGTTTTTCACAATGCTCCCTTTTTTCTGCGCTATGGTAGGGTAGAGGAGCGAGAAAAAAACATAGAGAAGGCTGAGAAACATAATAGAGTCATAAAATGTCCCGCTGAATTCACATCCGCTCTGATAGCAGAGTTTTTTGGACCGAAGTTTGTTTTTACAGTGGAGCTGCTAGGGGCTAGTTTCCCCAGTTTCGTCTCCATGGACAAATAAATCTCGACACAACCCTCTGGACAGCTACCGCCGTCGCTCAAAGATGGCGACACATAGTAAACCTCCGCTGCTTTTCCTTCTTCACCAGAGTGGAAAGGCTCAAAGTTTTTTGTCCAAGAATGTAGGTCCTTAAAAATAACGAAAAAGCCAAGGTAGAGTCCAACTTGACTTATTGTTTTGGACAGAGTCTGGTATCTTGACCTTAATTCGCCAAATAAATGTCAATGTTATGTTCTACTGATGACAGTTCGGCTTACTTCTGGAATCTCTGGGCCTAAATCATCGAAGACCTGTCATAGTTAGGCTTCAATGCTTGTTCATCGGTTCATACGTGGCGGCGTCCTCGGCTCAAGCTTGGCACTTTTAGAATTATACAATGAGCCGAGGAAAAGTCATAAAAACGCAAGAGAACTCTGGCACTTGCGTCTTGGAATTAAGCCGTATTATGCCAAAGTTAGGTGCTTGGAATCGCCAAGTTTCTGCCAAGTTAGGTTTTTCTTTTTTCGCCTGCTATCTCGGCTTTTTCAAAATTAAGATGACTTTAGGTATGAGGTGGTCCCGCTCAAGTTATTCGGAAGACAGTGCTTTAACGATATACTCTCTTCGTGGAGATACCAGGAGGTAATGATGGCTTTGCTAAAGATGAATGACGTAAAACGGAAACGGACTGAAACTTACAAAAATTCTTCTTTTACTTGTTTGACGTTGCTACCAGGGTGTTATCGTGGGGACATGTATGAAGTGACTTAATGTAATCAGTGACAAGGTGTGAACGTCAGGGAGGAGCTTGATTTTTCCCGCGTCCAGGGCGAGCTTTCTACCTTCAACAACCTTTTGGCGTCTCGTGCGCCTTGAGCCCACTCACGTAACCAAAGCGCGACGGAAGGCAGGATGGTCGAGCTGGAATTCGGGCATTCAGAATACCAGCCCGGCTGTCGTTCTTATTCTGACAGTGTCTACTGTAGTCTCAATTGGTGAGAGCGATCGATAAGTGAATGCGAGTCAAGGTTGAACACATATGTTAGGGGAAAAAAGCATCATTTCTTAAGCATAAAATAAGCAAGATTTTGTTTGATTTAAATAAGATTGACTTGATTTGAATCGCTGCAGCTAGAAACTAGTAACTCTTTATCAGTAGGTGCAATTTTAAACATGAAAGCTTAATAAATAAATCCGTCCGATCACTGGTAGAAACCCAGAAGATATAATTACTGTGATTTCAAACTATTTTTTTTGACAACCTTGTATTGATCAATGTAACCCCGGACATCCCGGAACACAAATAGCTTGATTATTTTTGTTACCATCTTTTTTTTTGCATTTTTATGTGCTTGCGATAAAACATTACATTTCTAGTTCCTTTTGTTTCTTTCACGTTGTGATATTCTTGCAATAGGATGTTACGACTGACGATCGAAGTGGAAGGTAGTAAGAAAGCTCAATAATTGGATATGCTCAAAAGAGCATTGCATTGTGCTCGTTTTCAGTCCCATATAAATCTTTCTTCCTTGGTGATTATTTTATTTCAGTACAAAACAAATGCACTATACTTCGTTTCACCTTCGGTCCGAGCGCGGACGATGGTATGAACCGAAGGGCCAACCAAAGAGCGCAAAAAGCGCAGCGTCATGGCGTACTCTCTGCGCTTGATAGGACTAGCCGGCGGAGGAGCACGCACAGAGAGACGGCGAATACCGGCTGGTCCTATCAACTGCAGAGAGCACGCCATGACGTTGTGCCTCTTTCGCTGTTTGATTGGCCCTTCGGCTCATTACATCGGCCGCGCTCGGACCGAAGCTGAAACGAAGTATAGAAAGGATTGAATGATAAACAAACAACAAATGAAGGGTATTTGTGCAATTATTTTTACGCGACAGGTTTAATTGAAATCATGAAGACGAAACTGGGTTTATTTAAATGACGATAAAAAACAGGATATAAATTATAATTTAAATCTTCCTAATTTTTATACCCCAACTGATATATGTGGGAGAGTTAGTTGGTTTTCGTCGTCGCCTGGAAAACTCGAAACTTAAAAGAACCGCTCAATTATGTACCACACTGTGTTTCTTAATTTGAATCTCATTGAGAGCTTGACACTTACATTAAGTAGCTGAAGTCTCTGTGAGACGAGACAGGATTTCCAATAATTGTCCGCTGTAGAACGGCTTGAAGAAGGAAATGCATGTCTGGGAATTTAAGATGAATGTCAGAGGTGGAGTGCACGACAGACTTATCTCAAGCCATGTCGTAGTTACTCATTTATATGTCGTTAAACGTCGACTGATGAAAACAAAGATCCAAGCAGTAATCTCCAGCGTCAGTGAACTCCCGGACCGGTGTTTGTTGAGTGTAGAAAATCTAAATTATATGTGGCGACATTCACACAGATGTCTCAATTAGGAAGGTGAAATAGATTCCTATTTGGACGGGGTTTACTGAAGCCGTAGTGGCGAACAACAGACAGTACATCACATAAAATATCTGCCAGTTGCAAGAAGATGGTCGTTCAGTGACGTCCCCACGAGCGCCAAGCAAGTCCTACACCAGACATTGAAGAACGCAGTAAAAAAGGTATATGATGAACGGTGCTAGTGGGAATTGGCGCTCCTCTGACGTAGATACCAATTTACTGCCCGACAACCTCGTCTTCGATTTTTGTTATCTCTGACAAAAAGTGTAAAACTACCAATCATGAACTTCGCTTGCTGTCTACGGTTAATTGCAGTGTGTGTTGTCGTTTCATTTGTTGTGCGAATAGCATTCGCAGAAGGCAGAGGAAACGGGGCGGTGCCTGACGGGCCTCGCTTCCCGCTTTCCAAAGCAGCACAAAGTAAAACTATCAAAAAGACGACAAAAAAGAAAACCAAAAGAGAACAAAATTTTACTAAAAGTTTCCTATAGAAAAATGTGCTTCTCCAGACATGAGAAAAACGAGACTTAAATAAACTTTCGTCTATAGTGCCCTGACGGATCATTAAGGATGTATCATTCTCTCTAATGATTGCACAGAAAGAGTTAAAGTTAACTTGTAATACCCTTACGAAACCTCGAGTGTAGTCCCCCTGCATGATCGAACGGTAACGACGACTAACAAAGTCAGGACAATGACATCCTGAGCAGACACAGAACAACCATTGGGCTTACCAAAGTGCCAATTAGGATTGCGTCAATCTTCCTCGTGCAACAAGTCGGAGTTCTCACTGCTCTCTCTGTCTCTCTTTAATCTTCTTTAAGAGTCGTGACTGAGTGGGAGTCTGAGACATGCCAAATTAGGAAACGTTGCTCACACGATGCCTCAACGTCGTTTTGCTCCCACTCACGTGGTCAACTTCGATGTTGATCTACTAACAAACATGAATCTGTTTTCTCCCGAGGAACAGTGCTTCTTATTTGTTGACAAAGATGTACTTTTGTTTCGAGTTGGTGAGGCTGAAGCGCAAGAAATTTAGATGGCAAAGTGTAGTTGGAATGGCTACAAGCTATGTCAGTATGGCTCATCTGTGCTACGAGACCTTTAAGGTGAAGATCGGGCTCTACCCTAAACGAATAACGCGGTCTTACGAGAAAACAGAAAAATCACATAAAGATAAATGTTCAACTAGTGTTTGCAGCAAGGAAAGGAGTGTTCTTGATATCATTCGTTTAGAATCTGATAGTAGTAAAAGTAATAGCAACTCCATTTAGCAGTGCCTTTCTGTTCATAAATTAACCTTCTTATTCGCAGGTAGAAAGAAAACAAGCGCTGATTTTGACTCAGGTGCACGGCCAAACATGTAAGTCCGGTAGCAAAGCTATTTTTCATTTTTGATATCTTGGTACAGATGATTCATTTCCACCGTCTTTCAACTAAAAACGCAAATATCTTACCTACAAAAAAATTGCATGCATTTCTGCCATCATAAAAGGGACAATGCCTTGACATTAGCATGCTTTTTTGTTTGTTACTTGACAAATTTACCAAAGAAACGCACTGATGGCCAATTCATTAAACGGGTATTAATTTGCAGAATCCAAGATATTCCTCGGATATTAATATATTCACATTGTACATGGTATTTGAAGAGTTTGGTCTTTCATCGGGTGTGGAATGCAGCAGATCTGAGATGAGTTTCCCCAAGACGTATTTTATCCGCGCAAGCAGAACCTCGGCAAATGGAAATATTCGGTCGGCTCTTCTAGGGATAATAAGGGTCTTTCACAAGAAAGCCCAATCCGTTTGGATCTCAGAGCACCTTAATATATTGAAGCTTGAGCCATCATTTTGCTTTCGCCGAATCAACAAATGTCCCTAAATTTCCCGATGTGTCTATAGAATGATGAGGAATGCTGACGAATGAAGAGTTTTTGTACTCGAAACGCGATTATTCGCAGATTGAACTACTCGGCCGCATTTGAATTCAGAGTTGCGTATCTTTTAAACCCATTCTATCTCAAAACTCTTTATTGTTTAGCCTCATGAAATCTACTTTCTCCGGAACGTACGGTCTTCTTCACGCGCACACCCTCTTAGAATTCCTAAAGTCCATTAACCGGCCTGATAGACCACATATCTTTCATTGCTCCAATCATTGCTTTGCTGCTTGACGCACTCTCTTTGCCTTTAAAAAAAATTGCTTTTAAAGCGTTTCGTTTATGAAAACAGTCGACGCTACTGTCTGCTGCTGTGACGTAATTCTCCTTAAAGGGCATGTCTCATGGCGTCCTTAACCTGCCACCCGATATACCAGGTGTTTTAGCGAAGGCTTACAGAACACCCTAAAAATTGGGTTGCTGAGAAGAAAAAGGAACTCGTTCCGAAAACAAACTGCCAGTCATGGCCGACTTCAAGGCTTGCAGAAACATACTAATTAGTTAAATAATCAACTAACATTTGCTAACTAAAGATAAACTTACTGTTTAAATAGAATACAGCTTGGTACGCATTTTAAAAACCTCTAAGTCATAATTTTAGACATATATAAGGCAGGAAAATCATTTTGCGGCGTTCCAAGAAAGAAAAAAAAACACTTAATTTAGACGTTTCGGTGTTTCGATTGGAGGGCATATTCGAGCCAGCTGTTCTGCCTCCAGGTGGCTGAGGTGCAAAGCTACCGGCTCGACTCCCTCCTAGGATGGAGGGAAGTATGGCGCGCGTGTGTTTGCACGCCACGGCCACTATGGAGCAGGCCGCTGGCGCTCGGATGATCTCCGATAGGAAACTAGAACCCTGAAACGCGCGCGAATTGTGAGTTTTTTTTGTTTTGTTTTGGAACGCCGAAAAATGCTGCCTAGGTTCCTTATATATCTTTAAATGAGTTTCGTTAGTGGTTTTTGATGATGCTTAGCAAGTTTTTCATTGGAACCATATGTTGACATTAAATAATTAAAGAGTTAATTAGCAGATTTTAAATAATTATTTAGCCATATAGTATATCATATGCAATTTTCGACGTCATCAGTGGCTGGCCCTTTGTACCCAGAAAAGGTTCTCTTCTTCTCAACCATCCTATTTTTAGGAAATTCTGAGAGCCTTCGCTGAAACGCAGCTGCATACAAGTTGGGCGAAACGTCGCTGCCATAGTTGAAAAAGTTATATTTTAATACAAAATAATATAGTTACAAAAAGAAAGACGTTGTTTCTTCTTTCTATGTGAATACTCGGGGTACACTAAAGTGCCACGTGCAGGCTTTCATGTGTCGTGGTATTTCATCATCGGTCTAATGAAGTACATCATCTGAAATATTTCCTAACACAATAATCTTAATTTCCTCCAGCATTTCCCACCGACTCGGTTGCTCTTAATCTCGGTGGAAATTTCACATAGTGTCGGGAAAAATTTTAGCCTGCTAACCGCGAACGCCTCACCACCACTGCTGCGCAAGGCCGACAGAATTCCATGGATCACACATGAAGTTATCCGAACGCGATCCTGCGAAAACAGGTTGTCCGCCATAATTTTCTCTCTAAGTATATTTTGTAATTTTAGACGATTTTACCTCGAGACCCCGAAACATATAAGAAACAGTTTGGGGAATTGGTTAACATTTACTAAAACTAAACTGATTTCAAATCAAAGAGTGACTTCCAGCCCACCGTGTAGACATGAATATAGATAAGTATGAAACAGCTTAACAAGGTCACGGTGGCTGAACCGCGACTTCGACTTGTGTTTTCCCCCTACCTGCGCATATCTATGCACATATCCAGATGTACAGCAGTACCTGCAGGTTATAGTATCAAAGTAATTGCATTACAGTCGGTCTCATAGTACAAGTACCTTGGTGTACATATCACGTCTGATCTAACATGGGAACATACCATAGATACGTAACTAACAATGCGAATCGCAAGCTGGGACACTTGAAGAGAAACTTCTCATTGGCGCCCCAATCATTAAAGGTGATACTTTTCAAAACACTCGGTCGACCAAAGCTAGAGTATGCGTCATCTATTTGGGACCCTGGTCAATCTTCTCTAAATGCGTCACTTGAAGCCATACAATACAGATCAGTATACGTTTCATTTGCTCTATCATCGAACAGCAAGTGTATCGTTAATGAAGGCTAACCATTCACTGGCACTTCTCTCAGTACGCAAAAAATCACTCCGTTAAGCCGATTTCACAAAATTTATTACACCAATGTTGCACTGCGAGAAATGCTTTTTGAAATTTCTTTCTATCTTCATTACGAGTCTATCATCAACATAAAGTTGGCTGATAAGACTGCTGACTGGGCGAGTTGGTAGTTCATGTCGAATAACAGCGCCGAGTGAGTGTATATTTTTTGGTGTGTCTGTGTTTACGAGTGTTTTCTTGTGCGCTGTTACGTTATTCGACATAAAGTTGGCATCCCTCATTCACATTCCAATGCTTTTGACCATTCTTCTGTACCATGCACATCCCATGAATGGAACCACCTTCCGACCCCCACTGTTGCAATTGTTGACAGTGCTCTTTTCAAAAAGGCGTTGATTAGTATCTGTACTTAATGTTGCTAATCATGATGTTTATCGATTTTCCCACGTGAGTTCTTTACTAGCGACACATTGTCCCCCCCCCCCCCTCTGTAATGCTTTATGCTCTGGGGGTGAATAAATGAAATGAAATAAATTATCTTCACGGTTTCTTTTCGGTTTCCGCGTGGTGACGTCGCAACCCTTTGATTTTGATGTTATCCGCGATCCTGGTTCTAGCACAAAAGCAGGAGTGGATGCATATTTTTCCTGGCGCTCTGCGGAATACGAATCCGACTAGTTTCATAGTCTTTGGCAGCCCCAATAGGAAGGCCGTAATGACAGTGGCACTAGCGTCCAGCTATCCTCCTTGCTGTGACTTTTAGTCTCAACCACTGTATTTTGGACAGTCTGTACCGTTAACTCATTAACTGACGTATTTTGTTGCCAATTAAGGAACACGCAAACTTTGTTCCATAATTCACTCAATCTAAGTACATAGTGCTCTGGCATTAAGAAATTCGCCCATTTCCAGCATCAATCTATGTTGCTGTACCAAAACCAAAGTGAAAAAAGGAGTTTGTTTACAAAATAAAAAGTTAAATTTATATGTTTTCAATTTAATTTATTTCACTTAAATCACATCAACTTTATTGAAATACGATTTGTTTGATTTATCTCAGAATAATTTTATTATGTAACTGTCGCTATAAAATAGTAGTTGTTGATTAGTAGACATACTTTTAAACATGGTCGATTGGTTGATCAATTCGTCGGACCACTTAAAACACTGAGGAAGAAAGCGGTAATTACTGTAACCTAAAGTAAAGATAAATCAGCAAATTTGTTTATTGAAGTTGACCCGACCGTACTAAAACAAAAAACAACTTGATTTTTTGGCATATTAAAAAGCTTTTTTTTTTCTATTACGCGTTTTAACTTGTTTGCGAATGGACGTTACATGACTGACGAACGAAGTGTAGGGCAGACAAAAAACGCAACGTTTCGATTAGGTCAAAAGAACACTTTTTTTTTTGCTTGTTTTCAGTCTTATCTAAATCTTCCTCGCTTTAACATTTTTTATTTAAATTGACAAACAAAGCGCATTAAAAATGCTCAAATGAATGAAAAACGGTAAATGCAGAAATAATAGGGAGTTTTATGGAACCGTTTTAGCACATCCGATACGGTACGATGGGCCTTCCGGTACGAACTGCGCATGCGCTACCGCAGCAAAACACGCGCATGCGCAGTTAGTACCCGAGGGCCTAGTGTATCGTATCGGATATGCAAAAACGGTTTGCTAAAGCTCCCCAGTATCGGATTATTTTTACGGGAAAGGCTCGATTTCAATCATCGTAGTAAAACTGGTCTCCCTTAAATCGCGATTTAAGTTATGATTTAATTCACGCTTAACATTGTGAGTTAAGTCAAGCATTCAATCATCTTAACTTTTATTCTGCACCCTGACCAAATTGATGTTCGCAAGTTCGATCACACGAGCGCAGCGCGTTTGCTGAACACGGCGACGGCAGGGGCAACCCCACCGACTTTAAGAACACCCGAATTCTCAACAATGAAATTTACCACGGACAGAGACTTCTCTCGGAATTGTGACACACACAAACTACACCAAAAACATTATTCTTTAATTCAGCGCTTCGCCATCCGCATGTAACCATGTGCTTTGAAGTTCGAGATATCATCAACATTAAAAGAAACGCACCACCGTAAAAGAATTCCGAAAACCAAAATATTACTCCTCAACGGACATCGTCGCAGTCGCCCCTGAAGAGGAGGCCGAGCAGGCCTGGAAACGTTAGGCTCCTAATTGGAACTTGAATGACGTCCTCCTTTATGAACTATTGCTTTATGTGTGTAGCACGTTAAAGAACCAAGTAGAGTAAGATTTATTTGAGAAACATATGAAACGGGCTCTAAAATCTTCGCTTTCTCAGTATTCTCAAAATGTCAGTCAAAAAAGCATTCCAAACTTAATACGTCAATTATTCCTGGTCCGTATCACACCTAAATGAGCTACACGAAGCGGTAAGTGACATCTGCGTCAATCACGTGACTTGAGCGGAACACGTGATCTTTACACAGGGTGTTAACGGAAACATGGACAAAATCGCTCCTGCGAAAACAACGCATCGCACAGAAAAACTGTTGATGCCGTAGTGGTCTGTGTTAAAGGGCCCATTAAGGAAAATTATTAGCTTTCGATATATCTGGGTCATTAATTAATTTGAGTAGTTTGAGTCACTAACCTAATTATTATTGATGTTAAAGGGATGGTTTAAGTTAGAATCTTGCTGGGCATCATCGAAAACTATTAAATACACCCACGTTACAATCCTATAAGGTACGGACATAACTTTACGGCGTTCCGAAAAAACTTCCTATTTGGACGTGTTTCTGGGTTTCAGGTTCCTTATCAGAGCGCATTTCCGCACTGGAAATCCCTCCCCTCCGTGTCTAAAACGCGCGACGTGTGTGCGCCTACACGCATCACACTGAAGGTGCGTCTTTACACGGGCACCGACAACAAAACTGCCAATGCTCATGTGACAGACGGGAGGCTTTCTTATCTCGACTCTTCTATACGTGCGATGCGTCGCAGCACAAGCACGTTGCGCGTCTAGGACACGGTAAAGCTTGATTACAGGCGCTCCGATGCGCTCCGATAAGAAACGGAAATCCAGAAACGTGTCCAAATAGAGCGTTTTCTCAGAACGCCGGAACATGCTGCGCGTGCCTTATATCATTCTATTGTGGTTGAATATAGTGGTTTTCTACGATGCCCAACATAAGTCTCGTTAAAACAGTGCCTCTAAAATCAATAATTAACGAAATAAATTACCCCAAACTAAATAATACTTCCCAATTAGAGTGAACACTATTAATTTTTCTTAATCAACTCCTTGACAAATACCATTATGGCATCGACATTTCTTCTGCGCGATGCGTAGTTTTCGCAGGAGCGATTTGGCTCCCGTTTCCGGAAACACCCTGTATATACAGTGTCGCAGAGTTTGCGAAGTACTACCTCAGGTGACTGCGCGTATATATTATCCATCGCGTTCTGAAGCTCGCATTAGGGCGCCGCTCTGAATGTCGCTCGGGTTCTCGCAATATCTCGCGAAGTGAGCGAGAATTCGCGTTGCCGCGCGGGCCAATCAGCTACGACAGACACAAACTCTTCGCCAGGAAATCGTAGCTTGAATTATAAACAACGACTGCTCGGACCGTACATTAGTTGTAACTGCCGCCCAAGTTCCAGTTTCAAATTCCGGGGCAATGGGTTTCCAAAGACAAGGGGGTGTTAACTTATACTTCGGCACAGTCTGCGGGGCCCCATTTACGCATTTCGATAATAGGAACTGCAACACTAATTCCTTAACTCTCGCTAACTATTTTAGACAGAGTCATTGATGGCAGTTATGTGGGCGCTTTGAGGTAGCTGCGCTTGAACGTAAAGGTATGTCAAATTTTTTTTTTTTTTTGGTACGGTAATGTTTTTTTTGTCTCACGACTTTGTTACCGGTGTCACGTTAAGTGGTATTTTCTTCCAAGTCACCCCCATGCCGATGTGACACACGTGGGCGTAGTTGATGGTTACCTGTTCTAGTATCTCCGCACCTCGCTCAAACACGCCGCAGGGTTGTTGAGGAGTGCAATGGGTGCAACCCTGAGTGGGCCAGAACAGAAATTATCTACAGTGAAAAAGATGCGACTAAAAGGATATTGAGGGAGACCTTTAGAATAGGGAGTATATTGGGAACTGCATAAGCAATCCTTCCGTTTCTTTAGACAACCTAACCTGGTCCTATATCAGAAACGAAGTTTCTGTCTAAATGACGGGTGAGATCCAGCCGAAAGGTTAAGTAAAATTGATCTGTTTTTTTGGGGGGGTTCTTTTTGGTTCTTTTTGAAGGCATAGGAAGGAGACAGCAATAAAGGGAGGGGGAAGGGGGTAGGTTTGTGGGAAGGCCGGGTGATAGCGGCACAAACTTGAAGGCTTTGAGATTATTAAACTTGAGGATGAAAACGAGAAGGGACGAAAAAACACAAACCTCCAACTGGCAACAAGTTTGTGTTTGTCCGTCCCTTCTCGTTTTCTTCGTCAAGTTTAATTATCCCCACCAACCCGCTCGTTCTGTCCTCATGTCCTCTTTGAGATTACTTTGCGGCGCATTTTGGCTCACCGGGTGGGCTTCCACAGGTGTCTTCGAGGTTTGTGTTTACGTTGGCAACTGAAAAGGGAAGGAGGGGAAGGGGGATATCTGAGGGGTGTCCTTGTGTACGATTCGACGGCGGGGGGCAAGGAAGCGTTGCGCGGAAGTGGGGGATTAGCGGTTGTGGCAGTGGCGGGTGATAAGTCAACTGCGTGGACGTTCTCATGGACGCTGTGGCGCCTAGCACGTGTGCATGTATGTGTGTGCGAGGACGGCTGCTGACGTGGACTTGAGAGGAGGAAGCGGCTTGACCTTCGGGACTGTTGATGTCGGTTGGGGCACGGGGGGCTCGTCCTTTTAAACGAGTGTCTGAGAAAGAAACCTTCAGCTGTGTTTGAGACGTTGTGTTGTTTTTGTCCCCTTTTGTGCTCCTGAGTCTTGGTTTTTTTGTTACCACGGATCATCACCAGCTCGCTTGTTTTTTAAGTATCATTGCAGGCAGTCATGCCGTCTCTAATTTGCCACGTCTGCTCGGCGTCCAATAACTAAGTGTCTCGCTCATTATTAAAATTATTCCACACTGGGGTAAAGTAGAGGGACCTTAGTAGAAACAAAAAGACAGAAAAATTATTGTATCGTTGACAGAGAGACTGAAGGGACATTTCGTGGCCACGCCTACTTCCTTTAGAGTTAGCTCCTCCGCATTGGGAAGGTACGGACGCCCACTATAACCTAGCTCCTTTTCGCTTATACTTCGCTTCACTTTAAAACCGAACACAGACGACGCTAAAATACGACTGAGCTAATCAAGCAGGATCAGAAGTGTGACGTCACGGCGCTCATTGCACCTGCGCCTTTGCTATTACCTTAAATCTCTCGCTGCTTCTTTTTACAAGTAACGACGACCAATACAAACGTCAATGCACATTACGGTGAAACAAAATGGCGCCATTCAGTTCAGTCTTCTGCTGTGCACCGCCATTCGCTTCCTAAAACCTGCACTGTCACGCAGCGGGCGCTTCAAAGAATGTCGCTTCTTTTAGAAACATCTTATCTAGGAACTATATACTATTACCGACTAAACTGATCGCGCACAATGGATGCTCCTGTAATCCTGCTCATTTCCTGAGTGTGAATGTTCTAGCCGGTAATATAAAACACCAGAACCGTGACGATAAACTTTTGGCGCCGGTTCATTGAGTCGGCTGCGGCAACACCTGCTATAAACTAAAGCGTGCGTGCTTTGTTTTGTTATTTTAGCTACGTCACTGCTTCTGCAGCTCTTTTTTTTTATAGACAAAGCGAGGAGAGCCGGCAGTGTGCTTTCACCACCGAGCACCAGGGATAATGCCGACGTAGCACACGGGACGGCCCCGGGAAAATACTTTTTTTTCTCTGCACCGTCCTTCGCGATGCGTTTATTCAAAGTATCAAAAATGGAAGTTCGTTGTAGGTTGCACCGACTAAAACAAGTACAAAAAAAAAAGATCACTCTACGTGACGATGCAACCTTATCAGACTGCAAGTGGCTCGCCAGCTATGCAAAAACCAGACATTAGGTGGGCAATCGGGCAGCATGAAAAACCGTTCGAAATACGGATACAAGACGCCTACGTATTTCCTGCGTCCGTCGGCAACCAGAATCTCCAGTGTTTTGTGTGTGCGAATACCAGGATCAATTCCTTATAAGTGTTGTGTGCCGTGGTTTTGGGAACATTGTTCCGGCGAAACGAAGGTCCACATACTCTCCTTTCCTACCGGGGCTCAACGGAGTTTCGAAGGGATCGCGGCAAATCCGGAGGAAAATGTTCAAGTTACGAGCTCTTCGAGCGTGAGTTGGTTTCGAACCTTTTTTGTTTTATTCTTTCACTTTTTCACTTCCGAGTTTCCGTTGTGGCCGAAAGGTTGATGGTACAAAAAACAATGCCGCTATTTTCTGTAGCTTCAAGGAGGCATAGTAGATAATTTTTGAACGAGTTACCAATTCCAAACAGCTTTCAAATATTTTGTTGGTTTTAGCATGCGAGTCACCTAAGCAGAATATTTTGCGTTGTGTTCTTGTTTTTGGTTTCGATATCACTGACTATGATTTAGCAGCTCTGTTGTTTAAGACACCTATTGTGGTACCGTACGTGGACACTTCGACTCTGTGACAGTGAAGACACAAAAGTACGAATACTGCAGATAACATTTGGTTCTTGAGAAGGCACTTCCTCACGATGAAATGGTTCATCATCTGACAAATGCTTGAAATCTAGGGTGAATTCACTTTTTGTCGTGAGTGCATCACCGCACTCATGACAACTTGTCGTGAGTGCGGTGACGCGCACTGAGGTTGTTGTGAACAAGTTTATGTCTCCCCAGCACATCTCTCAGTTCTAGCTGCTACGGGATCATCAAAATGTTGTCAGGGATATCACACTAGCTACGCCGCCTGAGTTTGAAGAGTTGGACACTAGTGCGAGTGGCCACAGACCTGAAGCAGTGCTTAAACTCATCCTTACCTTGTTGACTAAAATCCTTCTCAGCAATGCATGCAAAAGAAAAAGTCCAAACAAAACGCCACTTCCTGTGTTCACAAAAAGATAGCACTGTTAAAAAAAAAAAAATTATGTAAAGGAAGCACGACATTTGTCTAAACGGACAAAGTAAAATACGAGATGGAGAAAAAGATGAAATTGTCTCATGAAACGAACTTTACATTTTGACACGTTTATTTTTCACATGATGGCCTTCTGACACGTAGTCGATCAGTCAAATTTCGTGCGGCAAAATTTTGTTTCACTCTCGTCAAACATTAATTTTTCTTCAATAAAAAAACGACCCCTTAAATAGCACACGGTTACTTATTCTTGTTCATTACCTTAAATACAAACGTGGCCGTCCAACCTGTGGTAAGAGCTAAAAAGCGTGTTCTTAATTTTTTTTTGTTGTAATTAATGAAACTATTTAGGAAGCGCTGGGCATAAAAAAAAACATTTCACAGATTTTCTAGTTGTGTTGTAAGCATAGACGTCAAAAATATGCTTCAAATTATAATACTCGCAGTTGCAGAGCCGCGCTTTGGCTTAATAAAACAGATCAACTTAAATTCTCGATGAAAGGGTGCAGTTTCTAATAGTTATCATAAGTGTTTTCAGTTGGGGTAACTTAATAGTAAACCTATTATAAAAGTGGTAATTCGAATATTAACGTCGTCTTCAAGCATGGGTTCGTGACATTGGTACAATATTTCCAATAGAAGTAACAGGCCGCCCCGTCTGCGCATCGGCACGGCAAAGACAGCACCCAGCCGATTGTTGCTTCTCCGCTCGTTGGTCTAGCTACAGTGACGTCACGGAGCGGGCTTTAGTCTCTAGAAGGTGTTGGCTAAGCTTGAACTTAAAGTGAAACGGAGTACTTAACAATCCCCTTCCACCATTTCCGCCCCCCCCCCCCCTCTCCCTGCCATATTGCTTTTACAGCTGCAATCTGCGTGGTGCATTTTGAAGCTTTATATGTTTTGTAATTCCGCATATCGTGTTTGTCTTGTCGTCCGCGAAAACTCTGAAGATTTACAGTGGCCTACTCGAACCAACCTTATCTTTAAAGAAACGAAATCATCTAGGAATTACCCTCTACACACATCCTCTCGCAGGAGAAGACAATTTTGAAAAGCGCACCGAAACAAAACGTCCTATTTTTCTTCTGAGCGAAGCTAACATTTACCCTACGACTTGAATTGTCTACTCTATAAACCCTCCCCCATTCCCCCTCACCCTCTCCCCCCCACCTGGACCTGCCAAAAGCCCCCAAAGCCCGGCTTCGATTTCTGTATGGTATATATTGTAATTTCAGAAGAACCGCGACAACCACCGGGGATCGGGACTCCTTGCGGAGTGCCTAAAATACATATGCACACAAGAAAATGACAGATGGCTTCAGGAACTGACAAGCGATATCAGGTGCCGGCACCGATTATTGAATAGGGCGTTCTCTCCTTTACGCGAACATGTTGGCTAGGTTAGCTTCGGTTCACAAGTGATGGGAGACGAGTGTGGGGGGTGTTTGATGGCGTCCGACTGACTACTAGAAGACTTGATGACTGAACCTTTGTTCTTCCGAGCTTTGCTTTTTTTTTGCGCTTTAAACTTGAGGGGAAGGTTTTACCCACAAACAAAGGCTTTTCTGCCCTCCGCACGCACGCTTGAAATGCGTACAACGTTGAAACAGGATCGACACAAGTTTGTACCACATTTTTCGCCGCTGATTCTTAGTCATTTGCTGAATGTGGCAGGACTCGCTATGGAGACGTGTGAATAATTGGTACGGTGTTAGGATGAAACGTGCAAGTCTATACTACTATATAGATGAATAAACCCTGAATAGAGGGAAAAAACATAGAAAAAACTTTGTTGTGATCAATAACCCTCTCACAGTGGGACCAAAAAAGGAGGAGAATAAAAAATACATGATAGCCTCTGCCCAGGGCAAATTCTGTGAACGAGTACAGAATACCTTTGGGAAAACACTTTTACTCTTCCTTCGAATAATTCTGCTTGGCAGTATCAGACTTCAATCAGGAGCTAAGCAGCCAACGGGTTCTAACGATGAATAATATAGTGCTTCGCTCTGGGGAATTGCAAAATTTGTTGAACTTCGGAGAGAGAACTCAATGCCCCGCAGCAAAATGTAGTTCCACCAGAAACATCCAAACCTTGAACACTTCGACGAGTTGGATGAGCGTCGGATGTGGCAATTCCGCAATGACGTTGGTGCCCGGGGCTATGGACCCTGTGTACCTTCAAGCTCACAGCACGACCGAAAGCTACCTGACCCACTGAGCCAATGAACCGGCTGTCTTACATTCATGCGATTCTACCTCGACGACATACACAGGTGGAAAGGTGCAGTCACGTGGTACAAACCTAGCATTTAATTGGTGCAACGGAAACTTTTTTTTTTACGTCACTTGGAGCTCACAGACGAATGGAGTACAGTTCATTTTCATGCGGAGCGGTTCGGGGCGAAAGCCCCTTTTCCCCGCGCAATCAAACGCGGCATGCATCGGAGTTGGATACGCCGAAATGAAGTTAGCCTTCCGCCGCCGACAACTCCGTGGGGAGGACAAATCAACCGAACGCGCTCCTGCTAATTACGTCGACTGAGCGTCTGCAAAAAGAAGCTCAGCGTTAGGTCTGGGGTGCGAATACGCTTGAAGGGTCAGTCGTTGCATTTAGATATTGGGCGGTTCTTAAAGGGACCAGAAAATGACCTTTTTACTTTTGCCAAATGATTTTTACATTAAACCTTCAATGTTCACTGAATGCCGGACAGGCATCCGTTTTCGTTTCGGTTTATTAACTTCTACACAAAAATTAATGAAATATTGAATTTTTCTTCCTTTCCAATTCACCGCAAAACAAGCTGCGGCGTAATTTTGACAGTCGTGACGTCCACCGGCATCGGAACCGGAAGTTCTTTCGGCACCTAGGAGAATGGGAGCGTTAGCGGCGGCGAGTTGGCGGCGTGCCGGTAGGTTTTACTGCGCTGATGGCGCTGATGCCACCGACATATTTTCTGAGTTGGTGCCTCTCATCGCCGCGACAGCCATGGATACATCGCAGCTGAGTGAAATTCAACTAGATATGTTGCGCTACAGCGACAGCATGGGACTAATCCCATACGCCGGTATGCCTGTTGGGACGTGCGGCGAGTCTTCCGACGAAGACTCGAGTTCTTCATCGGAATCGGCGGAGGGCTTTTGGAACCTGCCCGCATTCGCGGAGAACAGTGTGAATGTGGCTGTAATCACGCTTGGGGTCAAAATGTTCCGAGCATACACGAATGACCTTAGACCCGGTGTCCCTCAAACCGATTAGCCTGCACCAAGTGCTTCGACGTGGTTCATCGAGTGGCAAATGGTGAAACTGCAACCGTTTCTTAATAACCCCCGGACTGCAGAAACTGCAATTCGGGCACTTCGGTACACTGCAGCCTTTCGGCATAGCAACCGAGCGATCGATCACAAAGAATGTAAACACTACTCGAGCGGCCAGAAAATGAATGTCGGCTCTGCGAAGAATGCGCGACCTGTCTATCTATACTGGAACGCAAACTACATGGTGTAGAAAACTGCATCGGGCACTGATTGGCTATTCTCTCGGGTCACGTGACAGGACGTTGAAATGTAGTTTTTCCCTATGCGGTTCGAGCTATGCTCGTAAAATGATGTAGTTGGCGGTGACGTCAAAATGTCGTCACGATGCACTTTGGCGATGCAGTTAACTGAGGGGTCGAGACGAAGCCAGAGATCAATCTGCATCGTAAAAGATGGCGACCCTAACATATGCATCTCTACTGTTGGGTTTGCCAGCGGATTGAGTTTTTAGAGATCACCGGGATGCTTTAGAGACGAGCGATGCGAGGTTTGTGTTCAAATACCGGCTGACCAAAGGGGTGACTAGCTGGCTGTGCGGCCAGCTTCGCGGGAAGCTCCAGCGGCGTCGAGAAGGGCCCCGTGTGCTGACGGTCGAACAACAAGTCCTCGCAGCTCTACGCTTCTACGCCGCTGGCGGCTTCCAGGGAACCGTCAGGAGCGACGAAGACATTCGTGTTCACCAGTGCTCTGTGAGTTGCGTACTTGTTGATGTCACCAACGCAATCATCTATTGCCTCGGATCGAAGTGGCTGTGTTTCCTGCAAACTCAAGCAGAGAAGGCGCTCAAAAAAAGGAAGTTCTTCGAGCGATGCAAGTTCAGCGGCGTGATCGATAAATATTCTAAATACTCTTACACGATTCAACACGATTGTGTTTTTATTTGAGTGGACCCCATATAAGCGAGTTGGCTGAGCGAAAAGCCAAGCAAGCAACGGTAACAGGCTTTAGTTGAGCTAGTTCGTTCATACTTCAGGTAGAGGGAGAGAGTATATACTTTATTTTAAAGCAACTACTTCAGGTAAGGCCAGCTGAACTAGAATAAACGTACACATAAAGAAAAGTCCATACACACCGTGGGACTAACAACTGATTTTCTTTTTCCTCCTCTTCTACTACGAACCCAACTTGAGAAAAATATTCTCTGTTCTTTTCTTTTTGCTTCCTACTTCACCGAAAATTTAACCCCTGAAGGAAAATTTTTCTTTCTCGTGCAGCACGAGAGAAGTTGCACTAACGCAGTCAAACAAAGTCAAAAAGTAAAATTTGTCGTTAGTTGTTTATACAGCAGGAGGTTAGTCTGCCTGAACATGGCGACATTGTTACCCACTGTAGATAAACAATTTAGCCAGTGCAGTACGACTGCTAGCCCGGGGTCTTTAAAGGGGCGGTGCAACGATATTCAATTGGGATGTTTTTTCACTTTACACGAGCTTACTGGCACTAGTGGGACTGAAGGGTACTCGCACGCAACGCCACTGACCAAGAAACTCCTTTGTTGCGCTGTAATTTCAAGGACAAAACCGAGTGTTTTCATTCAATCTCTCCTTCGCAAAACCTGATGACGTAGCTGGGCGGTAGCAGTACCGCCCAGTGACGATATTTGAATGCGGCTCATAGATTGGACCCGAGCATGGCGTGGACACTCGATTTGGGCTCGTGATAATCGATCGCTCGAGAAGCATTCGGGTAGTGGCCCGTGTCCAATCGCTGCAATGACGACAACAGCCGAACCATAACAATGTCTGAAACTCAGCGCGTGTCCTGTGTCTTGTCAACCCCAGCGCATGGCTATGATCAACATTGGCGGCATATATTCGGCTCCAAATCACGTGGCCGCTTGTTCTGGCTGCGAGTTGAGGGGGTGAACGCTGCTCGTTTTTCTTTAATTTTTTACTAGGACTCCTATTGCGTGGGGTGAAAAACGAACGAGTATTTCACAGGTCATTAACGTCAGGGATCCGTTCTAACCGGTATTTGCGCAAAATACAAAAATCGTTGCATCGCCCCTTTAACGTGCATCACGAAGTAGTGATACACGACCGCATGCCGGTACGATGCTCATCCAGATTGAAACGGGCAGCGGTGGGGATTGAACCCATGATCCCTGGGTCCTGCAGCGCGAGCTTTCGCTCCGCGTGCTCCGAGCTGGTGTGCGCTAGCCCACTCGGCGATTCTCCGAAATTCCCTGTAGGAAAAAGAAAAACCATGTAGTTTCAACTCAATCGCCACTGTTCGGCGACGTCAGCGGACACGTCACGGTGCAGTTCTCTTCCGATGTAGTTTGTTGGCGATGGAGATTAGGCTCCTCCCACCGGCGACGTCACGATGCAGTTTCTCCACCGCTTTTTCCAGCATTGACAGACTGGAGCAAACCCGTTCAGCAGACGACACTCGTGGGTTGACTGCGCAGGCGTAGCCGGGTCTTTCTCTTGCTTCGTTTACCTCTCGATAGATGGCGCTTGGCTCTGAGCATTATCAAATTTGGCAATTTTCGTCACATCTCAACTTATGCTACAAAATGTGGATCTGAATATTATTTAACAAAACGTTTAGGAAACATTCGCCGGCTATTTATTCTTTATAATGGCGGTGCTTTTGAGGTAGGCTCTTACCCAATAGGCGACGTGGATTTGGCTGACGTGCTGCGGTTCCGCGGATGTATCGCTGTGAAAAGGCAGATAGCTTTCGAAGGAAAGAAGGTGTAAAAGAGTCCGGTTTTCTTTTAAATGTTCTATAGCGAAGAATATTTTTTGCTCTCTATTTTTGTGTTTTTGTGTTAATTTTCACACCTTTTACGACGTGCGGTGGATGAAGTTCGATTTCAAAATCGTTTCATGGTCCGTTTAAACATGTCAGGCTTTGAAACAAAATCAAATATGAGGGCTTTGATGGGTTTTAAATCGCGCTTGGCTTTGCACCGTGCTTAGATATCTCATATGTGCAGAATAATTGAAGGCCTAGTGGAAAATTACTCATTAATTTCTCACTAACCTAAAGCTTAAAAGAAGCTGCGGGCAATATTTAATTGTGATTCCTTCAAAATGATTACCGAGAGACGTTATGTGCTTATTCTCGTATGACCACTACACCGTGATACATGCTATACTTCGTCTCACCTTAGTATGGACTATTGTTAGCCGCGCGTGCTAAAAGCGCGAGCTAGTCGCTTTGAATGAAGCCGCGGTGGCTGCACGAGCGCTCGAACAGCAAGTGCTCTAGTCAAGGCAGTCAAGGCTGGCCGCTCGCGCTAGCACAGCCTTCGCGGTTAGTCCATGCTAGGGTGAGACGAAGTATAAATATTCCAGGTTAACAGCCACACATCCCTGATTTATGTTTCTAACATTCCATGCAAACCACCGCAAACATACGTCACGGGCAAACCAACTTCAACGCTGCTCTAAACACTCGCGTCCTATATCATCCATGCACCAAGGAAAACACCGGAAATGTAGGTCTACACACCGCACGCGCTCGCCTTCCCCGTATAAAAGGTAAGTAAATAATAAAAATGAGGCGTTGAGGAACGTGCGTGCAAAATGCCATTTGTTTTAGGCTTTTGCTTTAGAACAGTTACTGCTGCGGACGCCAGCACGTGCAGCGCCTGTAACTAACCTCGCAATATGCTCCTAAGAAATTGCTGGTGTCGTCCCACTTCGCCAACGGTCAATCAATAGACCGATCTCACGAAGCGTTCGCCGCATGCATAACGTCGCCTTAAAGGGGTACTACGGTGATTTTCTCATGGTCACTAATTTTCCTCAAGATTGGCTCAACACACCGATAGACACGGCTGTACCAGTTCCCTAAGTATTGTGTGAAAAGAAAAACATTTCGCAAAGTTATTGAAATTTCTAATTTCGTTTTCATCGTGTTTCTCTAATAGGGAGCCCCTACTGGCAACATTGAAGTTTGACGACAGAAATGGTACAAAGTGGACAGTAAGCCAATTTCCCAACTAATTACAAGACGTTTGATGGTGGGAAAAGAATGTTTGGTAGCTGATTCACTGAGAAGCACGCAAAAAACAGTCGACATACTCAGTTTAAAAGGGTAGGGAAACAAAATTCCAGCGCTCATTTTCTAGCTTCAATGCGTTGCATGTTGCACCCTAACCTCAAAAACACCAGTCTTCCGTTGAAAGGCACAAGACAAGTAATCTTAAAGCTAAATAAACGATCTTTCTATGTGCACCTGGTGGATGCATGCGGAGCATATTTGGGAGGTGATCTAGCAACGTTGTGGAACTTGCTACGTAGTCGTGACGTAGCAGATTCCTTCGGAGCAGCGCCGCTCTTTGGCATTTTAACATTTTCCTTCTAAGCTTTCCTCCTCAACTCACAAATCACGCATTGAACCAAACAGTCCAAGAAGCCGGAAAGGAGAGACTCCCTTCTTTCTCGGACCCTCGTCTGTGCACCCGGAAACAGCCATTCTCCCCCTAGAAGATTAGCCCGTCGCTCAAAACTTGGACAAAAGTTGCTTTTCCCACCCCGTTCACCCCTAAGCTGACAGTGCTGTGGAAGCTACGTGCTCCTTGGGCCAGCCACACGCTCGTCACCCCACGGGTACTTCGAACGGCTTGGTTGTAACGCGTTGACATTATTGACACCACCACAGCGCTGACAACGCCACCAAGGGCAAAGCTCATAACCCCGCCAGCCTTGCTACGTCACAAATGCGGAGAATCTTTTCTTTCTGTTTTTGTTTGCGCCGGATATCCCATGACGCATCACGCTCTCCGTTTGCTTCTCTTCGGGCGCTCGCTCGAGTGCACCGTTTGGAACGACTCATTTCCGAACGAAATTTGAATATTTCAATTTTTGGTTCCGTACCCCTTTAAGACTACATGCACGACGTGAAGCGTCTGTACCATTTGTGACGTCACACTACTGGAAAGCTCCAAAAAATTTGAATGCTTGTTTCTGCATCATCTTCATTTACAGTTTTTTCAATTGCTATTTTGAATTTATAGAAAATAAATAGCATATCACGAAGACTAAAGTCCGGGTTGTCGAAAAATGCAATTTGTTTGGGTAGCTCGAAAAACGGCCGCAGTACCCCTTTAACTTTAGTTTACAGGAGCTTGACGGCCGTGCATGCGAGGGCTCGTGCCCTCTCCAGATCAACACGTGCATAGCTGCAGCGGTGTTGTCGCACGTTCCGCTGGCAGGACCGTGTGGTCACGCAATTTTAGCGTAGGACATCGCTGGGTCCCCGGAGTCATCCAGGTTGTCCGAGGGTGCCCGTATGGCAACGGTGGATGCTTCACAAGTGAAGCAACGGCGGCATGCTGACCAGCTCCGGACACGAGTTCTCTCGCCAACGGGCCAGCCTGCGACAGGTCTTACTCCTGCTACGCGTTCGAGTGCTGGTGATGACCAAGGGACCATTTCCTTGGTGCCGATTCTCAGAAGGTTGACCAGACAACGACGACCTCTTGAGCATTTAGATCTTTAGGGGGAGAAATGCTGGATAGAGAGTATTCCCTAGACGCCATATTTGTGGGTGCTCTTGAGAGCGTATGCTCATAACGAGCTCACATCAATTACCGGCGAGATGTTTTGGTGGCGCCCTCCTGTGGCTCCCCCTTGTGACGTCATTACCTTGCAAACAACAAGTTCGATGGTGTTTGTTATTAGCATGGTGGAAGCTTGAAATCATTGCGCTCTCAAAGGAACAGTGCCAACACCGTCCAAATTAAAGTTCTTTCATTCCTCTTATTTCCGTCGATGATAAATCCCCTTTCCGACGTCATAGTCAGCGTTCGGCAAATCGTGGAAGGACGACCACAGCGACGCTTTCAGTCGCGCACGGGGCTAATAGGCTGCTAAGACCGCACTTTTGTTTGATGGTGCGGAATGCACGTTCCGAAAGAACTGTGGAAGCTCGCCATCAGCACGCGATCCGCATTCGCGCACATAGCTATGGCCACCAGCCGTGAGGCAATATAATCATCATCAACAAACTCGGGGGGGAGGGGGGGGGGGGATCTCGCGGGGTTCGCTCGAGCAGCTATCTGTAAAAAGCCACCATGTTCCTTCACAAAGTGTTCTTTGAATTATGTATCTTACCGGGCGTTACTTAGGCAGAGATGTAACAAATACCACTTGGCTGCCGTCATCTTGTACAATTTTGACCACTAGAGACGTGACCGCACCAGATCCTCAGGATTTATGCAAAACTGAGCCGAGATTTGTATTGCGATCGCTGCAGAATACATGATGATGATGATGATTAACTTTATTTTCAAAAGAGTGGCGCCATGGCCTCATTGGGGGAAGGGGAACATAGGTAGGAAATGTTTACATTCGGCGGTGCACTCCTGTAAACTATTTTTTCAATACTCTTAGCCCCAAAGATCGCTTCTAGCTCATACCGTTTTCTTTATACAGTTCGTTTTTCCTCCCCAGCTCTTGTAGAATTTTTGTATGCAATTCCACATCTTAGAAGGCATGAATGTGTTGTTAACACGCGTCACACAGTTTCATGGGTCCTCCCTCGGTCTCGCACAAATTATAATTTTCAGTCCTTACATTATAATATACCGCTTCTGTTAAACAAATGTATTATTAACAACATAAATATAAACACAATAAGTAAAAGAGCCCTTCGTTTGTGCTTTTCTAGCATCGTATAATTTTAATGTGTTTTTCATTTGTTGCTGCTGCCAATGTAAAGGGATCCCATACCTAGTCAAGCTGTTTTTAACAGCTTTTTGTATGAGTTTTCCCACCAGAATTTCTGGAAATAAACTTGATTTGATTTGATTTGATTTGATTAAAAACCCAAAATGCAGCACCGCGGCTGAGGGTAATCTAGCGGAGGCATTCCGAAGTTGCCCGAGTTTTTGTCGTAATAACACATTTTGGACTTGAAACAAAAGAAACATAACATATCTCGTCAGTACTGTTATTCAAATCAATAGGCAATTATTTGTGCAGGGTACTTTGTTAAAATTTAGACGTAAAACTATAAGGTCACGTTTCTAGTGGTAAAAATGTGCAACATGGCGGCGGACAATCGGGGGTCACTTTCAGCTGCCAGTTTATCGCTCTAAGGCCCTCCACCTCGTTGCTTTTCTTCCATAGCAAGCTCGGGGTTGGCTCAAGTACCCCAGCTTCAGTGACCCATTCCAAATGAGACGTCTTTTGGATTAACTTTCGTGCATCTAGTTCCGGTTTTATAGTGTCGTTTTATTCCAAGACCCGGTATACATGTCATTACCCTTAAAAATATTTGAAAAAAACCGGAGACAACGAACGAAAAAGGGAACAAACACAAAACGTCTCAAGCGCAGCTACTAATTTTTATTGACACAACCGTTTATATACCATCCCTCACACACACGTTTCCTAGAATTCGCACACATCTTTGTGTCCTTCTACCACGCTACAACGCGTCGTGATCTCAATTCAAAAAACGACCTCATGTCCCACGCAACACAACACACACGCCTGCCGGAATTCGCACCCATATTTGTGCCTTCAATTGTGGAAGAAACCACCTCTTGTACAAAACAGTGGTACACGCGACACTTCAAAACAAAGCAACCACCTCAAAGCGCATCCTCATGCATCCGTTCACAGGTCCCACACTGCCACCGGATAAGGCGAACCACAAACCCATCACCAAAAGCTAAAAAAAGCTATTACAGCAACAAAAACATCCGGGTCGCTCCATCTAGTGTTATCGACAGTTGACGGACACAATTTCCTACGGACGCAATTCTGATTGCCTCCTTTAAGACTCTTTTTGACTAATCTTTTTATTTGCTTAACACCACAAACTTCTTCCAATCAGGCAAACAATAATTGCATTCCTGCACATGTTTAGCGATCTCAGAATTCGGAGATCTGTTCTTTACCCCCTTATGTGTTCTAGGCACAGGCCATTTGGTTATCATACATTACTCCAACCTGTAAGTAAACAGTGGCTTCCCTGTGACGTTTTCGACAGAAAGTTGTGCTCCGCACACTAACGGTGTAAGCCAGTTCAGCTTAGAGTAAGAAGAGAAAACCACCCCAACCCGTAACCTCCGGCCACCGCCAGCAGGATGCGCGAAAAAATAGGGAAAAGGGGAATGCTATCGACCCCTTCTGGTTCCTCCCTTTCAATCCTCACCACACCTCGTCACCTCTCCAGGCACTTCCTTGAGACCCCTCCCCCCTCCCCCAATGTTACTCATTTCTCTTTTACGCATAACGCGTACCAATTGGCTCCTAACAGCTTCCTGCTCTTTGTGCCCACAGGAATTTTTAAAAGTTGTCCAGCAAAGACATAACTACACCTGGTTTGATCAATTTTGAATGACAACTTTTGTATGGCAACAAGGGTTTTGCCGCGATCTTGCCATATTGCCAGCAAAAAACCCGTCTAGCGTGTTCAACGTCAGATGAAAATACTGCAGCATCCCTTCATCAGGCTCCCCACTGGAAGAGGTCAACTCCGGCGCCGTCTGTACTATGACCATGACCTCTTTGATCTTCTGTAAATGTGTCTATCACAACCGAACATATAAAATGTCGTCAACTTATCACCTAATCAAAACTGACCCCTTTGAAAACAACTGTACCACTTTCCCCAAGGCCAAATTCAACGGAGTCAAACATACCTCGGACAACGCCGGCGCCAGGGACGAACCTATGCAGACTCCTTCCTTTTAACAAATTTGCCCCCCCTCAAATTGATCGCTGTGGATTTAAGATACAGTTCTGCTAGATTAAAAAAACTTCCCATGTCTATCCCGGACTGCTACAGGAACCGAACCAAATTTGCCTCTAACATGTCTCTTAACCTTGAGAGTAGTAACAGTTGAGGGAGATAATTATATAAGTATTTAATTTCAAGTGACATGACAACGCACTTTTTTTAATGCGAAAACGTTAAACAACTTACCAGTTCTTCCGATTTTCCGAGAGCAACCGGACTGGTCATCACGATTGATGACAGGCAGTATTGGAGGAATGTTGATACAACCTTCTATCACGTACTGTTTTCATTTATAACACCCCTGAGTGGCAACATAGGCTTGTGGTCTTTTAGAAAGGTTTTGGCAGATAACGAATCCTCCTAATCTCTCCAACATTTTGCGACTTTCTCCATCTGACACTCATTGAGTATTTCCAACACATTCCTTTTTATCTGCTTGAGATTAACCTTGTACGGCTAGACCAACCGCCAACCGCTGCTCTAGATTTCTCCTTGAGAGCGACGAGTTCAGGCAGAATCGCAAACTTTCCGGACTTGATTGTCTGAAGCAACAAAATACTGCCAACATCTAACTCCTTCTTAAACCCCCTTACTGCCGTAAAATTTCTTTCTTCAGGCCTATTCCCAGTACCCACTAACCTCGAAACAGCCTTGATTCACTGGTCAACTGCCTTGATCGACTAAAAGGACACCACTTCAAAGCACATCTGAAGGGTTGTCCAAACAGGATACTTCAAAAATCGAGAGTCGACACAACTCCGTCATATGTCGTGCGGCGTTCCACTTCCGTTCGTTTTTATTTTCTTTTTCCGGGGATATTGTTGTTGTTTTTTTTCGCAAAAGCTCGTCTGTGTCTTTGACGGGGGTCTTGAGTATGCTCATTACCAAGGTCTTGATAGCGACTTAGACGCTCTGTTGGCTGTAGGTCAATAACTCAAGGCCTCCACTGCTGTTCAAGTCTTGAAAACGAGATAGGGAAGGATACGAGACGCGCAGAACAGATAGACAGGCAACAAGGACAACCTTGGCAGGTGGCGTGTGACATCAAGTGAGACGAGCACCCAAGTCACCGAAAAGCGCAGGAGGTGAAGAGGAAAGTCATGATGTTTGCCTGGTAGTGTCGAAACAGAAAACAAACTGCCGGACTTTAACTTCCACTTAATAAGACGGAGTTGTGTCGCCTCACGATTTCTGAAGTGTCCTGTTTGTATAGCCTTTAAGCGCGCTGCAAGCGCGAAGCGCGGGCGTGTTGTCGCGTTGTCTTTTTTTTTGTATTTCGCGGTGTTTTGTTTAGCCTAAAAATCTCAGAAAGCGTATCACGTAAAAAAACGCCTTAATTTTGTGTTTCTCATTGCGCTCTAGAACTTTCCATTTCCCACGCCGGCCCTTAAAGGAATTTTTGGAAAGTCAGCTAATTAGTCTTAATTATTTAAATGGCATGGCACACTAAGAAAATCTGTGCACTTTCGTAAGAGGCTCGTTAACAACATTTCACTCCCGCAGAGCGCTCCGTTTTTTAAGGTTCGGTGCAAGTTATTTGTGACATCCTCTATAAAAACATAATGTCATGGCCCAACAGATTAACTATATGCATTTTTGTCTCGTTATTATAGACAATTTACAATGTGTACAATTTTTTTTTGTCGGAACCGAGATGTTCACATTAAAGGTACACAACTTCCGACGTGTCTTACTACGCAAACCTAGTCCCTTATAAAACAATTTATAATTTTATTGCTTGGTGCAATTGTCCACAACGCAGGTACAGAAAGTTCCAATATACGGGGAGTGTTTTTTAGCTGAACAGATTTTTTTTAAAAAGCCGGGAAAACTAAACTTATTTTGTTTGTGCAGGGGAGATAAGCGGCCCGGGGGGACACAGTATAGGGGGTTAATAGTAACGATCAGTCGGATAAGTAAGTAAAATCTGATAATTAACTTTTTAATTATTAAGAATAGAAATATGGTTCTAATTAAAAACTTACTGAGCGTCATTGAAAACCACTAAATCAACTTCTTTTAGAAAGATATAACGCAGGGGGAGCATTTTACGACGGTCCATTAAAACGCCCCATTTGGAGGCGTTTCTAGGCTTCGTTTTTTTTTTTATCGAAGCGCATCTCTACGCCCGCGGTCCTGCTCCCCAGTGGCTGACAGCGCGCAACACACGTGCGCCGTACTTCCCAGATGGGCAGGCCACAGGCGAGGGGGTGGCTTCGTGCCGCGACCACCGGGGAGCTCAACCGCGGACGCAAAGATGCGCTGCGACAAGAAACCGAAACCTAGGAACTCGTCCAGATTGAGCGTTTTTTTTTTTTCGACGCCGTAACATGCTACCCTTGACATACATCTTTCTAAAAAAAAGTTTATTTAGTATTTTTCGTTAATACCTAGCATAACTGTAGATTTCAAGGTTTTTTTAAACAAATCAGTAAAGCTTACAAAAAAAACTATTTATTGTCATAAGGCGTAGACATATGCTATGTAAAATATAAAGCATCTCAAACATACGCTGATCGTGACCTTAACTGTAAATGAATGAATTGAGCTGCGACTTTAGTAACTATTGGAAATAATTAATAAAACACAATAACCTGAACAATCAAGATTGTTTTTCACGTTACGCTCGTAGGCGGTGGTGCATATTAGGTGTGTTTAGAAGTCAAGAAATCTTATATTCAAAGTAAACTCAGATAGCTTCAATTTCCGCAAAGGGGATTCAACTAGAAAATCGCACGCGTACTCATGTTCTATTTTTGTTTATGAATGAAGCTTCTTAGTTAACTTTACAGCGATTAAATCGGTCAGTGAACCACACAAAATAAGATGTTATGCTATAAAGCTTTCGGGAAGTTAAACTTGAAATTAGTTATTCCCTAAAATTAACGAGTCTCATGCGTACATCTGGTTGTGTTAAAACTTGTCTTTGAACGAGTTGGTTAATGCTCATTTAAAAGGTTAAAAAGCGCAAACAAAACAAGGACAATAACGACACAAAGACGACAGGACGGGCGCTAACTCACAACTGATTTTATTAGAAAAAAACATTGTAACTTATATACGCAAAATCGTTTGCCACACCCAGAATAAAACCAGTCACCACTCTCACAGGCAGCTATCTAGAAAAGTTACTTCTTTTTGGAGCAAAGAAAGAAAAGGCACGGTAAAGCAGTTATCTTTCCTTTTGATGTAAAACACCTCTATAATCTTTATCTCTGTTTTATTTTTTGCTTTCTTTAAAAACTTTGTCGCAGCCAAGTGAGGCTTACAGTCAGAAAATCGCTTGTGGTGGTCAGCCAGGTGTCGCCCCGCGTTGTTGCGCACAGAAAGATTATGTTCCCGTGTCCTATCTTTCAAACAGCGGCCGGTTTGTCCAATATAAACTTTTCCACCGCTTAATGGTATCTCGTACACTACATTGGTGACACATTCAATGTACTGCACTGTGTGTTTCTTACAGCAGAGTGCTTTTTTCTCCCGTGTAAGCATCGGGCAGATTTTCGAGAGCTTGCAAAGGGAACAAAAACAAAACAAAACATTTACATCGTATCTGCTATCTATTTTTCTAATGTTGTGAGACACTTTATGCCAATAAGGAATCACATGTACGCGTCTTTTGAATTTATTTGCCTGGCTGCCCCCTTCTAAATTAGCTTTTTTTCTAAGGAGTTTTTTAGAGATGTTCGAAATTAGGTTAGGGGGGTACCTTACGTTTATTCACCTTTTTACTTGCTGAGCAAAACTGACGGCCATCTTGTGTTTGCAACTCTTTGCAACAGCTGGCTGCCTGAAGACACGTTAAGGCCTTTTTTGGCTGCAATGAAGTTTTTAAAGAAAGCAAAAGATAAAACTGAAAGAGAGATTGTGGAGGCGTTTTACATCAAAAGGAAAGAAGACCACTGCATTAGCATGCCTTCCCTTTCTCTGCTCCAAAAAAAAAGAAAAGAAAACTTTTCTACATAGCCGCCTGTGAGATTGGTGATTGGTTGTATTGTAGGTGTGTCAAACGATTTTGTGTACGTAAGTGACAATATTTTTTTGTGTCTTTATTGTCATTGTTTTGTTTGCGCTTTTTAACCCCTTAAATTTGGTTGTGATGTACTGTTAGTTTTCTCAAGCTATATTTATTTCGAAGTAACTTCCCAACAAAAATTATTTTCCTTAAAAAAACACTTCTTTTTTATTGTGGCTTTTCCGAACGCCTTTGGTGCGAAAATTGCCGCGAACCTTTTTGAACAAATAATGAACTGTCTCTGCTTGAGTCAAAGGTACACTACATCCAAAATCAAAGTCTCAAAGTGTAACTTTTTTAACGCGGTTTCCCGAACTCTCGAGGATGGCAAATTAGAACAGCTGGTTTGAAGGATGTTCGTTCTGCTCGACGGTTCGCCACGAACGCCACGAGGCCATGGGATTTGCTCAAACACAACACCGACGCCGATTCTTTGCCTCCGCTTTTTTCACGAATGCGTCGAACACGCATACAAACATGGCTGAATGGCTTTGCTTAGCGAGTGCAGCAAGATACGCTACAAATATATTTAGAAACATCCTTCGGGGACTTGTAAGGTACGGAAGAATCCCTATGTAAAACACAATATTTGCGAACTGTGCGATACAATAAACGTAAACATGATGCAGGTGCTTCTTGCAATTTTACCGAAGCATGGTATTGGAGAGCGTCAAATTCTTCGGCTTAACCTGCTGCCTGAAAGGAGCACATTATAATGTTTTTATGGATTTTATTTGTAGCCGAAAAAAAAAAACAGTAACGGATTGCACTTTTTCTTATTCGTAAAGAAACCTTGAAATAATAGTTTGTGGGTATTTACTTGTCAGTATTCATGGTAGTTATAGTATTGACACTACTGATGGTATCGTATTTTCATTGCAATCACGTTATTAATAATGTTGAATTAACCTGAGACTGGGGTAGAGAAGAAATATCAAAACGTAGAAGGGACAGAAAAATAGACAGGAGGACATCTGTCTATTTTTCTGTCCCTTGTACGTTTTGATGTTTCTTCTCTACTCCAGTCTCAGGTTAATTCAACGTGGTTAATATTCACCAGCTCGTCTGCACCCTTACGATTTTTTCACGTTATTAATAGTAGTAGTTGTAAGGGGTGTATTCATAATATTTATTGTATTCGCAATTTCTTAGATGCATTGTCTCATGCTGTATACTCACATTGAAGATGTCGACATAACGTGCAAATAATAGATGTAAGACACAACATTATAGGCGTGCGGTTCTATGCTGCTTTTATTTTTAGTGCCATACTGGTGATAATAGGGCGAAGAGTTGCCTCGTGGATTCAGTATATCATCAACTCCTCATTTCCAATACATCCTGTAGTATCTGTTTGTTTTATAATAAAAAGTAGTAAAGAATGTCGAAATTTAATAGGCTGGGCTCTCACGGTTGTGGGTTTTCAGCTTGTGTCAGGAGACATAAATATGTCTGATTATTTTTTCTTTCCAGAGAGAGACATACAAATCTGCTTTAAATATTGTAATGGAAGTGTCATTCGCAGGGATAAACCGTAATTCTGTCCTCGTCAAAATAACTCCGGCTTAGAAAATATTAATAAAAAAATTATCTGGAGCATAACTTTCGAGTACTAATGTACAAAAATTTAAACACCGCCTCCAAGGAAGCTGAAGCATTTACCCCAACGTAATAAATCTGCATAAGTATATCTCTGACATGTGAAATTGCCCCAGACATTTCTCGAGAAGCGCGGAAGTCTGGAATTTTAAATTTTTGATGGAAACTTGGAAACGGAAACCAATCACGGCTATGCCTACCGAAGCCGACGCCTCCTAAAGAACTCCCTTATTTTCAAATTTATAGCCCTAAGTGACGTCTCATATTTTCGAAAATTGGGATCTACCAACTAATTTGTCGCAAAGATGAAGTCACAAAACAAATCTGTACTTGGCATTGACACACTGCTTCTTTCTTTCTTTTTGTTCCTCTTCAGGGGTTTTTTCCCTCTTCAGAGGGTTAGGAAAACGTACTGGAATTTATCATATTTTTTAAATGTGTTATGTCATGTTGTCTGTTGCTAATATTCTATATCCTACTTCAAATTGCGATCCTCGCCGAGCTGTTTCTCCAAAACTTCCGTTTTATACAGTTATTTTTGTGCTTTTTATGCCCAAAGTAGAGTGCTGTACACCCGGAGCTATGCCTAACGCAACCGACCCCTTTTAAAACACTCCTTTTTTATAATATATAACCCTAAGTAACATCCCACATCTTCGGAAACTTGGATCTACCAACGTATTTGTCGCAAGAACGAAGTCAGAAAGCAAGTCTGTACTTGGCATTGACACACCGCTTCTTTCTTTCTTTTTCCCTCTTCAGAGGGTTAGAAAATCATACTGGAATTGATCATACTTTTTAAATGTATAAAGTCATTTGTCTGTTGTTATTCTTCTATGCCCTACTTTAAATTGCGATCCTCGCCAAGCAGTTTGTCCAAAACTGCCGTTCTAGACAGTTCTTTTAGTGCTTTTCATGCCCAAAGTAGAGTGCTAAACACCTTCAAAAGTACCCGTAACTAAAAAAAAGTTTTGTCTTCCGTCTTTGACAGTCGAGACCGTTGTTGAAAGTTATGTATTAATATATATCTCTTCATCTTAAATTTTTTTTTGTAACAAACCCAGAGAATGATTTTCAACTTCAGTTGATATTGGGACTCTCAAATCGGCAAGAGCCGGTTTCCGTTGACGTTAAAAACAAAACTCTGATTGAAACATGCATTGCTGCGTTGTTATTCTCCTTGGCACATCAGATTCGTCGACTTAAGAATAACGTCAGCGCAGAAGTTAATTTTTATTTTAATAAAAAGCAAAGATGGACAAACACTGGTATTGACACATCGTCACTTTCAGCGCGAACTCGAAAATAACCAAGATTGTTCGGCCAAGGCCATGATTGGAACAGTTTTGCACTCTTGTATTTCGCAGCGCAACGCCAAGTCCCTTGTATTTATACTATCTGGTATCAAAGGCTGCATCACAGGCAATGGTTCGCCAGTGTCTCAGCCTAATAATTCTGTATAACGTCCAAACACGTTTCTGCGACTGCGTAAAAAGTGTTTGGTACAATTTATGATAAAAGCAATTTTGCTAACAGGTTAAGTGCTAGCCAACGCTATTAGGTTAGCTCAGTTACGGAACTGCTCATAGAGGCTGCGTGCACGAGCAGTGCCCCCCTCCCTCACCACGACTCGCCTCCCGTCGTTCGACGCGCCGGACGGCTGCTATAGTAACTTCCGCGTATTCTATGGAATACTTACGTTTTGAAGCATGGCGTCTAGATGGCGTTTCAGCTCTGCTCTATGGAACGCACAGCTATGAAACGAAAATATAGATGGCGCTTCGAACGACGGGAGGCGAAATGAGGTGAGTGACGGGTGGTATCCCCCTCCGCGGGGAGTTCCACAACTGAGGTAATCTAGTAACGTTGGTGCTCGCGCGGCTTCTTGATTTTGACTAAGCCGGTGTCAGACAGCAGAAGCAAGAAACGTTCAGCAGGAGTACGCCAACTGAAGACTCTTTCTGTTCCTTCTGAACTGCTGCTGAATTGAAGACTCTCAACGGAAAACAAATAGGTCAAACCTTCTCGAGAGAGGGAGCTACAGAGGAAAGTGAGCAGATCAATACACATTAGAAATAAAAAAAAATAAATAAACGTCGATATGACAAACATGGCGCCCACTCTTTCGTCTTAACAAAATCGAGTTATATTGAGTCAACAATATTCAACACATTCTAGGTTTTCCGCCCAAGGCTAGAGCATTCCTCGCTCAAACACAATCAAACTTTGCGAGCTTGCTTAGTTGTGTTTACGCGGGAGTTTAGTACTTCAACAATCTTAAATTCTTTATAAACATCCAATAGGAATATAAAGCTACAAGTCCAACTTTTTTCTTATTTGTACTATGTTTCATACTTTCAGTGCCTTATGGACGTTTTGGTTTGTCTTGACATGGATCATAGTAGTAACTTTGTTAACTTTCGAATAATAAAAAGACGCGTGGTGATGTGGGTATTATTAGTTTTTCCGTCAAGTGTTCAGTGCAACTATTACTTAGTTAAACACTAAGCAAGCCTCTTTTTGTTCTAATTACGGGCATCCTTTGTGATTCACTATTCTCAAAAAACGATTAACTTATTGTATAGAAATACTTCAATAATACATTAAACTTGAAGTCCCACTCCATTTATTTGTTCAAAAATTTTAAAAAAAGTGGAAGGCTTTTTTTCTAAAGAAATAAAATAAAAATAAAAATTAAAACAACAGTATGGTCGGGTTAATAAAAGTATAAAATGTGCCTTATAATATTATCTTGGTTGTTTCAGAGGTGAATGGCGCCGTTTCTTACTTTAAAGAGGGTTACAGTGAATTTTTATGGATAATTGTTGCTTGATCCAGCCATGTAGTTCAAAATTGACGGCGAATGTTAATTCGTATGTGCAAATCAATAACCTGCCCTTATAAGTCGTCAGAATTTTCATCATTTTATAGCAAATTTCTCGCTTGTTAAAAAAAAAAATAATATTGAATGCAGCTGCAAAAACGCCATCCATTATTTTTTCTTCCAGAAAGATAGCAAGGCGTTTGCAATAAAAAACGACTAATCTTTTTTTTGCCATAAACATAAACAAATAGAAAAATATTCAAAGAAAACGCTAAAAGGTATAATCTTTAATACCGAGACGATTTCAGAAGGCACAATGTAATATTGAAGACTGGAGTTATGTCGGGTATCGGCATTGAAACGTAAATGTCTGTAGGTGTGTTTTGTTAGAGTCTCGACTGAATGTTTGTGCAATCCTTGCCGCCATGAAAAATAGATTGTCTGTTTGAGCGCGATCGGCGTGTTGTCTCCACGGCAACAGCAATATGATTAGGTATGAAGTATGTCGGTAGTCTTGGAGTTCTTTGTGATTCTTTGGCTTTTGAAATTTCCTTTCTGCAGTGAAAGGAACTTGGGATGAGTGGCGATGAGGTGCAAACGACGGCTCGGTGACGTATCCAGCCACACCATTCTGATAATTCAGACTAACTACCCCTGAACTCTTACGCAGATACGTTATTATGTTCGTTGCCGCCTAGTGTCAACCTCGTTTAGAAAAATATATATTTGTGCTTGTTTTTTTTTTTTTTATAAATGGTACTTTCCGCTTTTCCTGCTATAGTGGCCTTGCAATTAAACGCATGCGCAATTTTTAAGACATGATTAGAAATATGGATTAGCTAAACCTGTAGAAAGATGTCTTTTGGTGAGTATATATTATGGAAGCAAGACGTGGAGGTGCACGGTCTTGGGTACAGAGCTGGAATTCAGTAGAGTTAGCGAAATGCATCCGTTATTTTATACCCTCTTCAAACCATGCCCCGATGTTTTACAAAAAGAAACAAATTAAGTACACAGAGATTGTTGAAACTTAAATGACCAAATAAAATAAATTAAACTTCTCAGTGGCTTTTACAAAAAAAAAAAAAACAACAACATAGGATGCTAGAAATACTCAATGGCTTTTACAAAAATAGACAATAAAATGAACCGCGGAAATAAAAAAAAAGGAAGCTAATTGTTAATTGATTATGTGCAAGATGAGTCGAAAACGAGCAAATGTTTAGAAGTTTGAATAACGAGTTGATTCGGCAAAAAACAAATCTGATGCGAACGAAATTCATCAGCGGAAAGCGTTTGAAATGTACACATCAGATGTTAGTGTCGTGTTTTTATATAACTAAATGATATTGAAAGTTATAACTTGATATAATAAATTGTTTCTATTTTTAGATTTCCATAACGAGATGGATGGTAGGTTCTTTGTATAGTGCCACATTTGTATTACTTGATCAACGCGACTTTCTTTTACCAAAAAAAAAAAGAAAACTCGACAATGCAGGGTGTTTCTGAGCGATGTCCGGCAGTAAATAAGAATTCGTATAAATATTACAATGGACAGAACGGATGAAAAAAAGTCTTTACGCAAAAGGTGTTCAAAGATGGTGCATTCGTGATACTGAAATTGTACGTGTTTGGATTTCAGTAAAAAAATGTTAAGCCCCAAAACTTCTGTTTTATACTTAAGTTCTGGGAGCGAAACGATGAATAACCGTCAGGCTTTACGCCTCCACTCCCAGATCGTACAGCACACGCTCAGATTTTCTGACCCTGCTCGCGGGTGTTTATCTTAAAGAAATTTTCATGTTCTTGCTTTATCTTGTGCCATCGGTAAGGATAGCTGCGTCAACCAGGAGGATTCCTGTTACCGTTTTCCACCCCTTGCGTGGGAGAAAACCGAATTTTTAGTCTTAGATTTGTTTCCTAAACCGGGTACACTCATAAAGTTTGAGTGTGATAAATCCACTACTCAAATGCATTTAAGAAAAAAAAAAGATTTATGGCACTCAGTTTCTTGGTTTATTTGCGCGAATATTTAGACATAAATAGCGCTCGGAAGCGCCCTTTAGACACAACAGTTGATCCGTGAACTCGGGACAAAACTTTTAAGCGGAGGAAGAACGCTGGAATCTATTCGAAATTATTTTCTTGGTATTCGCAATACGGAAGCATCTAACCAAAAATAAGAAAGGGCCTCATCTTTCAAGCAAAACTCCTAAAATTGTAAAAATTCCTTCTTCAATAAAACGACATGTTTTCTCCACTACAAAAAAAAAAAAAGAAAAAAAGCCTGAGCTTTAGAAACAATACAATATTCCTCGCTCATCACGCTCCTCGCGTTTATATTCTTTCTTTACTGGTAATTATTCCACCTCGTTTCTGATACCGCTCTTTTAATTACACCGTTCCGGTCATCTCACCCCCCCCCCCCCCACACACACACACACACGCACACTTTCCCCCTTCGGCACACACAAACACAAAAAAGAATTACACTAATTTTTAGCAGCAAACATAAGCAACCCATATCTGAATGCGCAGTGCTAGAGATCCGGACCAGATGCTAAAATTACAAAACTGACCGTAATCTTTTGAAAGTTACGTAATTTTTTTTTCAAACTTTCAATAGAAAATTGAGGCCCGCTTCCGGTCCTGCCACATTTATCTCCATGTAATCGTGGGTTTCGCCGACCGCCATTTTCCAATAAAGATATTCGAGAACCGCTTTTGAACTTTGAAGCAGATAACGAGGACTTCTGCAACTTTGGCACTTGGTCTTGAACCCTAGTGATACATTTGGGCTAAAACTGAGCGTTCGGAGATGCGTAGTTTAATTTTTAGCTAAAAGCAAAGCACTGTGAATACCTTTTGGGGTCGTTTTGTACGTGAATAAGTGCTAAAAAATTAAACTTTAAGAAATCTCACTCATATTAAATAAAATATGTTTACATAAGGTTTCTCAACAATTGTTGAATGAGTACAAGGGAAAAAAGTAAAAACAGAACTCAGCGCGCGCTTTTCTAGCGCTTATTTTGTTTTCGCTCGAGGAAAGACGCGAACATTAGTGTAACTTGACTGACAACAGAGATAATAAAACAAATTCAGGACGAAGCACGAAGAACATCTGAAAGAAACGAACATTTCTGAAAGAAATGTTTGTTTCCTGAGTTTTATTTATTCTTTCTGTTTTCAGTCAATATTACCAACACGCTCTTCAGTTAATGTGAATTACTGTACCACTACCCAAGAGCCCCGATTCCGTAAGTTTGTTTCTGCTTCCTCGAGAAATGCATTAATTAGAATTAACGATTTTTTTAAAGTTTGTATTTGTTCATATCTTGCAGCATGAAAATTTCGACACATATTTTATACATCAGTAAGACACATGACACGTTAAAATAAATAAAACGATGTCGCCACTCGTTGAATTAGTCGCCCTGTTAAATATACACAAGTGAGTAGCTCTATATTACTGTCATAGTCCTGACGCCCCAAGATGATGTCACCGTCCCTGAGGGATTCCCGGGAAGACAATGTAATTTTTTTTTTTTTTTTTTCAAAATAGTGAAATAATATTGAGTAAGACGGAATCACTTCGACATTTATTTTATAAATCAGTTTCAAATCATTTAAAAGTACTAATTCGAAATATTGTGTTTTTTTAATTTTAGGGCAAACGAGGTAAAACAGAAATAATCAAATTACATAACTATATATATATATATATATATATATATATATATATATATATATATATATATATATATATATATATATATATATATATATATATATATAATCACCTTTCTACATAATATTTTTTTTTCAGGGACCGCCTTATTGTAATTTTTTGTTCATGCATTTTGTACAAAAGAAACATGTTTGTCTAGTATGGTGGAGGTTTTTAAACATTTTTATTTTTCCCTTCGCTTTCAGAACGTCGACGATTCTTAAGGCACCAGAGAACTTATTTCTTGTTTAGTGCACATAAAATACTACTAGACTCTAAGAAAAAAAAATTGATAAAATTTATTCGAGCCTAGAACTTCGAAGTCTTAATACTAACCCTTTTCCCTGAGAAACCTAAACAGAAAAATATTTAGCACTCCCAGTGACGCACTTCCGGTAAACAATACTAGGTTTCTAATTTCTAATTGAAAACTGTATTTTCAGGGCGTTTAACGAAAGCCGGCCAACGATGAAGCTAACCTCACAATATAACCTTTTCATTCTTTTTTTTTACACTTACGTTTTGTTTTGCATTTCATATGCTTGAGATATTTTTTCTTCTTCCGTAGAAAGAAGCCTCTAATCACAAATAAAGGCGCAGCGCGATCGTTCGTAAAGTCTACTACAGAATGCGAGGGAACCAATGGTCCGGTCTTTATTTTGATTATTACTCCTATTCTGCACTCCGGTTTGCATCACGTCCGACCTGAATGAATGCAATGTTCCGATATCCAGTCGATGAGAAAGCATCAAACATGCAGTGTCATGGCGCCCGCGGTCTTTGTTTCCTTTCTATGATCGTTTAAGCCCATCACGTAAAGGAAAAAGAAGTTGGCAGCGACGTTCACTTTTAAGGTCCTGTGTTGCAGGAAATACAGTGTTCAAGTAATCATTGTAATTTGTTTAGGAGACTACAGTCTTGTATCGACCAACACATTGTTTACAAACAAGCCCGCGTTTGCCCACCAGGCGAGGGCACTGCGCGCGCGCAGAAACCAGATTCGGCCTAGGCGAATCACCTGCGCATGAACAGTGCGGACAGCAGCGCCACCGCAGCGGCGTGACGTCAGAGAGTTGAGTTGGTCTATAGCGTAGGTCACGTCACGTCGTGTCCCGTCACGTCTATTTTCCCGCGAAATGTAGCGGGTTAACTGCCTTGGTGTATAGTTCACGAGACGCCAGGTTACGTGACATCCAGTTTCCCGCAAATTTAGCGGGGAAACTGTTTGGTGTATGGGTCACGCGACGTCGGGTCACACGACATTAATTTTCCCGCAAAATGTTGCGGGGAAACTGAGCTGGCATACAGGCAACGAGGTAGAGGGGCTTCGAACGATAAACTGGCAACTGAAATTAGCCCCACCCGGCCGCCGGCATGTTTCACATTTTTGAGCACTAGACACGTGACCTTATAGTTTTACGTCTAAATTTTAACAAAGTACCGTGAAGAGATAACTGCGTATTGATCTCTAATAACAGTACCGACGAGACAAGTTATGTTTCGATTGTTTTAAGCTAAAAATGTGCTTATATGACAAAAACTCAGCAACTTCGTAATGGCTCCGCTAGAAGCCATCAGCCGCGGAGCTGTATTTTGGGCTTTTATTGGAGTTAGACAATGATATCTGGGGCTAACAGAATTGAAAATAGTTTATCATGTTTATTACAGCGTTTGCAGCACAAACCTTGGCTCAGGTTTGCGCAAAAGCCTCAGGATTTGATACGGTCATGTGTTTATACGCGTTTTCACTTCAAGAAAAAAAGGAAGTTTTGCGCACTGTTCATACGCCGCGCGAAATAGTTCTTACAGGATTAGTTGTCGGAGGAGGAAGCGATGCGTTTGGCGTTTGAAGCGTGTACGTCTTAATAAGGTAACATACATCTAATCTAAAATGCCCCTACATATATCGTAATTATCTATATAAAGAGGGAAAGTAGTAAAGCTACGCGACCAGCCGGACTTTTTTTACTACTGGTCTTGAGGTGAAATCGAGTATAGTGGTCAAAAGTGTACAACATGGCGCCAGCCAGGGTGAGGTCTCTTTTGCCTGGTGAACGGGACACCAGTTTATAGCTCTAAGCCCCTGAAACTGAATTGGTGTATAGGTCATATCGGGACTATTTTCCCGCTAAATTTAGCGGGGAAACTGAATTGGTCTGTAGGTTTCGTGACGTCAGGTCAGATGGCATCACATTTCTTGATTTATTGAGCGGGGAAACTGAATTCGTTTACAAGTCACGTGACATCAATTTCCCCGCTCAATTTAGCGGGAAATGCACGGACGGACGGGTTTAGCTGGCGGCAACAAACGCGCAATGAGGACGATCGCCTTGGCGATGCATTTCTGTAGCTGTTTATTAGCTCTATTAAGTCGTAGAGCGGTGGATTCTAATGTGACGCAGCGTATAATATTGCAATAATAATATTATTTTTAGCTGAACCGTTTCATTAGTAGATGTTGAATTCTGATTGTTTCAGTCGTCAGAAACGAGGCTTGCAAACACTCAGTCGCCAAGATCACTCCCCTCGCTTTGTAAGCCATGGCTTTCTTTTTTTTTTCCTAAAAAAGCTTAACTAGATATCATAATTACTGAGCACAAGCGTGTTTGTGTGGTTGCAAAGGAGGCTGCGATTGGCTGGATCAATGTTTATCCTACCCTGCTACTAATTAATTTTTCCCCCCACTGAGGGTGCAAGTGGAAGCTCTGCTATTAATGCTCGCTCGTGTTGATGCCGATGGGGAGTTTTCATTTGCCCGAGTTCACCGGGTCCGGGATTGTTGTCGTTCGATATTTTGTATGTTTTTATACCGCGTTTTTCCGACAAAATATTTAATTACACTCTGTTGACTCGTTTGTGCAGTGCGTATTCGTTGACATATTTTTTATTAACATGTCTGCGCGATGAGTTTATGTTTATATGATCGTGAAATAACATGTCATTGTTTGGGTATATAATAAAGAAACATATTTTGCGCGTCTGTCTGTGTGCGTCTATCACTTGTTTGATTTCTGAGGAACCAATGAATCAATAGAAGCTGTTTTCTTGCGAATGATCCCTTCGCTCAGGACTTGAAAGTTCTCTACCGGAAAGACGAGGAAAACGCGTCGCAGACTATTCAGGTACAACTAGCAAGTATATCATTCATTAAACATAAAATGTGTTTTATCATATGATTTGTATTGAGTTCTGTAACGTTTGGTTGTCAGGAACAACCAAGACCGAAAAGCGTTACGCCCATTGGGAAGCGTATAAAATAACTTCAGTTCCTTGGCAGGTTTTGAACTCACCTCTTCGAGATTGTGAGGTGCTTCGCGGACTGCGCAATCCACGATCGGTGGTCGCAGCATGCAAAAACGAACTCGTTGCTGCGTGCTCCGACCACCGAGGAGCGAAGGTGCGGTCACGTGCTTCGCGGCCTTTCCTGTTATGCTGCGCCATCTTACGGCGCGTGTCAGAAATGAGAGCGATTCTTCGGTAGGCGGTGCCGTTCACACGCCCTATTCTCTTTCCCAATAGGACGTATTACACTGTCTGCGCTTATCAGTCTTTGTTAACGTGACCATGCTTGTGTACAATTTTTATTTATTTTATTTTTATTTCCTTAGGAGCGCTATCAACTGTCCACAAAAGTGCTAATATGTGAAGATAGCCGCATTGAATAAGATTGGAGGGTTAAGCCTAGAAGGAGATTTTGTTTGGTCGACCGACAAATATTATTGTTTCACGCTAAGGCCTCCAGAGTTTTTGACGTCTTAACCATAGCCACGGTCCTCAGATGCATCTGTTTAAACGTTCCCTCACTCTATGAGAGACATTTTTGTTTCCAGTGATAAAGACATCCAGCTGTGTCACGTTTTCGGCGCTAGGGGTGAATGAAGTGCCTAGGCTTGAGTGGTTCTAACAGCTGGATCGGAGTCACGTGTTTTATTGGCGCCATTTGACTACTAACTTGATTAGGGTCTATTTACTCGTTCACTCATTTGTTTACTTTTTGTGCTCACAACAGCTTTCTTCTTTGTAATGATGCACAATATACATACTGTAAACGACTACATTTTCGCGGGAACCTAATTTTTGCGAATTTCACGAATTGCATACAATTCGCGAAAAATACGTCCCGCGAACAATTCGGGCAATATGTGAACGCTACGGAAGCTACACTCGATTCGCGAAAATTAGAACCCGCGAAGAATTTCAAATTGTCAGCTTTGGCCCGATTCGCGAAACTTTGAGCCCACTAAAATTAAGTCGTTTACAGTATAGTGAAAAGGGGAACGATAATTGTTGAGGCCACGGGAATTGTCTTTGAGTGTAGCTTAGGTAATAATAACTTATGAAGTTGCATGGCTATTTTACGCAAGGAATAAAAGCAGACATACGTATATTAGCAAACTTTTTATTCCGAGATAAATTTATTATTGTGACTTTAAAAATAACTCATATTGCGACCTCGACTTTGCTCCTGCTCTGACAACACTGAGTTCTCTACTGCGTGTCTAATGCAAGGTTCCAGGAGGTCTACAGAGCCTCTTTGCTGCATTCCTTACAACGTTACAACGCACACGTAATCAGTCTGTGCAGTAAAATATTTTTCTCATCTCGTTCTATTTAACTTTGCGTCCACTTTCTTAGACGCTGCCATTAAGGAGTTATGAAATAGGGGTCTAGGAATAGCTTAGGAAATGGGGGCTCACCACGGTGCAGTCCCCGAACCGAAGTCAGGTTTTAAGATAGCGCTTTTCCATAACGTGGGCCCCTAAGGCAAATAAACATGGCGGCGCCATGCATCAATTGATTCAGAACAAAACCATTATTTTCTCTGCGCTACTAGACACGTCCATCGGCAATGAATGGAGCAGCAGGCTTTCGCTTTGCCTTACCTCGCTCAAATCACAAAGTATGGGGGATGATATCGCCCTGTTTTAAGGGTCGTCTTCTGAATCTGGCCGTTCTTAAGCTTGAATGAACGCTGTATCTGATGACATGACAGCGCCTCGCGAGTTTTAGTGGCTTGTCTTGCCTCGATCTGGCATAAGAACGAAGTCAGAGAGAATGAGCACATGGTGCGCGCATGAGCGCTGACTCCCAATTCGCTCAAAATCTCAAAACGAAAAACAATTTGGCTCTAGCCGCTCGCCAAAAACAGCACGCTTGACTGTCCGTGTCTTGTGTAAACGGGTATGGTATTAGTGTCACTAAATTCCGGGTGTGCTGTACTGGATCCTACTGACATGTGGCAGAAACTACGTCAGACAGTCTGGACGGTCACCTTCGAAAACATCACCCCTCTTTTCGGGACAGTGGGGGCCGGGTTATTTTTCTGTGCATTGCAGACGCCTTAATTGAAGCAAATTTTGACTAAATTGTGAAATGTCGAATAAGGGGTGATCTACAAGGGGAAGGTAGAAAAGGCTTTTATAAAAAGGTACCCGACGAAGCAGACATTTATATTTGAATCGTATTTTGGGCATTGACTTCAAACAACTAGACGTTTAGTGATAAAAAATGGTAGATTTGTTATTACCATACCCAATATGTGTGACACAAGCAGCAGAAAGTGTTTGATAATTGCAACTATATTACTCTTTTTCATACGTTACAATTTATTCAATTTGCTCTTTAGCCGTATTGGCGCTGCAAGCAAGAAACGGAAGCATGTGATTCTACGCATTCAAAACCCTATTCTACTATAAGCCGGAAGCGGGGGTAACGCTACGCTCGTGCTTCTCTATGGTTTAGAAACGTTTGGGCACCCCATCCTTAAACTTCCTATTAAATTGCAAAAGCGCTCTGTAGCTTGAGCTGCTCGTGCATCAAAGCTAGGATTTTTACCAGTCATTAGGACGGTCATGTTATTTAGTGTAGCAACATAAACCTTGTATCACGAGGAATATACTGTGATAAATAAATTGAAAAAAAGACTGACACGCTTCCCATGGATACTAGTAGTGTTCTTCTAACGTGTGTTTTCTTTTACTAAAGTTTTCGTGCCAAACACATTGAAAATTCTCACGAACAAATAGCAATTACTAAACAAAGTCTATTCAAATTAAAAAAAAGTTACAATTATTTTTAAAATTAACAAAACTAGCTTTAACTTAGGAGTAAAAAAATAAAAGAAACGTGTTTTTTATGATTTTTTAACTGAAGCCTAAAACATGAGACGGCAGTGCTCTTTCGAATGAAGAAGTGGCATTGCATTTCAAAGGAGAAACAGGCCAAATTACAGTATATATTCACTTTAGTCTGTTCACGCAAACAAATGGGGCTCTATCCGGCCCTCGTATCGTCAGTTATTGCTTAACTGCAAATGTATGATGGCGTTTACAAACATTTTAACTCTCTTAATGGAACGTAATAAAGGATGTTCATATAAAAAAAAATATGCAAATTTAGGTCTTTGGAGATGGGCTCATTGAAATAGTTTTTATTCTACAAACGTCTCGGCTCTCACATTGTGTTGCTGGGAGATTATGTTGATTATCACTTTTTTTACCTTGGCGTGGCGTCTCCTAAGAAAAAAAAAGAAAACAATTTTTTACGAAGACGTAACTTCCTCGTAGCTTTGAATGTTTTTAATTTTGTTCTTACAAATTAATGAAGAAAATCAAACAGCTTCAACACGGTACACAAGCTTTTAGAGCAAAAAAAGAGTTAATTATTTCTAGGCTGCAAAATGTTGTGAACATTTGCAAGGCAGGTAATTGTTGTCACAATTGCCTAGGAGGCTACAATAAGAATGTGTCTATCTCAATCTCTGCGCTTCGTTTTCGTCGCTTAAAAATCTGTCAATTATTAGTTGCGTTTCACTAAATGTGCATATTGTATTTGTAATCTAAAATGAGGAATTGTTAATAAAACCCCGTCTAATTTTTATGATTTACATTATCGTTATTCGATTGAATGATTTCTGTGCATGAGTATCACAAATGAAAGCTTATTTTCTTCATGCATAAAAATGTCAGCCCAATTTGTTCTCGCTCAGCTTCATAAACTCGTCAACAACGTCATGTATCGTTATGTGAAATAATAAAAGAATAAAATTATGAGACATGCAGAAAAGCGCGGATACCCAAAAGATATCTTACTTTTTTCTCGTCATCTTGATGTTTTCCTCTTTTTTTTTTTCAAACTCTATTATAAATATGGGAAGATATTGCTTAAGGAAGTTTTTCGACGTATTTTCACAAAGTTATGTTTTTAATTCTGGAACGTTTTTACCGCCTTAAAACTTGCAATAATGATGAGCGCTGGTCTTCGTTATTCTATTTATTAAAAAAACAAACTTAAAGCCAAGGCCCATTATATATTCGAACAGTTTTCATAAATCACAATAACAGCTCATGCCATGAAATCAAAACATGAAACAAAATAAAATTCTAATTTTCCGCAGATTCTTGCATAGTTTCCCGTCTTTCAAATCGCTCGCACAACTAGAAAATACTCCGAAATCCAGCAAGACGTTGAGATTTCACGAATCGGTGAATGTTTCATTAGTGGCGAGTGCACGCGTCACCTAGAGCGTAATATATTACGCAGTGCTAGGAATATTCAAGATAAATAAGCAGCGATCAAATACGACTGAAACATTCACGTTAACAACGAATTCAGCAAGTAAATGTCGGCTCCAATGCGCAAGCCTTTTTTTATTGTTTGTTTTTGATTCAGATATTTTTGGACCTTGCGTTATACCATCCTACAAATAAAAAAATACTCAAACACACAATTAAAATGCCCTCTTTTAAACCTCGTATACGGTTGTTCTTTTTTATTTCACTTTGTGTGGGAACTAAATGTCGTTTCTGGATTCTGCTGCGTTTGAAACAAAACGAACACAAAGAAAAGGTTACCGCAATAAAAAAAATGTGCACTTTTAAATACCCCGTGTGGTTTTAAAGCGCGAGGTTGTCAGATCATATAGGATGGATGAACAATTAAGTTTTTTTTTTTTCTTATAAATTTGGAGGAAGATTTCGTCACAAGGGCAGTATGCTACACTAAACATTGTCAAACAGTACGTTTGACATTTTCATATTACTCATATTTTTCATATCCTGTTATTACATTTTGAAACTCAATTTTTTTTAGACGATTTTGTGAGGAAGGCTTTTTGAAACAAGTAAATTCTAAAATTAAAATGCTCCAAAGTTTAAATTAACATTTTTTTACGGGTACCGCGTTTTGAGCTAATCAAGCGATGTTTTCAATTCGACTTCATTAAGCATTCACGCAGCCTACACATGTTTATAAAAAAATACATAATTCGGAATAGTTACGTACGTCTGACGAATTAATATATTAGAATAAGCAAAAGGTGATAATTTTGAATTTTCACACTTACACGTGGGCAAATAGCGGATGTGCTGAGACGTTGTTACGCGAATAATAAACGAGTGCTTTAAGAAAATCAGAATCTCGGCAGTCAGGATATCATATCCACGCCGGATGTTGTCACGGTGCTTACCTATACAAGGAGATTTTATAACGTCTGTTCTACTTCCTTTGTACCGATGATGAATTATCGAGGATAATTCATCATCGATGAAGTATCCTCGAATTATTCTTGATAATTTAAAACGATGAATTATCAAGGATAATTCATCGTTTTACATTATTTGCATTTTTGTTTCTTTTGGGAAATGAACTTAGATTACGTGCCAAAAACAACGCTGCTCTTAAACATAACACTCTCGGTGCAGCAGATATTGACGTCTTAACTCACATATTTTCAGCATTTAAGTTTTCTGATTAATTCGTAATCTTACTGTCCGTGTATCATTACAAAAACGTCAGCTGTTCATGAGCCCCAAACATAAACAAATAAATGGTAGAATAAATAAATTACTAAATAAAATATTGAATTAATTATTAAAGTAAGTATATAATTAAACTGAAAATTGTGTTACAAAGAAAAATAAACTTTTATTAACTTGACGCACGCCGCTTCACTGACATGACTTCATAGGCAGCGCCGCGGACATGCGGTATGCATTTGTATATCTGTCGGAAACCTGTCTTGGTTTTTTTATTGTCGAATAAAGCGAGGCACTAATAATGAGCCCTTGTTAGATTATTAATTAGCGTTCCTAAGTGTGAGAAAAAAAACCTTGTTTTATAAGGCATCCCAAAGCCAAGCGATAGATTTTCATTTATTAGCGTGAGATCATTTATGAAAGAGCATTTATATAAGAGGGGTAAACTTTTTTGAAGATCGGGATTTCGTAATATAAAAATTTGCTATGCAAGCTAGAGAGCTTTTCTAATGAAAGGTCATTACGAACTGGTACTTGACACTACGAAACAATCTTTTCCGCCGTTTTAAACCGTGTCATGTAAAGCCAAAATGCTCTCTTTGATCTGTCAAAGAGGAATTTTTTATTTCGCCCGTACTCTTCGAGATAATTAGAAACGTTTCGACGTGGGTTCTGTCAAAAAGACGGCGAATCGTGTCGAAGAATCCTCACGCTTTTAAATCAGGGTAATGAGAACGGACCATGCACCAAAAAGACACAAATAGGTGTCGGTTTTATAAGAACATCTATGGGAACAAAGGAAGCGAATTTGTGTTTTGCATTCAAAGTCCTATTTAAATGGCCGCCTCTCGCTAAAACGAAATTCAATTCCAGTCAGCAAATGCCTCTTATTAAACACAGCTTTCTAAATAAAAACGTTGATTGTTGCGAGCATTCAGAGCAGGGATTGGAAATCAATGGAAACTGTGATTTAGTCAGACTTTTTTTATGTATCAGTTACCTTATTACGTGTCTTTTACTCACTTTTATGTGCCATAACTGCAGGGTTCCGTGTTTTAAGTATTTATTTGTCTTACATTTCGGGTAGGCTGTTTATCAGTGTTTATTTTTCTCTTCGAATCAATGTTTTTGGCGTCTAATTTCAATGCCGGAATAAAATCGGTGCTTATCGGTCTTGTGTTCCGAAGCGAAGGTAAAATTACTAAAGAACATAATATAATTTATTTTTTATTAATTATGATATTTTTATCAGTAATGCTGGTAAAGATGAGCAAAAAGAACGGGGCGGGGAATGTGGTTTCGATAGAAAGGAAAAACTACACAGACAGATCCGTGCAACTGTTTTCCGGGTCAACTAGGAAAAAAAAATAGGGTACAAGATTTCTTCCGGTGAACCTGTCGTTCTATGTTTTCTTTTTCTTCGAGGAGAGTTCAAATTCGGAGTTTTTTTGCTTTTCGCCAACTCAAATACAACCGCCTTGACGGTAAATGTTCGGTATTTATCGGCTAGTGCCGAAACACTGGAACCCTAGGACGATAAGATATAAGAATTAAGTGAGAAGTGGTGACAGGGCATCTGTATTTTTCTTTTTCGCAAAGATGTGTACGGGCAGTAGTGTGCTGATGTTTGCGAAGGTACAAGAACCAACCTGCAGTGGGACCACTATATTCCTTAGCTTTCTGTATCAGCGAGCGCAGATTCCTCTTATGTGTCCTCAGGGTGGATGATGAAACCATGTTTTGTGAGAGTATGTGAGAGGTGCGTGGTTGCATTTTTTGCCTTATGGAGATGCAAGAACAGACAACCGTTTTGCTGGTGTCCACAGTCGTTCTAACCCGCGCTCGTCCTGAGCGCGCGATAGCTTTACCCGCCTCAGGAGCCATCTTTATTCTCTTCCTTTTAAATCCCCACATCATTCCCCCTCTCGGGGGGGGAGGGAGTTTCTTAATCAGGTGGTTTTCGTTGGTCCCCTCCCAGAGCAGACGCCATGATTGTGGAGTTTTCGGCAGGGGGCATAGTGATGCCGTGAGTCCAATCACTGCTCAGCCTCCGTCGACGATAGGGTTGCGTTGGGAGCTGTGCTTCTGCAAGTGATGCCAGGGTGGCCAGGACAGACATGCTTTCTTGGTCACGACTTGCCGGTGGGGGGCGGTCGGTGAGACCTTGGTGATGGGCGGTGGCCGCCCCTCTACTTCAGAATGGTCTATCGTCGCGCCGGAATTTGATGATGGCCCAAGTCGACGTTTTTATCCGCTCAGTGATCCTTTTGGCGCTAATATTTAGGCTGCACCCGCCAACAGAAAGGGAGCAATTGTCTTTTGGGGCAAAAGCGTCACATTGTGCGACCTCCAGCACCAAAGGTTTTTTAAGGAGGCTGAATTTAAAAGAGCGAGGAACTCATGCTGTGGACAGCATTTCCAGTTTAATAACGGACATCTCTGGTGCCATGGAGGTAGGCGTAATAAGAGAAGTCATACCGGCTCAATCCAGCCAAACAAAACAAAAATCCCAAGCGAAGCCGGAAGAAGAGAGGTCGCTGTAGGGCGCCTACATCTCTGTCGGTCTCAGGGTAAAGACATGCATTGTTGCCCTCCAGCGCGTGACGCTCTCGCGCACTCGGTGCGTGACTTGGGCGGTAAAATGGCGTCTATGCATTAGCCAAAGCTACGCGCTGGAGCTGAGTGACACCAGATTGCGCGCGCTTCAAAATGCATCAAAAACAATTGGGCGGAAAAATGGCTGAGATGTCACCACTCAAGCAAAAGCGCGTGTGTATGAAGGCACTCTGTGTCGCTGTCAGTGGGGGCGCCCCCAAGGGTGTCGAAGTCCGTTGACTAGCGTCTTTTTTGGTTTCGGCACACTAAGAGCCGCTGTCACACCGCCAATGCATTGCAGAGAAGACAGTCCGCACACAATGCCTAGGGCGTCTTAGGCTAGGTGGCGCAAGCTACCGCCCGTTACGAAGGGTATAGCCATTAACATCCATCCATCCGTCCTCCTTGTATATCACGACGGTCCTTTCACGGCGGGCGTGCGAGAAATGTCTACCAGGCATGTTTGAAACATATACAGAGTGATACAAGGAGACGCCAGGCTCTTTAAATCGACCGAAAAATTCGGTTTCTTAACCTATCGCGCTACGACTTTCTGCAGCGTTGCCCACAGATTGTGCATATTTTTTTGTAAAATTTGCAAAGAGCGAACTTATCCGAGGAAAAAGTAAAGAAAGAAAAAGGCTTAGCTCCTATGGAAACGCAGCGACGCCACCGGTCTGCAAACAACACGGCGCCGTTTCGCACGGGAGACAAGAGATGGCGCAAGCGGTCGCGACGCCAACTGCGGCCGACGAACGAGCATAGGACGCCGAGAGCCGGCGTCTTTTCTTTAGCAGACGATCTTTTCGAATCAAAAGCGGCGCGAGCTTTTTTCATATCAGTTGTTGTTTTTGTTTCTGCGACTATCTCCCCCTGCGGAACGCACGCCGCTTTTGAGTCGAAAAGATCGTCTGCTAAAGAAATGACGCCGGCTCTCGGCGTCGTCTGCTCGTTTGTTGGCGGCAGTTGGCGTCGCGACCGCTTGCGCCATCTCTTGTCCCCCGTGCGAAACGGCGCCGTGTTGTTACGGAGGTATGGATCTATATGGGTATATTGATATTTTGATATTCTTTTGTTTTTGTTTTGAGGGTAGGCCGGAGAGGACGAGGAGGGTATACGATGGGGTGCCCCATACTGCAGCACTGCGCGCAGTCTGGGATTATGGGGTGTTGCAGACCTATACGCTAATTCAGATTCTGCGATAAATTTAACGGGTAAGTTGAATAGGTGCGTAGGTTGTGTGACGTCTCAAAATACAACGCGCGGAGTGTTGCATTATGGGTCGTCACAGACCTACTGATCGATTCGACTTTATCCGCTAAATTTAGCGGGGATGTTGAATTAGAGCATAGGCCCGTGACGTCCAATAATGCAAAACTGCGAGTGTTACATTGTGGGACACTTAGGCGCCCGTTTCCGCATATGGGGAACAGTTGAATAAGAGCTGCGCTCTGAAAGGTCGAGAGATATGTTTCTGGCTGGCGTGAAACGAACAATAGTGTGGCCTGTTGCATCCATGATACTGGTAGCAACGCGGGGGCCGGCGGCTTTGTGACCGCCCTAAGCCGCCCTTTGTGACCGGCGGCTTTGTGACCGCCCCCGTCTGGTTGATGCAAGTCGCTTATGGTTTGTGGTATCTGATTTCAATGCGTCCTTCGAAGAGGCGTAATGCAGTGAGAGCAGGCCCATGCGTTTAAGGGAGTGTACATCTCTGACAGGTGTTATAAGCTTCGTCCGCATTTTGAGGTAAGTCAGAGCACAGTCCTCTTGTTTGTAGTGGTAAGCCTGAAAGACGAGTGTTTTGGGGAATCCGTCACGGGGTCGCAAACCCCGGGCAGCTCCGGCAAATTGTCAGCGGCCACTGAGAGGAGCGAAATTATTTCACGAAGTGTGTTTTCGGCCTTTGTTATTTTTAGTGCAATGGGCAGAAGAGCAAATCTAATAAAATAGACATTTATGAGTTTTACGTGGCTTCCGTTTTTCCTATTGCCGCGCGACTACGAGCGCAATAATAGGCTAGACATTTATTCTGTGTGCCAAAAGTTATATATTCTTCAAAGTTATTCGCTTTTAGCACAACGGTGGTGGCACTCCTCGCCTTTTTGTTTTCTAAATTTCGCATCCCTTACGCAACAGCCACAACCCAGATTGTCATCGAGGATAACAATTGTTACGTGATAGAATGAGAGCGACCAAGTAATCTTGAAATTGGGTTTGTTGTCTGAATAAGAACAAATGCCGCCTTCTAGAGTTTTGATGGTGATGAAAACTTTTTTTTTTTTTAAATTAATATCGAGATTTTTGTTTTTGTAGCTGTCCCGTCGGGTCGGGGGGTCGTCCAAAGTTCTGTCATCGAGTTAGGACGGGATCTTTTCTGGCACTAACCCAAGTGACGAATTTATCATCGTTCGTGCTAATAGCGCGTAAAAACAAAAACGGGTAGTATCGCCTGTATCGTTGTTGTTTGTGAAATTACGAGAACACAAGTATGGGGAGAGGGGGGGGGGGGGGCTATTCTGTCGGACATCTCCATTATGACTTCTTTAATTCATTGAGTTATCTGAATTGCTAACACCTCGCCCTTACCGCGACAACAAAGACACATTTTGTTTATAAGCCATCAAAATAAAACCAGTTTGACATAATTTTTTTTTCTGGCCGCTTAGTGACTGTGGGGAGAAAGAGAGATTACTTTCAGGTCTATTAGCCATATCCGTTTGCAGTGTGTTTAGCTTGTTTGGCTTGTGCACAAGGTCCTTACGCTATTTTAGTAATTGTTTGCCTCAAAGAGAAAAAAAAGTTACTTACATAGCATTTTGTTTACAAATAATTTGGACAATCGCCGCAGCCTATAGTCGAGTTGATGTGAGTACTATTCGTCCGTGCTTCCTTTTCAATAAGTATGAATTTTGTTTTAGTTTACGTGTTTTTGCGGTAATTGTTTTGCATTTGTTTGTTTATTATTTTTGATAGCGTTATGATTTTTTTTTTTTTTTTTTGCAATGCCTCCACTACGAAAACCTCCGGACTGTACCAAATAAATGATAGCTTTTTAATGAGAGAGGTGTATTAAAGCAAGAAATGCTTTATAACGCTACCCCCAATTCCAAATGTTTGTCGCTTCGACCATACGCGCATATTCCGCTAAATCTAGTCTGAAAAAAGAGTGTCACGTGACGTCACCTATTCGTCCATTGGAAATTGACGGCACGTGACATATACGTCAGCTCAGTTTCCCCGCTAAATGTATCGGGGAAAATCACGTCTTACGGCGTTAACATCAACCCTGTTTCCCCACTTAGTTTATCGAAAAATTGACGTCATGTGTCCTATACTCCATTACAGTTGCCCGTCAAACTTGGCGGGAAAATTCACGTCTTCAGACCTAGGCGTCAATCCGGTTTTCCCGCTACATTTAGCGAAAAACAGACGCCACGTGACTTTTGCACCAATTCAGTTACCCGCTAAAGTTGGCGGGAAAATTCACTCCTTGTGACCTATGCAACCATCAAGTTTCGTTGCTAAATTTAGCGGGCAAATTACACGTCCCATGGCACACCTAATCCCTGTCCATTTCCTTATAATGCATGTCGAATCTATTAGGAATTAAAAAATAAAGGTCGCGCCCAATTTTTTTTGTAAATAGATGAATCGTATTTGTTGTGCTATTTTCTATTGATATATATATATATATATATATATATTTATAAATATATATATTAACACTGCGTTATTGTATTGATGAATAATGCTCGATTAAAAGTTTCGACGTTTCTAGTTTTGTTTGATTTCGTAACTGTTGCCCGTATGTAACGGGCTTCGGGACCCCGTCCAGCTGCAGCAGTCTTTTGTCGTGATGAACCTTCCAATGCACTTTGGAAAAAAAAATCACGTTTGAATTTGAATGAATGCCAGCCGTATTCGCCTGTCAAGACTGAAAACTTGTAACAGTGACTGAGTGGACGAAAGTAGAAGGGCATCTCTTTTCGATGCCCCAACTGCTGGAAGCACTGGCTGCCTTTCGCCGTTCGTTGGCTACGCGTGCATGCCTGAACCTCGCGAGACGCCCAAGCTTTATAGAAGCTATAAAGCTTGAGCGAGAGGCAAAAAAACAAACAAAAAAACAGAAGGGTCTCCCTAATAGTTATCATCCTGTGACTAACTGTGGAGCAAGCGACTTCAAGCTGCACAATGGAGATTCGTGACATCGTCCAGCAGCATTACGCGAGGTTGTGAAAACAAACGCGCAGTGTTCGGAACTTACCGTGCAAACAACACATAGAAATCCCGACACTGCGGGCGCTTTAAAGTTGGATTTATGCGCTCCAATCCTCGTGGGAGAATGCTATGCTAACGATAACACATTTCGAAATATGTTTTTCATGTATTAAAAACAATAGTCTATAAAACCCTTCTTATCGTTTAAATGTCTTATATAATGCGCCGAGACCACAATTTGACATATTTGGCACTCTGCATGGACACTATAAGCCGCAAGCCAAACAACAATGGCTCTGAGCACGATAAGTGCATTCCGCAGAAAGAGAGGAAAATTTGACACATTTTAGATGCGCAGATAATGCGAGCAGCAAATGCTCGCCCTCTGAAATATCCGCGGGGTCTCATGCATCTGCAAACACGGTTCCGATTTTCATCGAGACTGGTAAGCCCGCGAAAGCAAACACACCATCCAACAAACAACATGCAAAGACAAGGAACATCAGGTGCATAACTGTCCAGGTTCACTTCGAATAGCGACAGCAACGAAATGCGATAGAAGCGACTATGGCAGCTCAAAAAAAAAAAAAATGCGCTCTCTCAACAAGCACTCAAGTTATGAAATTTCTACGAGTCTGAGATCCAACACACGGCGGCAGTCAGGTAGGCTTTTACGGCAGGCCCATATAATACGGTACGTACTCGGCGAGTTCCTTCCAGAGGACAAAGGTCACGAATAAATTGGCTTCGCTCGCGCGGAAGACCGTCTTTTCCAGTCTGCGAATATGGCGCGTCGGTGTAAGATGCGGGGTTGCGACGGTGACGGATTATACCCAGGGTAAGGGGTGCGGAGTAGGGCCACTGTTCCGAGACAGAGCCTCGAGCAGATTGTTTCGGACCTCCATAGACTAAGAGAGTGGCGGCGATATTTAATTCCGGGGGGCGGTACGAACGCTTATCTGCGGTGTTGGGTGCGGCGGACGAGAGCTAGTTCGAAATGGGGTTTGGTGAAAGTGCTGCGCGAAACCTTAAACTACCGGCGACATTGAAATGAGTTTGAGGGGGAGGGGGAAGAACAGAGGCGTCTCCGCCTTCTTGGTCGAGTGAGTTTATTGGATATCGAAGGCATCTAAGCTCATTCCAGAAGCATTAACGGAGGCATCAGGCACTCATAATAAAACGTGGTTGATGTTTTTTTTGTTTTTTTTTTTAAATAAACGAATACGTACGACGCGCGAACCACACCTTATGCATGAGGGTACACCAAGCGATAGCCTTCACAGTTAGAGTGAAGCCAGAACACGCCGGCCTCGGCGCGATGCAGGAAATTAAGACAGCGCGCGGGGGCGGGGGGGCGGTAAACGTTGTAACTATTACGGGCATTGAAAATGCCTACAGACGGTTTGATATTAATTTCAACATATGCATTATTAAGAAGTAGTGAAAAGGTACACTAATTTAGTTTGTGCAGGTGAGATACACGACCAGGGCGACATAAAATAAAAAGGAGGGGGGGGGGGGGGAGAGGGGTATAAACATCACAATCAGTCAAATGATGAACGAAGCATTGTTAATTGACTTTCTTAATTATTTTTTTTTACTTTATTAAATTTTAATTTGGTGCTGGGTTAGGCTTGTTAAGAGGCAAGTTGTTTTTTTCTTTTTTGAACAAGGTAGACAAACTTGAACCTGATTCCAAAAGTGGCTAAAAACGTGCATTAACGGTAATTTTACCTTTATAAACACCCAGAATTGAGACGCAAGGTCTGAGTTCACAGGTACTCTAGTACCGTAGGTTTCTGTTGTCACTTTTCCAATGAGTATTTTTTTTACCGGTGCAAGTCCTAGTATTTCATGCCTCAAATATAAACAACACTTTATTCGAAAAAATCTAGTGATGTTTGATCTCCCAGGCGTTCTTGAAGGTGTATATAAATTCCTCGACTTGACTTAAATGACGTCTCCACTGGTAATTTATTCGTAAAAAATACAAGCGCCCTTTTTGAATCTATCTTGAAATTCGCTACGAGTTCTGGCTACTAGGTTCGCATTGCGATGGAGGAGGCGCCTCAATCTTTTACAGAGGTATGAATGATACATTTTCGCATGCAGTGACGTGGTTTGAATGAGTACATTGTTAAGTGCATCAGTAAAATATTTCGTTCACTTAACTTTACTGCGATTTTCTTATCTAAATACACACGTTCCCAGGTACAATAATGTTTAAAAAAAACCCAAAACACTAGCTTAATTACGACACCTGCTCAATTATGGAGCGCATTCATGATAAACGAGAACACTGTTGTTCGACCCGCGTAAAAAAACTATGCGTCGTAGGATGTTAAAACTCCGTGATAATGTAACCCTAGCCGTTTTAATGAAGCGCGAAAGTTTCGAAACATGACGTTATTTGTATCAAAAGATAATTGAGCAAAACAATATTTCTTTGTAAACCGACGTCCACCTAAGCCCAATATTGTCAAAAGCAGAAACTGAGATTGTGGACGCATGTGGCACTATATAAGTGAAAAAACACCTGTCGGCACAAAATGTAATATTGCGTTTTTCTCTTTTTTATTCGCGACAAAACGTTTAATATTAAAAACACTTTTAAAGACGCCCAGAATGGCAATTTTGGTTTTGACAATGTTAGGCTGAGGTGGATGTCGGTTCACAAATACATTTAGTCTTTATATTTTAGATTTCGATCCAAGTAACGTCAAGTTCTCAAAAATTTACGTTCTATCACATTCACTAGCGTCACATTGTCACGGAGGTTCAGCTTTCTGGAATCGTAGTTTATTGACGCGGGCCGGAAAACAAGCTACTCTTTTCTCGTGAACGCCCGATATATTCAAATATGCAAGAACTTGCATTTACACTTTATTTCAGGGCTATGTGTCGCGTTTGCTAGAACATCTGTCTTAAGGAGAGTGTTGACCTAAAATATAGATGTCAAATATTTTTGCGAAGTTGAAACTGAGTGGTTTGAGTAGATGCCATGGTATCGCAAAAATTACTGTTTCCGAGTAACTCTAAAGACAACTCACTTAGGTGAATTGTCTTTACACAATTCACCTAGGTGAACAAATAGTGTGAAATATTTTTTGTTTATATGCGATAAACCTCAAGTAAATATAAAAAAAAACTAATTTTCTTGAGTAAATTCTAGACCACTCCCTATTAGACTGAAGCACGTGGTTCTAAAATAAATATTGGTTCATTTTTTTTTGTTTATCATCTGTTTTCGTGATGGATTGCGCAACAAGTATTTAATTGAAAACAACATCAAAATATATAAAAAATTGTGCGACGCCGAAATCTTGATTTCAAGTACCCATACATTAAAGGAACGGCATAGCCCTTTACTTGAGTTAGAATAAAAAAGTACAGATATCATTTTTTTAGTTGAGCTAAATTTAGATTAGCACACTCATTAATAAATAAAAGTCTCTTTACATAACTCCAGTGTCGCGAGCGAAAACTCGTTTCAACAACAGAAAAAAAAATGATCAGGGAGTTTGGCGCATAATAATAAAGCGTTTAAACTTTCGTTGTTTTTCACAATAAAAACTGCATAGACCGAGCGTCCAAATATTACTGTCAATAGTACGAGAGTCGAAACAATCTTTGCAAATAAAAGAGTCGCGCGCCGGTGAAAACATTTTGTAACTGATGCACTTGGTATCAGTTAGGTGACATGGGATTTTTGGAACTCGTTTTTCTCTTTCGAATTTTTTTTTTCTCTTTTTATTATGTACACCCCGCTTGTAATGGAATGAGTTACCAGTTACTCATTCGATGATAACAAACCCAGAAAGCAAATGCCGGAGTCTTTCAAGTCCGGCAACGTTGGCGTAATGCGAACTTTAATATATCGATTTATATATGGAACCACAGAGGTTTGTTTTGTTCTTTGTTGATGCAGTATTCTTCGCGGTATATTCTTTTGCCAAAAACAATATTATACGAAACAAATCAAACTTCTGATGACTGCTTGTCTCCGTTTTCTTTATTATTTAATATTGCTTTAACTAAACAACATATCAGTTTGTCAGAAATATGAGTGCACATTCCTGCCAGATAAATTTTCGGAAAGAGAATTTATTTCTTATAAAATGACTCCAAAAAGTACAAATTTCGCTCATTTGACAAAAAATTACATCGGAAATACTTATTTTTGGCATAATTCTACTGTCTACGGAACGGTAACCGATGATAATATTATAGTTAAACAAAATCGGTACGCCACAGTCGTGGTTTTAACAAAAAAAAAAAAAAACATGAACCTAAAAACCCTTCGAGAATATACATCCATTTCAAAATCAGTATTGAGAGAATGATATTTCCAATTTTGATTCAAGAAGGCGCGGAACGTGCCCTGCTTTTTGTGCACCGCAAATAGCAGACGGCGCCATAGGCGACAACATCGAAGCAGACGCAAACGTACTTTGACGGGTCGCCTGCGATCCTGACAACATACAAATGACGTTTCTGTTTTTTTTTTTCGTTTTCATTTTTCTTTTTTTTTTGCGATTATCTCGTGTAAACGTTCGCAAAGGCGCTGATGTGTCTTTATTTTCCGTGTCACCCGAGAGCGACGTGTCTGATGAAGATGGATGCGGACGCTGCTTCGCGTATTTTGGTCTTTACGGGGAATCAACGTCAAATGCCACTGCCAGCCGTGCTCTGAAGTTTCAACTGCGCTAAGGTCTGGGACGGTATGTGGCAGAAATAGATGCCGCCGTCTTCGATTTCTCCCTTCTGGAACACGCTTTCATGTCTTGCTTTGATGTTTATGACGGCATGCTCTCTGAATGTCGGCGGCTGACGTTTCTGGAACTCGGTCCCATAACGCGGACGTAGAAGAAACGTTTCACATAAACTTATTAAACACCACGTTTTGGGGACGACCACAAAACAACTTTAAAAAAAAGAACACTTTTTTTTACACATAAGTTGTTTTGCGCCGGTTAGTAATGTCTAAGCCCAACAAAAGCAACACGAAGGATATTTGTGATCTCCTGCTGAAGAAGCAATCGATATGTTCGAAATATTCCGTTTTTTTTTAATTATTCTTATTTGTTTAGTATATGCCCACTCCCCCCCCCCCCCCCCCGCCCCCTCTATTCATTTGTTTACTCGTGGAATCATTTGTGATAATACAGATGAAAATATCTCTCAGTATTTCAACTGTTGGGCGTTCTTCGACTCGAATAAAGAGAAATGAAAAATACAGAAAAATACCTGTCTGCATACCATGTAACTTCTGTTAGAAAGCTCCTTTTAATTCAATTGCATTTGACACCACACAGCGTAGAACGACTGGCACTTTGAGTTTATGTTAGAATGATGACGTTGAAAAAATAAAAGGTATAATGGAATGACCTTCATATCTGCGCAGCGCTTCCAGACTGTTTTACTCTAATACATTATGTTTCGTATATGTAAAAAAATTATACTATAAAATTTCCGCATCTGGGATATTCTTAGAGAAACTCAAAATGAATATTCAGACAATTTGTCTATCGTTACAGTAACAAAACTAAAAATTTAGGTTGTGTTTTTTTTTATTAGCAACGACTGGAATGCATGTCTCTAAAAAGTAACATTCAGGATATTAATTTCAAGATACGCCATTATTAGGCTCTGTCGTTAATTATACTCAATCTTTACCAGCAAAATTGGATGAATGTTGAGACGAAAAATAGGTGACGAGGCGAAGTAAAACTGAACAAAATAAACGGTTAATAGGGCGGGCTCTGCCCCCATGAAGGTGAAATAACATCACGGCGGAAACGTCGAGTATCGGCGATACAACAGGGTCGAGCGCAAGCGACAACTGACTGTATAATGCCACGCGGGGCTCCCTTTATTGATCTATTCTTTCTAGAACATTCTGTACTCGAACATTTCGTACTAGAGCAACTGCTCTAGTACTTTATCTAGTACTAGTACTCTAGTACAAAGTAGTTCTAACTACGACCTACTCTAATATTTTAGAAGCATCGCCTTAGGGAGTGAATAAAAACATCTTCCGCTTTCAGGATTCAAACCCTGGACCTCTGCATGACAGTCGGGCACGGAGCCCACTGGGCTACCACTAATTTTTTTGTCTTTTATTGCCTCGGCTGCCGCAAAGCACGTGTCAATATGACGTCCGCAAGGCCATATTTCTTTCACCTTCAGATCCGTTGTTATGTGAGTTTGTTTAAACAAGTCCTATATATTAGGAACCGGTAGATCTAGCATTCGTAATAGAGGGAGATTCTTTGGTGGAGAGAGTACACACTACAAGATCCTGGTAGAGTTCCACAATTGATTTTTTTTTAGCCAAGGTCATTTGGACATTTCTAAGAATAGCTTTATTTTTAGCGCTTTTCTCAACTGGCCATTGAGTTCTTGAAATGTATTGCTAATCGCATTGAACCATTCTGCGCATGAGCATCGCCATCAATGTAATATTTGGACTTTCATGGCAATGATTGTAAAAAACATCCTATCGCGACCATATTGATCTTCAACAAGGCCATTAGCTTCACAATGCATCACAAAGAGATTAGGTTTAATCTTTCGCTAGCCGACGAACAAAAATACCCTGAAAGGACAATGTTTGAGGTAATGGAATAAACAAAATAACTCGCCAAGAACACGCGATGTATTTAAATTTACATGAAAGCAAAAAGAAATTACACAAGCTCGATCATGCTGACTGTAACCGGGAAGCACCGAATGTGTATAATGCAAACTCGCGTGAAATTGACGTTGTGTCAATTTCTTCGTTAAATTTAAGCAAAATATTAAGATTACGTAACTTGAAATCACATTACGTAATGATGTGATTCAAATTACTACGCTACAATTACCGACGAAACTGACACCACGTGACTTGAGATCGCTGGACGTTGTCACGTCACTTCAATTACCCCGCTAAATGTAAGGGTGAAATCGACGTGATAGGTCTCCAGTGACTTTCTCCTCGTAGAATTTAGGTGATAAAACACGTTTTGTATTAGGTTAATTTGAACCATAAGTAGCTTAGTTTAGGGCTAGTTTAAAGCAATTAACATTACAGATTGGGAAAAAATATGTTTACTCCAACTTGCTCAGTCTAAACATCCTACACACCTGGTTAACTTTCGACAGCGAAGTTGGGATCACTCTATAGTCTCTTTTTTCTCGAGCTTACAAAATCGATAACACAATTCAGCACGCCAAATTTATATCTACCGTAACAATTCCTAAACTGCAAAAAAAAAAAAAAAAACGCTGAACCAGAACGACCGCCACATCAACAAAGGCCAGACCAGAGAAGCTGCGTAAGAAGCAGAGATCGGGAGAAACCAAAGCCACAGCTGCCGCAAAACAACCACTGCCATCCATCGGACGTCCAACAGGGGCGCAGAACACTTCCCTCTTCTAGGATCAAAGCAGAATGAATCAGGTGTACGCTGTAGAGCAATCACTTCTTCCCGAACGCCCAAAACATCTGAAAGAAGGAAGACAAAACGAGAAATAGACATCGTGAAGCGCAGGGGAGTCCTGTCTGCATTCATTGCAGAACCTCATTTTGTCCTGCACAAAGAAGGTTCGCTGGTAAATATAGACGTGGTGTTTGGAAGATCAGAAAAAGAGAACCGTTCCCGGTTGAATAATACAGCCCCCCCCCCCCCCCTTTCCCGCTTCCCCCTGCATTCCTCCTCCCCCCTTCGAACGTCTCTCACTTCAAATGGAGTTCTGTTGTTTGGTGGTGGGTCGGCAGACGTCGTTGAGGTGTTTGATTCCCGCTGAGCTTTTTTTAACGCGGGAAAGTACATTTTCGTCGCTCGTTGTGTGTGCCTTTGATGCTCAAGACTGCTGAGCGTCAAACGTGAGAATGATGTGTTTGAGTAAAGAAGTTCCCAGTTTTGTAATTAATATGGGTGGTGCAGTCACGGCCAATTGTTCTTCTTTTTCTTCTGGCGCCAGAGGATTCCCCATTAAATTTTTTTTTTTTTTTTGGCAGGGACAGAAGTCTATAATTTCCGGTAAAATTGTCTTACTGTTTCTCCTCTGCCTTTTTATGATGTGTTGGGGTATTTTGATCGCAAAATTTGTGCATCAAGTAGTAGTCAAATTGCATTGTAACTAATTGGTAACGCGTTACAACTAACTGCGTTACCGCCAACACTACTTGACGGGAACAGTAACGCGTTACAAGTAACTGCGTTACCAGCAACGCGTTACTTTTTTCTGTAACGAAGTAACGCACTCGTTACGTTTTAAAAACAGTAAGGGGTTAACGTACTTACGTTGCCTATTTCGAGTAACAGGGTGACGTAGTTACTTTGCTCGTTACATCTTCTTCCCAAGACCAGAAAAAAAATACACTTAAATTTGTTCGTTTTTGTATACTTCGTTTTAGCATAAGTCCAGACGCAGTCGACGCTGCGAGCTGATGGGTCCAATCAGACAACGTTAAATGGACACGATCATAGTATTCGTCATGTTTCTTACGTGTTCTATCGTCGCTGAACCAACCATAAACAAAAAAAGGCCTCTGATTGGGAACATGACGATGCTTGATAGATCCCATTAGCTCGTAGCGTCTGCTGCGTCTGGACTTCAGTTGAAACAAAGTATAGGCGCCAAGTCATTAATTATTGCACTGAATCCACATACCTTCAAAATGTGTCCTGTCTTTTTCCCCCCGGAAACAGTATTACTTCAGAAAATTAAACGGAGACACTTAAGACTGCTTACGTGTACGAATGCGGAAACATTCCTACACGCAAAGCATTCTTACAAGCAGCGCGCCAAGTCTTCCTTCTTCACACGGTGGTCCGGCGGTGACATCACGCTCCCCCACTACGCAGGCGCGGCGGCCGTACCGGCTCCACGGCTTCCTTGACGAGGCATCTGCTTTCCTGTGCTTTTCTTTGTATTTATTTCGTGTCGAAGCATCTGTGTTGCTGTACCTTTGGCCAATGGGACTTTAGGTGCCGTTTCGATCAGCCAATAGAAATCGAGATGTTGTTTTTTGCTACCACTGCCACTGACAACGCCGGCTTCGCTAAATGGGACAGATAACGCTTTCGCTTCAAAAACCATGACACCTACGTCCTTTGTCGCAGTGTCGAAGAACGTCGTCACTACAAACACGATGTTACCGTCAGTTTATAAATAATAAGTAGCGCAAAATTAACGTGCGTTACTTTTTACTGGTAATGGAGACGGAAACGCGTTCGTTTTATTTGAGGTAACGAGGTCGGTAACGCGTTCCTTCATTTTGCAAGTAACGATTGAAACGGGTTTCGTTAGTTTGTTTTTGGTAACGCCTACAACACTAGCATCAAGACATCAGGCTTTGTCTCTAAGACAAACTGCCCACGTAAGCGCCGAGCTTTTGCTCTTGCTTTGTGCATCACGCGGGTATTTTTGTTTTATTATCTGGCTCTGGACAACCTTCACAATTTAATAACCATGTTTTAGATTTTTGTTATTCGCGTTTCCTCTTTCATCACTCTCATTGCCATCACGAAGCGCATAGTAATATGACACACAACTTACATCTGGTTAGAAAAAGGAAAACAAGCATCGTAAAAAAAAAAACATTATAAAGAAGTACCGGAAAAGAAACACATTTTTTATTGTATTCTCTCAATTGACCTGCTTCATTGCGACAATTAGAAGTTACCAATTATTTTACCCCAATTTTCGCTGCATCAACGAAACACAGCGAGTTGGGCCAAGTTGGTTTTGGCGGTGCATAATATCGCTCCCACAAGGCAAGCGAACGGCAAACAATGTTTACGAACATAACAAAATACGCTATTGGACAAACCGACCATTCCTTCACAGCAACCGTTAGCTTACGAATACTTTCTCCTGTGGCTAGTTGGTGACGCTCAAGGTGTACTGAAAAACATCGCCATAGACGCTTTCCACGCGCGCCAGATTCGATCAGAGGCAACCAGAACTCGGCGCTTTGACATCACCGCAACCCCTGCCAAAGGATGCAGACAAACTAGCGCTTCGTATAAAACGAATTTCGATTGACAGGCCCAAACATCAAAGCTACTAAAGCAAACCACGTCTATAATTCCGACGTTTATCATAATTGCTCAGTTTTACGGCAGAAGAAAAGAAGAAGCGTGTAGTTCTTCGTTGTAGGAGACGGTTGGAATCATCGAGTATCTCTCAGCGCGTTCCTTTTACTGTAATTTAAACTTTGCCGTTTTTTTTTTTTTATTCCATCGATAAAGCACAATTCTCTGGACAATTGCGAGCAAAGAGCGGGGACTTTAAAATATCGGCCTATAAAGTCCTGCTTTCAACGGGCGTTCGGAATGGGCCACTGCTATCTTTGAACGGAGCCGAACGTCAGGAGTGCCGTAAAGGTTTCGCCGTTTGTTAGAGTACGTAGGACCGAGGAAGAAAAGAAGAACGCCAGGCGGAAATGGGCGCTTTCGACCGCTTCGACAGGGTCAAACCTAGCTTTTGTTTTTCCTCCATGCATTATGCGTCATTTTGTGTTTCTTTTTTATTTAATAAGTGAAAACCTTTAATAGGTGAGCAAGTATAGAAGCACCAATCTATTCAAGGCGTGACTTCGAACTACTTGAGCTAAAGGTACTTTATGTTGCGAATGCGCCGTAAAATGGAATGTTCACTTTGGCAGAAATGTAGACTCGCACTCTTCAAGCCCATAAAAGTGTGTAGATTTGCATCTCGAAGGTAGCTGAAGTGACGGGAAAGAGAACTTTAAGAGGAACCTTTTGAAAGTATAACAGTGTTGGTGGCAGATATGCACGTAGGGCGTATCTAGTAAAGAGTTACTACTACCTAGTTACTTTTTTGGTAACGAGTAACGTATTTAGTTCCTTTTTTTTCGAAAAAGAACGAGTGATGTACTTAGTTATCTTTAAGGTCAAGTAACGAGAAACAGTATTTCGTTACATTTTAAGATGAACGTTCACAACAACGTTAAAACAGCCTCGTTTAAATTTTAACCAGAGAATGCGTCTGTTGCGACAAAGGCAGATGGGCAACCCCCCCAAAAAAAAAACAAAAAAAACTAAGGAGTGTGACAGTATCGCAACGTTTCTTGCTGAACACGTCAGTCAAACTCTACAGCTGGAATGTGCTTCACTCAAAGAACCTAAGGCTCGTTGGTTGAACCTTCTAGAATCGTGTACTGACCGAATGTAAAACCTGAGGTTGCCAACGCGGGAAGGTACACGAAGCGTTGTCAACTTGGAACTTCAGAAGCAGGGAGAACAAAAGGGAAAGGAGATACCAGATTTACCAGCTCTTTCTGAAGCACAACACTACCGTTTTTTCGAGCGCATCATTAGAACGAGTCTTCAGCGTCGCCGGAGATAAAATCTCAGTAAAGTTGGAAAACATAACTGATGAAAACTTGTAGAGACAGCTACTGCTTCAGTGCAACGACTATGAAAAGGAAGCGATAAACCATGAAACCAAAGCAGTTGTATATTTGGTCGTCAAAGTAACGGGTATAGTAACCCGCTACTTTTTAGGCAAAGTAACCCATTCATTTTGAGACTCGTTAACGAGTAACGTATATAGTTACTTTGATTGAGTAACGCGTGCAATTCTGGTTGGTGGTAATGCGTAACTTTTTTGGTAACGTGCGAACATATTCGCTACGTGTTTTTTTTTTTTTCAAAATCGTATTTAATAACGTACTCACGTGACTTATTTTGAGTAAGGGGTGGCGTAGTTGCATTCCTCATTCCAGCTTATTCCCAAGACTTCAAAGAAATTACAGTTCAATTGTTTTTGTTTTTTGTTTTTAGGAGTCAAGTCGTATTAATGCACTCATCTCAGATCCCTTCACATGAACACTCGTAAATATTTAGGTGGAACCGCTGGAAAGGCAGGTAATTAGGTTAAGATTCAGCGTGGACCTAATGCTTTTTGAAATATGGTTCTTACGCCTGCAACGTAATAAAAGTAAAACTTTAAATTCATAAATAAAATAAAATAAAGACTTATAAACAATAACTAAACATTCGCCGGCAAAACAGAAGGATGTCCATTTGTAATCCCACCGCACAAGCTAGCTTCGGAATGATATAGCTTTTATAGATATCCCATGACATGGTTTCAATAAAAACACTCCGAGAGTTTTAAGAAACTAACAATTTCAATTGTATACGAATATATATGCTTAAAGTTTTAGTAAATATGACGTGCTTATTTTTTTATACAAAAAAACTTTCAGCCTTTCCACTCTGGTGAAGAAGGAAGACCAGCGAAGCTGAAAGCTCGTCACGTGTGTTTCCTTCTTCGTCCTCGTCTGTTTTGCGCGCTGTTTCCTGCGATGAATTCCCACCAACTCGCCCAACTATCCATTCTTCTATGATAGCTGGAAAGGTTGCCGCCATCTATGAGCGACGGCGGCAACCTAGGCTGGTTGTCTGTTTGCCGCCGTCGCTCATAGATGGCGGTAGCTGTCCAGAGTTTTGTGTAGTTTTGTGTCGACATTTGTTTGGTGCCGGTCACGGACTGGGGAAACTACCCCTTAACTGCTCCGCTATAAAAACTAACGTAAAAACGTAACGTCCGCAGCGAGTTGTATGGGGGACTCCATGAGTTGTTTATAAGCACACACAATAAGTATATGACCAGGATGATGATGATTGTGATGATGGTGATAATCGTGATGGCGACGATTATTGTAATTCTAATCAATATAAATATGATAATAATTTTGATGACAACTATGAAGATGATTAATATGAAGAAGATGATGATAATGAAGATAACACGCGGTAACTATGTCGTATCGCCGGTCAAGCCATGGTGTTCGCCCCTCTAGTTGGGTAATCTGTATCACATTTTACGAATTTCGCATATATGCATATCACTGCCCACCAATTTGTTCGCTCCATTTCACAAAAAATAAGCCGTTTATATGTCCATACCTTTTTGTCATTGTAATCTAGAGCACCTGAAGCTATGCTTGCACCGCGCCAATAACGACTTCGGAACGAGGCGCGTGACAGCGAGCCACAATAATGCATGTCAAAGGTCTGTCCTGTCTTGCCTCGGTCCAACACTCATACAGATTCCCTTAGTGCTATTATGATGATATGATTCATGTTATATTAAAATATACACACTGTGACCTTCATCAAAGAAACAGCCTGGTGTGACAACGTCTGGGCAAAATGTCACAAAACAAAAAAGCAGTAGATTTTTTTTTTGTGTAGTGTTCAAAATTGAGACGTGTGGAATGGTGCGCGTGTTAAGCATTTAAGCGCACCTGTGAAGCTTTCAGCGTTATTAGTGAGAAAGTTCATTTTACACGTCAAATTAGCTTCCTAATACTATTTTTCCAAGCAATAAAGTTTTTTTTTAAAGGTTGAATTTTAAGAAACCTTTGTTGGTAAGCGCCAGAATAGCTAAACGAGAACATACTTGAAACACTGCACATGCAATGAGGCGTTCATAAAAGAGTAAAGCGTGTCAGGTCGTAACTACGTTACAGGTAAGAACACGTTTTGCAATGTCCGTTTCACAATTTCAATAATCTAAGTTTTCTTCTAATCCTGAAACTAAATAGTTTACAAGTGATTAGGAGCACCACAACAGGCTCGTGTTAAAGAACTGTTAGTTTTTTTTTTAATATGGTAATCTGAAAATTTGTTAGCGAAAGTTTCGATAAGAACTGACGTAGGCGACTACCTCATAAGTTAGTCCGTTGCTAAACGGAACGTGTCGCATTGCTGTAAACACTTTGCTGGAGTATAAAAAAAATTAGTTTTTAATCTTGTTTCAAGATGTTATTATTTTCTGCTTTCTGGCGCTTTCGTTTAGGTCAGAATCAGAACGACAAATTCACGTTACTTTTGATTAAACAAGCGTCGATCGCTTCATAATTCCAGCACGAGAATTCGATGTAGCAGCATTCAGTTTAACGTTCCGTGAAAACTCGTTCGTGCCATACTCGTTTGTACAGCTTCAAAATAATTCGTGAGCTAACTTCTCCGTAAGCATAAAAAAGCTATACCAACTTCAAACACAAAATTTAAAAAAAAAAGTTAAGCAAAATCACTTCAAGAGCATTTCCTAAACTTGGGTACACGCGTTGCGCCTCTTCGCTGACCTGCATAAAAAACACCTAGTTTATTTTTTTTTTTTTTTGTTCCTTTCGTTTTTTGCTAAAACAGAAACTTTTTTATTTTAAGCGCAAACTTCGTCCTTCTACGTTAACGGTATTTGCGATTCCTGCTTTGTAACGCTTCCGTATAATTGATGCACAGAAGTCTTCTGGAATTGTGCTTCGCGTAAGCAAGAATAAACTATATTTCTGTATGACCAGCTGAGGTCCTCGAGCTCCTGCCTAGTCTGGAACATGGTGGCCAGGATTTTAACTAGTGTCTGAGTATAGCTAACGCAGTTGCTTTGTTTCTTTATGGGATACGTGGCTTGGTTTTTCACGGGCATTCGTATAAGTATCTTCGCATCACTTTCAGTGTTCAGTCACGTAGACTGCACAGGAACGTGGTGTTGTAGAACTCATTATAAAAGAAAACTTAAAGCAAAGTAAGTTAAACAAAAACACTCAAAATGCATGTAATTCTTCATCTCGGCAATCTAATTACTTTCTTTTGAAGATTACACTTCAAGATTGCTTCCTAGAAAATAAAAACAAAGTTAAGGACTTATAATAATTTTTACCTTACTAAGATGATCCAAAGTCTGTGTTCTTTAATGCTTCGCAACCTATTTGAAGATTCTTTTCTTTGGTGCAGTCGAAATAAATAGGTTTTCTATGTTGTCCCCATTTTTTTTATATTTGCTATAAGCAGCAGCAAAAAACACATGAGAACCTATATTATGCCTAAAAGAATGAGGGATGTAATAAAAAAACTAACTTGAGAAAAAATATTGAAAAACAATGTAGGATGCCATTTCTTGTTTTTCAATTTTTCTCCAACCTGGTCTCGACTTTCAATTCGGTTATACGTGATTCGCACGTGACTCCAATACACCGCACCAGTTGTTCTTTCTATTTGTTCTTAGCAAAAAGAAAATAATTTGGTGGTGTGAAATGTTTGCTGCACAAGGTCAATAGTAATGCCACCACCACGGCAGCTGTGGTTTCGTCAAGTATACGCCATCTCATTGCTTACAAAAATGGCAGTGGTCTTTATCTCCAAACTCATATTGATTTGAATTGAACTGAAGTTTATTCGTATTTTAACGGACCAAGCCCGGAAAATAAGTAATGCATGAAATGCACTATTTGAGCAGCGATTGTTTAGATTTGTTTAGAAGACATTAAAACAATCGTTTCGGGGAGCGCAGAACCTATATTTGTTACAATGGACCTTTTTCCAGTAAGGAGTGCCTCGTGACGGTTTCGCCGCCTACTACAAATGGAGGGCAACCGGACTCGCCTTCTCCCGTAGGAACAGATTAGTCTCGCAACAGAACAGTGCCCCCCAAGGATGGCGAAAGGGCGGTCAAGGTCAAGGGAAAGGGTGTGCGCGTGCGCAGACGCTTACTGGAAAAAGGTCCATTTCTTCGTCAAACGAGGTACAAAGGTCACGTGACGTCAACTATTCGGCTAAATTTAGCCGGAAACTTAAGTTTTTGTTATAAGACACGTGACGTCAAGTACCGTGACGTCAATTTCGCTCCTCAATTTAGCGGAGAAATTCAATTGGTCAATGGCCTCGAGACGTCAGGTCACGTGATATCAATTTCCCTGCCAAATTTAACGAGAAAATTCAGTTGGCCTGTGGGTCTCGGGGTGTCAGGACACAAGATATCAATTTTTTGTCCTGAATTTACAGGGAAAACCGAATTGGTGTATATAGGTCACGTGACACCAACATTCCCAATATAGTTGGTGGAAAATTCAGGGACGGACAAAATATTGAGATTGGAGTTTTTCGTGTCTACACCAGCTGCCGGAACCGCACACGCTCAAAAAGCTAGTAAAGCGGTAGCTTTAAAGGGCTATGAAACGATTTCCTATTTTCCCTAAATAGTAATTAGAATAGCTCCCTCCCGTTAATAAACGAATAAACTTGCCTTAGTTTTTCTTTTTCGCCAATGGCAGTCGCCCAAACAATTCAAGAAATATGAGCATCGTTCATCCCCTCAATTCGGAGCCAGAACAAGCGGCCACGTGGCCTGGTGCCTATCCTATGCCTCCAACGTTAATCATAGCCACGCGCTGTGGTTGACAAAGTAGAAAACGCGCGCTGAGCTCCAGGCATTTTAGAGCGCAGCTATTAGGCGCCCGTTTCCGGCTTGAGCGGCGTCGGCGTCGCCGTCGCCGTCCGCGTAACCGCGCGGTGCATTATGGGACGCGTGACGCCAGTGAGGACGTCACTGATGACGTCATCGGCATTCGCATCGCCATCGTCATTGATGACGTCATCGGCATCCGCATCGTCATCGTCATCATCACTGATGACGTCATCAGTGACGTCACTGATGACGTCATCGTCATCGTCATCGTCACTGATGACGCCATCGGCATCGGTATCGTCACTGATGACGTCATCGGCATTAGCATCGTCATCGTCATTGTCACTGATGACGATTTCGTCATCAGTGATGTCACTGGTGACGTCACTGATGACGTCATCGTCACGTGACTCTAGGGGTCACGTGACCCCCGTGAGGTCACGTGACCCCGGTGACGTCCCATGATCCCCGTGAGGTCACGTGACCCTCGTGAGGCGACGGCGACGCCGCTCGGAGGGAGGAGTAGCAGACAGGATGAGGACGTGAGGAGTAGGGAGGAGGGGTATACCTTCCCCTCAGTACCCTTCTTTCCTCCTCCTCAAGAGCTGCGCTCTAATTCGGCGTTACAGGAAGTTGCAAACGGCTTTCATTTTTTAAAGTCGAGCTATTCTCATCACCGCAGTGGTTGGATACGAGCCGCTACACGAGTGTCCGCCGAAGCATTGATTGTTACGATCCGAAGTCGAGTGCTCACGCAGTTCTCGTGTCTAATCCAAGAGCCGAGCTCGATTGTCGTCCGGCGGGTGGTTTCGATTCTACAATTACATCAAGCTTTGCGAAGGCAAGATTGAAAGAAATAGACCCCTTTTATCCTCGCAACTTCACCGCGACAAAGAAGCCTCCGAATCAGTGGCGGTCTGGGGGAGTACACTTGGACCAGACTAGGAACAGCACGCTTCTGCAAAGTCATAAACATTCCAACTCGATAACATTCCATGACCGCTTTAAGACTGGACTCCATGGGGCGGATATAATGACCCTCGGTGCGTTTGCGTTTGCCGTGCAAGTAGTGTCAAATGCACCAGCGCACGAGGTCGGTTTCTCGAGCGGCCCTTGGAAGCAAATGGCGGAGCAGCACTGGACCTTTCTGGAAACGCAAGCGCCACTAGTGAGCGCTCCGGGGCTTCATTGGAACTGTGAGGGTCTCTCGGGTTTGAGCCAAACCAAGTCTAGTCTAGTCAATCTTTTGCATGGTAGGGGAAGTACGCTACCGCCCGAAATGAAGTACCATTCTTACTTCATTCATGCATCTAAGTGAGCCAACGGTCTTCAAAGGTTGCTAAACGAGCTGCGTTTTTTTTTTCTCTCTATTGGCGAAGGAAAATGAAATGTACCGACTATCAAAACTGATTTCCGTAGAAAAAACAAATATGTTTGATGTGTGAGTCATACCTCGGTCTTCTGGCGCGTGGCATCAGCACAGTGGCTGCTACGTTGCGCGCAAAGCGAGCGTGCCGTCGGGCGAAGTTTGTCAGTTATTCGTCGCATACTTCGCTCCATGAAATTCAGCCTTTATATGGCCAACCAACCTCAGGTGCAGCGTGAGCACGAAATCTGTAGGTCGGTCAGTCCGTAACCGCTAAACAATCCTGAAAGGAACGGCAACGGGTGCCGGGGTTCGAAGCCCGGGGTCACCAGCGTGGAAGCCAAGTGCACTGCTGACCGGATTACGAACCCAGCATGCAAGAACGGGAGGAGCAGAAGCAGGTTGTGTAAAAAAAGCGCGTGGAACGAGGAGGTGTGGAAAGGGCAGGAAAACGTGCTTCGCCTCTCTTGGTCACTCAGAACATTCAGGGTGATGGTTTTGTATTCGAGATGTGCGGAAAGGAAGTGCGCGCAGTGTCCCAAGGAGGCAATGGTGTGGCGTATTTTTTTTTTCCATACGAGTTCCTTCCATAGACACCACCTGAACTAAGAGCGCCACCAATCCTAAAAAAAGCTACCGCACTTAAACTAGAGCTGGCCAATTGATCGATTGACCTACCAATTAATTCATTATTGATTTAATGGCGATTAATTTTTGTATCCCGCTAATCAACATAATTTGATGAAAAAAAAAAAAGTGAGAATTCAACGCTTTCACCATGCCGACCTGCACGAGTACACTTGTTTTCAGGGCAAACTTTAGGTAAAATTTTAAAATAAAGTAAACTAAGGGCAATATTTGTAACTCCAGACAAGTGCAGAAGGTTACACGTGTCCCGGCCACCTGAACGTTGTTCGAGTGTCTGTATAGCGCAGCAGAGACTATCATGAAGAAACAAAGGAGGTCGCACTTGCCGGAGAATATCAAAAAATATCTTTGCCTCCTGTAGCTGAAGTAATAATCGGTGAGTGTAAGTGTCTTTGAACTGTTCTTATCTATGCATCGAGATTGATTGATAGCCCGAGTTTTACATTGCGCCATTTATCATATATTCAGAAAAAGACAAAAAGTAATTATATTGACTTTTTAATAATATATATATTGAAATAAAAGAGACCGATTGATCGATTAATTAATTGATTCAAGGATGGCGATTAATCGGGTTAAAACTTTTAATCGACGCCCAGCTAAACGCGTTTTGAAAAATGACTAAACATGCAGCCAATTTATTTTTTCTCGGAACCACGCATTAGCGCATGCATCACCGGACTGTCAGTCTCCCATGAATGTGGCGACGTCTTAGATATGAGCAACGTTACTGAAACCACTCAGTTGGGAAACAGCCTTCCACAAACAATTGTGGATGGCTGTTTATGTGCCTGGGCTCACGTTTGCCAATGGGATCGTCCGTGCCTCGGCTGACACACGAGCCTGGATAGAACGCAGGTAGAGGGATGTCAGGCGCCAAGCACTCAACTGCCATGGCAACGTGGCGATTGAGGCTGTACAAGGAGACATCGGGTGGTCGACGTTTGAGGCACGAGAGGCATCAAGCAAGCTAACCTACCAGGGACGACTTCTACATATGGACAGGCATCGGTGGGCAAGGCGAGTGTTCGACTACATCAGTGTCAACTGCGTGCAGACGCAGTGGATGAAGCGGGTCAACCAGCTCCGTGAGAAGTATGGATTCTTCACACAGCCAGTCATGGAGGCGACTGCGAGTAAGTGGGCAAGTGAGGTGAGGCGACGGGTCAAAGAAGCAGAGACGACCCACTGGGCTAAGGAGGCGAACAAGAAATCCTCACTCCAAATCTATAGCGCTCACAAGGACACAATTGGACCGGGGCCTACTATGATAACAGTCTAGGCAGCCGTTTCCTGTTTGAGGTCCGAGCTGGAGCGCTGCGCACAAGACTATATCGGCAGCGGTTCGATCCGGCAATAGAATCAGTGCAGTGCGGGGCCTGCGGTCACGAAGACGAAACCATCACGCACCTAGTTTTGCGCTGCACCGGCTTGACACCAGAATGGGATGAGGCGCGGCGCGTGCACAACCAGGGGCCAAGCCAAAACAACACAAGCCGGGCCAGACAGACTGCAGCAGTCGCACAAGCGGCAATCGGCTCCACCAACGGCAGCGGTCCCAGTGCTACCATTGCTAGCGCGGGCACTGGGCTTCCATCCATGGACAGATCACGGGAACACAACAGATAGATGGACTGTCGACATCACAAAGCGACGACTAGAAAATTGGTGTAAAAGTAAAGAAAAGCGTGGAAAGTGAAAGTCACATGGCTTGGACACGACATACGTGACCACCCGTTTCAAAGGGGATAGCCACAAGCATCATCATCATCATCACCGACAACCCCATGTATTTTGGCTCCAGTTACCAGTATCGGTAGTCAATGGCATTTGGTTTAACATTCAAAGAAATCTGGAGTGTCGGCTTTTCCGCAATGCGCTTTGGAGAGATTCTCGCTGCACTCCGCGATGGGATTTCGGCGAAGGGAGACACTGTAGATACGTTTGGCTAAGAGCCGTCCTCTACACGTTACTTAAAACAAAAGTAAAGTATTACAATTACTATTACTCGTAGTTAAGAAGTGTTACTTCTTAACTACGAGTAAGTAGTTACTTCTTAACTACTTAACTACTTGATTGCTTGAGGGAAACAGTAATTGACCATTTAGTGAAAAAGAAATCATTGCTTTCGAGATTACCTCAGATTTTCAAAACAACCAATTTTCTTTTCGGTTCGAAAACGGGCCTTTCGTGCTGTGCAATGTTGGATTAGAATCGTCGGATCACAGACTACTCACCTTTTAGATTCGCCACTTTTAGCAGACCGTCCCTTTTTTGTCAGAGACTTGGTTCGAGAATTTTTTGATTGGAAGGCTCTGTAAACAAGGGGCGCCGAAAGGTGACATAAAACTAATAACGGTTACAACTAATTTTTTCACTGAAATGTGAAAAAATTACTATTTTGATATATACTCGTAAATTGGGCAATCAAACGAGTACAAAATTACAAGAACAATCGATTACAAGTCATCAGGTTACTTGTAATGAGTGCCGTTTAACTCTGCTAGAAATGTAGTCTGCGCTATGGCAATGAGGATGGTGAAAAGTCCTGCTCATGCAATTCCACGGTGCAGACTCTTTTTTTTTTTTTTTCCTTTGTCCCAACATATTCGTGTTTGGTCAATCGCCGAGATTGCAGCGATTTTCTCTTATTCGCGTTCTTTCAAAGTAGAATCTATCGATTGTTTTACAGTTTTTTAGTGCTCGTTTTAGTCATTCCTTTGCGCGGAGCTAACCACACCGATTGCACGCTTTAATCCTTCGAGAAAAAAAATATTAACCGTTCTAAGCGACTGAGAAGACTGCTTAGCATTGAGAAGATGAATCGAACCAGCACTTTGAAATAAACGAACTATTCGCGTAAGTGCTTTGACAGCAACCAAAATAAACGTGGAGACCTTAAGCAAAATGTTGAATATTCCTTGGGCTTGTTTGGTTGACCCGAAATTTGCGCAAGCCTCACCGTGCTTACAATGACCGTGGAACACAGAACGTATTGAGTGAAAACTACCACGTCGCAGAAGCCACTTCTAAAAATAAAAATAAAATGGACATCACATGACTTGAGGTAACAAGACGTGGTCTCCGTCACGTCAATTTACCTGCTACATTTAGCGTGGAAATTGTTGTCAGCGACATTATTTTTCTTGCTGCGTTTTGCGGAGAAATAGATGTGACGGTCGTTTGTGACGGTCGTTCGAGGCGGTTTTGCGCACGCGTTCTGTGTTTAGAAAAAAACGATAGGAATATTTCAAAAACGTCCGCGCCACCGCCGTTCCGCCATTGCTTGATCGCGTACTCTGAGCATGGGATACGTACGTTTCGATGCACGGCGTCTAGATGGCGTTTCAGCTCTTCTCTAAGCAGCTCCATGGAACGCACAGTTATGAAACGAAAACCTAGATGGCGCTTCGAACGGCGGCAGGCGGATTCATGTGAGTGGGGGGAGGGGGGGGGGGTACCCCCTTTTGCGGGAGTTCCACAACTAAGGTAATCTAGTAACGTTAACTAGAACTTGTATTGAAAACGAGTGTGACGTCACCGTTCGGCGAGGAGTCGGATCTAATCCCACACTTTGTGTCCAATAGATGGATGGATGGATGAATAGGTTGACGAATGGAGGTTAATGAATATACCCCCTGTAACGGGTGGCAGCTTGCGCCACCTTGCCTAAGTCTAAAAAGACAAACACGTGTTTTTCCCACCCTTCTAGGCCAATTTCCTGCCCTAACTCTCACCAGGCACCAAGCAATGGCGACCACCACAGTTGATCGTTGGATAATGTTGCCACAGTATCATTAAATACGATATAGCTTCGCCAATACTGGAAACGCCTCCGAAAACCCATTAGAGCGACGGCGAACGCTACAGTGGCGCCTCTAGCGGACTCGGAGTCTACGGAAGCAGACGACGCAATGAAAAAAGTATAGGCTCTGCGACGTCTTCGAGCCCAACAGCTGAAACAATTCATTACGGTCTGTCCTCTTGCAAAACGGAATCCACTGATTCCAACTGCAACGACAATCAAATAACAAGGCGCGTAGAAACAAATATATATCAGTTTATTTAGCAGTCTCAAACGCCACTCAAGGGATAATACGCTTTTGAAGCGCATCTGGGAAGCGGAAAAAAAAAAACGTTTAGCTACTCGAACTAGGTCGTAAGAGGTTACTGTTGACCCGTTACAAACTGCGTTATTACAATTTCTTACCTGAATATGTGATCATTAAAACGTGCGCAAACAACATGTTAAGATTACCAGAGCAAGCGCACTAACCACTGCAGCATAACAAAAACAAAATGCAACGAGAAAAATGACCATGCAAACACTTTCCGCACTTTGCAGGTAAAATGAGGACCTCATCCCAGACGAAAACAAAAAGAAAGTGGGAACAGTCGTAAACAACGGCGAATAAAGCAAATAAGTTACCAGACAATTCAAAAAAGACACTAATCACCAGCAAAAAAAAGCTCCTTCAACGACGACGATCGTAGCGCAGGTGATTTTCGCCGTCGGTGTTGAGTCCACAACAAACGAAGCGGAAGCAACACGACGAAACTAATCAAAAAAGGAAGAGCTTCACTTTGTTTTTCTGCTGCTTGCTATACGTTTGCTTATTTGCTTCCGCGGCGTTGGTAGGAACTAAAAACAAAGCAGGCGAAAGGAATAATGTAGCCCAGCTCACATTGGCCGATAATTAAGAGTCGCACGCTGCGATCTGGTACGTGCAAAGCAATGTGTGACATTTTTTTCCTTTCGCATTTTTTTCCCAGTGACCTTGGCAGGTTTTTTTTATTTGCTCGCTTGACGAAGCAGTTCAAAAGTACATTCAAGTACTTGTTGACGTACGTGCCCCGGCAAGCTATGCACACCGTGCCTTTGCTTCGAGTGTCGAACAGAGGCCTCACGTCTGCCTTCAGCTGAACTCTTCTCTGGTGCAATACATCAGTGAAATGTGTGTCGAAGGCTCGGCTGATGTTACCGGCTATGTGACGAGCTAAGTCGGAGGGTGGTGTCATTTTCGCATGCGAATAGTTCTTGTTCTTCAACAGAATGTCTTTCGAGGTTTCCATGTTGAGAAAACTTCGCAAGCATAATGACAGATCTGACTGGCTGGCCACCCGGCTACATAGGACTAAGTGTTCAGTTGTGCATCTGGTCTGTCGTCCGTGAAGTTCTCCGCGATATCCATGGAGTTGTCATAATCGTCTGTGGAGGAGTCAGTGGCGATTTTTAAGCCAGACTTGGGTAGCTCTTCCAGTTTAATTAAAAGCTGCAGTAACCTAATTAATCAGATTTGTTTGGTTTTGGGAAAACGGAAGAAGGATTTTCCACCAAATCGCAAAAAACTTGTTTTTACAGTGGTAGGCAGGACATGGCATACCTGCCATCTCCAAGTACGCGCTGGTTTATGCCCGAAGGCGGCCGGTTGAGCAACAAACGATGACCCATAGCAGATATGCCCGCGTTCACAAATGACATCCAAATAGAAATGTTTAACGAGCTTACACTTTGTTAATATACTTAAAACTATCAAAAAGCATATATAAATATTTCGGAATACAAACTCAATCGGAAGGCGGAAATAGGAGGTTATGGCAGACGACAGTAAGAAAAAACAAAAACAACCACAAAGTTGCAGACGGCCCTCAGCCCGTGCATAGCGTAGCTGACGAGCAGACAGACGAACCGGCGGTTGTAACCGCCGAGGCGAAGGAGATAGAGCAAAAACTAGCCAAACAAGGCAAAGCGAAATACGCGATAGTTCCAATGTCAAGTAAACAAAAAAAAGCAACAACAAACAGCACAACATAAAAGCAGGAGGATGAGAGACCGCGCCGGCGTAGCGTCGCTTCAAACATAAAAAAGAGAGTGGAATTAGTGTGAACGAGTTGCAAACGGTCCAATGGGAGCCGGCTTTTATAAAAGACGCAGAAGACGTTAGTCGTCCCGGTGCTAATAATTGGAATTTGTGCACCGTATAACTTTTATTTGCGCTACAACGCTGTCCTCTTTTTTTTTTTCTTTTGGAGGCGCGAGAAGACTGCTTTTTCTGTAACTCCGCTTTTATTAATTTCAGTATTAGCGTCAAATTTGCAGGTGCACAATCGACTTCTTCCAGAGCATACTGACATCACAGTAACATACGCTGTTTGAAACTTCCTTTTGCCTCTTCATCCGGAGACGATCTTAACGGGATTAGCTAGCTGGCCTATTCGACAAAACGGTTACAAGCAAGACATTCACAAGAAATGGGAATTTCAACAACCAAACAAATTGATCGATAAAAACACTAAAGTTGAAACGCAGCTATATTCTGAATTTTTTGTACAATGCCCTTCTTCAAAAAAACAGCTTGAAGTTACATTCACGTTTTCCTTGGCTTACATACATTGTGACAAAGTGCTTTCTTGACGAGAGCCCTAATATTGCACCCAGAAAGCTCTAACATACTTCCCACACGAAGAAAATGTCCGTCATTCATAAGCTTGAACCTAGTTTTTTAACATTCAAAGCAGCGAATACCCGTGACACTTTTTTTTTCTATTGTCACCTCGCACGGAGGTAGGCAAAACCAATGCATTGTAGAGAATTCGTCTGTTAGCGGAGACTCCGAACTCGCCAGGTGCGCTGCGAAAACCTTTCGCCCGCGCTCCGCGGGATTTGCCAGTATTGGCTTATATGGTATTTGGTATCACCTTTTGCCAAGGATTACGTTAAAGGACAGCGAAAGGGCTAGAAATATACGCTGTACAGGACGTTGAGAGCGAGATTGGAACGCGTCCACATAAAATGGCCTTCGTATTGAAAACGGCACTAATCGACCACTTGACAGAGAAATATGTGAACGTTTAGTTGAAGATGTAATTTAAAGAATTAAATTTTTTAAAGTTTACTACGCCCTCAACAGATAATGAGTAGTACCAGAAGCGAAAAATACATGCGGTTTTACATTAACGGCTACAAAGAAAAAAAGAGTGGGCATTTTTCCTTGACTTAATTGTTAAAAATAAAAGATTCACGTGCGCATTGACGAATTGTGCTCCAAAAGCACTTTCAAGTAGTGTTTTCCTGTCTTCTCTTTTGGCTCGTAGCCAAAACAAAATTCCGTGTTTTATATTTTGTTAATTAGTCAGAGGTTTGCGTAGACGATGCTGATGTCAAATGCAATGCACTGTACTCTTTTTGTTTTTTTGCGTAAAGCCGGCATCATAACAGACCCATAAACAAACAAAAACAGAAATAACGCATGTAGTACATCAAGTTCACAGTGTACTAATGCAACAGGTTAAAAGTTTAAGAAAAACATCTTCTGACAAACACAGAATTTTTACAGCAACAGAGTGGGGATTTTTATCGGGACAGGGGTGGAGATTGGGCCCCAGGATTCCTGTGTTATGCGGCACGATCTTTCCCCCTGCGTGCACCGTGCATGCGGTGCAGCAACACACTCGGCCACCGGTCTCGTCGAGCATATAAAAGGCGCTTTCCATAGTCACACGCTCGCTTCCGCGATTTTTTCAGAACTTTGAATGTTTGTGAAATAAAGTATACATTAAATGATTTCCTATTATAAATTATATCGACTTAAAGCGTACGTTGTAACATTAAATATAAAATGCATGGCATAGATAGCCGCTTGATATGTTTTAAATCTCAACTGACTCGACATTTTATGTTTAAGCAGTGCGCGAGGAATTTGTGTTTTCGGCGGCTTCGCAGGTGCAGCTCGCTACTGGGGCCTGTTTTATGCTATACCATATAATAAAGGACGTACATACTGCGCCACAAAGCCGTTATCGAATAAGATCACTGTTTTGTAATATTTGTTTTTTAATCACTCGATTAAACGGGGACGGCGTTCGTTATTTCGTTCCACTGATTGCGCAGTCTCAATAACCAAAGACAAATACTTCCTTTTCGACTGCGAGGTCATGAGTGACGGATGTTTGTACCGTTCACCTTCTCCGGTGGACTGAGCTCGAAAAAGATCGACGATCTGACTTCGAGAGCATCGTAGGCCTGTACGCAATTAAGAGACTAAAATAAGTGAAATTTTGCGATCACCGGTTTTATCCCCGTGGGCGTAGTGTCGACATTTTAAATAAAAACCAACTATATGTCGAAAGCGCTCGTTATTTCGCACCAGTGGTCGCGCAGTCGAAGTAGCTAAGTTGGAAAGCTCCGTTTCTCCACATCGAGAGCATGACTAATGAACGGTTCTACAGTCCGCCTTCCTCGAGAGCAGAGCTTGAAAGATATTGATGAGCTTCCTCTCTTACATCAGAGGGTTTTGTGCAATGAGAGGACTAAAATATAGTTGATTATATGAATACCGACCGCTCGCCGACTGGCTTGGCGAGAAAATTTTATAAAGGGGCGGGAGGGGCGGTAGTACACACGTTTGCCGCTTGGCGCATGTGCTAAGCTGCGTGCGTCAGTTGGCCATTTTGCGTTATTGGGAAAAGGTTCGTTACATCAGTGCATTGTTTTCCTTTGAGCGACTGTCACCGTCTCCGCCTATTTTGTGATGGCTAATGTAAAAGAACAGCGTGTGTGCGTGTTTCTCTCTAGAGAAAACAACCGCAGAAATTGTCAGAATTCCTCGAAAGGCTTTCAAAAAACACAAATTGAATCCAGCTAGCGAGGGTTTACGAATGAACTTCTTAGTTCAAACGTGGCGATATGTCGTCTGAAAACTAACCGCAACTTCGGCGTTCTTCAACATGCAGAACCGGCGAAAACTTGAAAGGAATTCGCAATCCAATAATGCTTGATCGTTGCCGAACAATTTTCGAGTTAGAATCAGTGATTAGAATCTCTCTGTGTTCATGTCAATCGATTCTGAAAAATAACATTACATAAAACGAGTCGGTACAATATGTTTGCTCGTTTGCTTTCTGAAGATCAGAGAGCCAACCGTGTGGACGTGTATTAAGAACTGAAGGATCAATTGCAAACTTATCAAAGTGGATGATAACAACACCCCCTCCCTTCTCGGCCAGCTACTCCTCGAACATTGCACTTTCGACTTTCTTTTACTTCACTAAAAATGAGCCTTAAAGGAGCGTTTTCAAATAGTGGAAAAGGTAAAAAAAAAAAAAAAAACGACAGATTACAGTGACGGCAGTTACTATGCAAGAGTTTCAGAACTCTTTTGAACAATTAAAAAAGCAGTGGGACAGCAGAGTATTTCAGGGAGAGATCTTTAAGGGGTATTAGCTCTTAGATATGTTCAGATGAATATACCAGTTCCAAAAACAAATGAATTCTCATTATATTTGGATCTCCTTCCTTTCATACTTCTCTTAAACGGGCGTTCGTTCAGCAATAATATCAGAGCATGATATTGTTTCCTATCTATGCTTCCTTTCAGCGGAACTCAGCCAAGGGCGTGTGCTACGATCTCGGTGAGACAATAGATCCTTTTCAAAAATCCGTGCCTTCGCCTGCCCGCCAATGCTTGATCATGTACTCTGAGCATGTATTGGAGACGAGTGCTGACGTCAGCGTTCGGCGAGGACTCGTACCCAATCACACGCTTCGTGTCCAGGCAATGGCGACCGTCAATGTTGCTTGATGAACATTTGAAAGGAGTCTGTTAGCACGTGACAACGCCTTTCGCAGGCCTTTCTCCGATGCTCTGGTTAGTGGGCTGCAGCCCACAATTTCGCCGTTTGACAAGTTATGTCGAAACGAAGTACAGTGTTTTTGTCCTTCTAGTCCCTTTGTGTCCAGTGGCAGTGTGGTGTTTGGCTACTTTTTGAAATGAAGCTTTCCACACCTTCCCTTCTGGGAGTCGTGAGTTTACCATCTATAATTGCTGGTGCGCACCGAACGTTTCAGGCTGCCTTTAAATTTGTGGCTGAATGCTTAAACCTTTCACGATGTAGAACTGTAGATAATTTCGGGATGTGTTTTAGAGAACGAGAAAGAAGCTTGTCCTTTATTAAATAATTTCTGTGTTGGTCATGAGACGGTGTTGTTCTTGTACATTTTGCTCCTGGTCTCAAGGTTTCTTATTATGAATGTGCACCAGCTCGCCTGCGTTTTTACTGTAATTTTAGTATAGAACGGGTAACTTTACTAGACTGGTGTCCTTTTGTGTTTGGTGGCAAAAATAAATTGACTAGAGAGAACTGAACACAATGGTATGTTGGGTGGATATTCGGCATATCGAAAATTCAAGACCTTGTGCACACAAAACAAACATCACGAAACTTGTCATTTCTGTGTTTTATCTTTAGGAAAGTCACGACTTCAGTTTGAGACTGTGACATGGAACTCGATATAACAATGCAGGCTATGAGCATTGAAAATGTTCAGAAAAAGTTTCCTTGAATTGTCTGATAGGTTTTTTGAGCGCCGCTTTTATTATAAATATTAATATATTCTGAAAAAGGTTTTACTTCTACTTTTATCTGCCAGAATAACTGCTCGTGACTCTGTGTTTTTGCATTAACTTGTAAATGGGGCAATGGATTCTGCGCAGTTTCTTGGTAAACTTAATTTTCGTGTTCTTTTACGTGTAACCAGTCATTGTGTAAGTTTTTATGCTCATTCTCCCTGTAAAACTTCACCACATTCTCGGATTTATTTATTGTATAAAACCACCTCACCACCTCACCTTGACATTTTGCCATCTATTACATTGTACCGGAGCCAATTATATGAGCACCTTTCTGCCTCATTCGTTTGTTTTATTTGTTGCTTGGCAAACGTTTCTTGCTTGTTGACGTTGATGTACTAAAGTGAAGATATTCTTGCTTGTCTTTGGTCGCCTAAATAAATTAATATTATATATGTTTTTCTTCGATGCTCCTCATACATCCTGGGTTTTCGGAGTTTAAATAAAAGGCGTACGGAAAATGTAAATTATGAGGCTTCTTATCCCCGCATTTCCTAACAGCTGGGCGCGAGAAAGACGCAGGTGGTAAATGAATGTCTTGGAACGCAGGAGGAAATTGACTTACGGGATAAATGAGCGCGAGCATTGGGCGCTCGGAAAATTGGCAGAGAAGGCAATTCTTTTCTTGGCGCTTTTCAACTGGTTCAGGATTGCCGCTGCTTTAGTAAGCGCCGCGTCCTGTCCAACGGCGGTTCTCGCCAGCATATTACGTCAATTTCTTTAAATTTATCATTTTCGCGCTCAAGTGTAGAGGGCTGTCGTTGCTCCTAGGGCGGCTTGGAATGAAAGGGTTCCGTTTATTCTCAATTCTGGCAAGGGGATAACTAAATACGCGGTGATTAATGTAGTTTTCTTTCTCCTCGTCAACCTGCTTATCCTAAGTAAAGTATTTTGTACTTTAAAGAGTTTCCGCATGAAGCGGGGATGAAAGAGTTGGGCGAAGATGAAGGAAGGTAAAGGTACATTGATTAAAGGACGTAGCGGAGGTTTTCTGAAGAGCCCTAAAGAGAAAGACAGACTAAGGATAAAAACATCGCTTTTTGGCATTTCGCTGAACGTGGTCTTACTCAATCAATCAATCTAGAATAACCACAAGGTGACAAACCCTTGAAGTAAACTGGTTCACGCTCTTTCTATGAAAGGTTAATGGCCGTCGGACACGTTGAAAATGTATGTTCGGTTTAACAACCTTATCGTAGACGTAAAAAAAAAAATTACACGATGCTGTTTCCCACCCAAAGAGTGAGATAGCTAACACCGCCTGAAGAGAAACTTTTTTTCTAACTTTAAAAAGTGCCTACAATTTATTGTTTTACCTCTGGAAGGAAAAAACATTAGAGGTCACATCTTTAGTAGCCCCTCTAAGCATACGTTTTAAATTATGGGTGTAATAAAGCAGCACGTAATGCGAAATAATACCATGTTTTGTAGTTTAATTATTTCGCAATCAAAAATATTTAATCGACCAAGAAACATACGAGGCATTATCTTTAATATATTCCACTACTGAAAATGAACGAGCCTAAGGACCCAAGATTCAAGACTATATTAAAGTTGATCACTAAGCTTCACAACTGCATCGGAAAGTTCGTAGTTCACGGCGGTTTCGTATTCTAGTTCGCCAGCGAACATTTTTACTATAGTCAGTTACAACTCAAGAAAATTGGGCGAGGGAAAGGAAGGCCGGGGAGGAGGAGGCAAAACGGAACGCTGGAGAGCAGAGGCGGAAACGTCTTCCTCTCTCCAACGTTATGTCTTCCTCCTCCTCCCCGGTCTTCCTTTCCCTCGCCCAACCTTCTTGAGCTGTAACTTACTAGAGACTTACCAAAAACATCTTTGATTAGTGTGCCTAGATTTCAGAGTGTTTCGAGCTGCTCCACGTGGTTTATGGACAAGCTACGAGGGAGAGGCAGAAGAGTCGATCATATGGAAGTGTCTACAAGCTTGGCTCAGTCTCTCCGTCCCTTAGTCTCCTCGACACGCACCAGCTCACGCATGTGCACCTATGAGAATTTTGCGCGGGAAATGTCATGCATTAAACAGCAAACGCTCTCCACGGTTTTAGATGCTCCCTCTCATACGTCTAGGCACTCCACCTTGAGAAGGACACAGTGTTGCCGCCGTGCAGAACTGTGTGCGTGTCCTAGGGTTAGGCAATCTTGTGCCAGAAGCCACTGACTGCAGTACGCGTTTTTTTTTTTTTTTCTAAATTTTTACTTTTAGTGAGGATATGGCAGCGTTTGTAGCTGATATAACCATAAATATCTACACAAACTTTCAAATATCTTCTTTTTTTTTCTAAATACAAAGTGCAAAGCAAATCGTTGAGCAATTGTGTTGCACGTGAAACGCGAGGCGTCTACGCTTTCGGCGCTCTTCATCGGTTAGTTTAGCGACTGGCTTAACGCGTGGCATGTGCACTCGACAGCAGTTCCTGAAATTGAGATATCGGCGCTAACCCGGGTTTTAAAAACGTGTGACAGGGCGTCAAGTTGGTATCTGCCGGACGCAGAGCGTATGCCCCGCATGTCTTTCCCGCCAAATAGCACCTCAGCTCACGGCTTTTATTACTGGTATGGCCTCTTCCTCCCCAGTCAAAACAAATCAGTATCGAGCCTCCCGGACACGCTTTAATTCAGGCTTCCCTTATGAACATCCCGAAAGTTTGAGCCAAACAACATTTTATGTTAAAAAAGACGGTTGACCTCTGCCAAGCGATCCAAAACGGGCACCACAAACGAGGCCTCATCTCATCAGAAATTCAGAATCCTTCTCCGGGCATTGAGTCCCACTTGTGAAAGAGAGCAGCAACAACTCCGAGCGACAGAGCGAAGACATCTTGAACTCGCGTAATTGGCGCTTCGTTGAGCTGGTGAAGATTTTGTGATTGTTTGATTGGCGAGATCATTAGTAGGATTCGCTCGGTGTCACGTCTATGGATCGCCCCCTTCCTTTATGCTCCTTCGTCGTAGCATATCGTCAGCCGGACACTTGTCAATTCAATGGCATCACTGCAGCTTCCGCAACCCGACAGCAAAGGTGCCGGAATGAGGAGATTACGGGTTCTATTTCCAATAAGCCGCTTGGTAAATCTCGCATTGATACAATTCATTATGCCTAATCATGTGTTCGTGTGATTAACTATGACTAAGAATGCAATTTCTTTGAATGCTTAAGCATTGCCTGCTATGGCATTGCCTGCCGCCTAAGTGCAACGGTTTTGTCACACTCACTCAAGCGTGACGCTGTTCTCATGAAATCTAGTCCATAAACGCATACTGTCTTTAAATTCAAACTTTTTTTACAGGGATATTTTTAATTGTCAAATACAGATCTTTAAAATCTTTAAAAAACGCTTTTTGCCTAAGATTTGTAAGCTTTTGTATAGTCTTCGTTAGGAGAGTAAGACCGGATCTTTTCACGTACAATGATGACAAACCTCTTACTCGACGTTGCTTCTCATTAGTCAGCTTTATTACGTAATTTCGCTATAAACGTGCTCACATTTGAGAAGGTAAAAGCAAACACCCATCGAGGATTATCATGCAGGCAAAATCTATAATTTCTTGCCAGCCGAACACCTTAAATTATTAGTTTTCCAGATAAATTCTATAGAAAGACGCTCATACCAATGACAGTTTTTCGAACTTCTTCTGATTAATTTGAAGATAAAAACACGGAATCCTTATTACAGCTGAGTGCGAGCGACATGATTCAGTGACCGATATAGAATCTTACACTTATCAAATTCGGTGCTTTTCCTATATTTCTAGGGTTCATCAATAAAAACCGGAAGACGTTAAGTGCACCTTGGCAGGAGGTGTGTCGTAAATAATAACTTCTGAGCGCGCAAAATAACGTACGCGCAGTAAAACGTGCCTTGGAAGAAACCCCGGTGCATTCATCTAAATACACTATCCACATCTTATTTTGTGACAGCCACGTTCTTGTAGGAAGAGTAAAAAAAAGCGATCACACCAACAAGCAAACAATTAATACAAAGAGTACAAAACCCTGAGAGGGGTAATAACGTATTTTCACTTTAGAACAAAGGCGGAAGCTTTGAAAAAAAGGAGAATTTGAAGCGGTAACTCAACAAGGTCTTATGTATAAATATTCATAAACCGGAGTGATAGAGAATGGCAGTAAACACAAGCAGTGGTACGTGACATCACCACAATACGTTACGTACTCAGACGTTTGGAGCCAGAGGACAGAGTTGCTGAGGAAAAGGTTTTCGCTGTTCGCACGCAAGAGCGTCTCTAAAAACCAGCGGAGATTCTACGAGGACCTGGTATTCTTGTAGTAATGAAGGATAGTTACGATAAAGAATAGTAATTCTCAGGATTATAAATTCAGAGTCGACCCGCTGTTTCGAGACAGAGCAGGTGCTAGATGGTTTCGGTCTTCAAGAGCTAAGATTTCGCTTCACCGTGGGCTGAAACACAGCCGATGCCACGAGTCGATGTGGCCAATTAAAGAGCGCAAAACGTGCATCGCCATAGAATGTATCATTTGGGTTGTAGGTCTGCCCTAATTGGCTAAATTAATTAAGCGCAGTGAATGCAACATGACCTTGCAGTTTTAGCATTTGTGTACACGTCTTGTAGTCTTTGACTGTGCAAAGCTTACCTGTGATGAAACAAAGTGCGCAATACCCTGACAGCCTGGGAGGGTGTTCCGCGAGTCTCGAACATCTGACAATCGCTTTACGGAATCCGAGAGTGCGGCCTTCACCGAAAAGAGGGCCTGAAGGACAGATCACAATTCAGGACGTGTAAACATGATAACCACGCACTGCGTTAGCGAAGCAGTCGGTGACTACACGGTGTGCAAGTTCATCTCCTCCTTGCGGACCTGGTGCGTTCGTTTCTTATCCGACCTCATCCAATGACGGTGCGAGCTTGGCCGCCCAGTCATCGCACATCCCCTGCACCTTCACTGTGTTGCTCTTTGAATGGCGAGCTCCTCGCAATTCGATGCGCCAAAAACACATTTTGCAACGGTTACTCGCCGTCTAAAAAGAAGAGCTTCGATAATGTTATGGGGACAGCAGTGATGCTCTTCAGATGGAGCCAGGTGCAGCGAACCTGAATAAATCCGAAATGAGTGCCAGCGAAAGTGCTTCCTGCAACTTTGACAAAAGTGCTTCCTGAAACTTAACTGGCGTCATTTAAAATAACCAGAGGGTGATTGCAAGGTGGTTACAATGTAATTAAGGAGTGCTTAAAGGGTAATTACAATGTAAATATAGGGTGATAGATACAAGGCGTGTCGGAAGCGGAATGAAACTCCATGCCAGTTTCTTCCGTTAGAAGGGTGGCAGAAGTATAACGAGTGAATGCATACATTTAGTATCATTAGTTAGGCTTGAACACAAAGTCTACCGGTTAAATTATGTGTACAGTGGTGATCACACTTTTTTTTTTACCGAAATAGTTTGCGTGTTCTTTTTTTGTTGTTGTTGTTTTGTTCGTTTTCTTTTTTCTTTTTTTTTGGGGGGGGGGGGGCAAAAGCGCTAGACTGGTGGCATTCGCGGCCACTAAACAAGTCACGTGGGGTAAACATGAAATATTCAGCTCGAAGGGCGTCCTACCAACACCATCTAGAAGAACGAAGGCCGCCGAACACCCCATTCTTCCTCCGTGGAACGGAATCCCAGTCGGATGACGCCGACTCAGCTATTGCACCAGAGCCCCGATACCGAGCTTCCTTCGACGCGTTGATTGGACACGGGGCCCAGCCGACCACTGACGCAGCACTCGTATCCAATCTGTGTCTACGCTCGATCTCACTGTGATGACGTCAAAATTCTGGTCCCAGGCATTGATTCTTTTAGGCGGTGCTGGTCTTGCCCGCTCCATCGGGCGCCGCCGAACGCGGGGGCTGCGATACTCCGTTTTATTTTATGTTGGACCGCAGAAGACGCTAAGATCCAATAAAGCCAATCAAGCGGCGCTAAAAGTGCATCGTCATAGCGTCTCGTTCTCTTTGGGCGTCTGCTATCAATGGCTTGTTTCCTATTCTTTTTCTTTAAAGCGGTAACTTTGCAAAGCGGTAGTTTTGTAGAGCTGAACAACCTCAGGAGCCACGTAAGCAAAAGATGGGAAGGTCGTTCAGTCCGGAACCGTTAAGCGATCTTAAAAAAACGGTGCCATGGATTGAATTCCCGATCACCGGCGTGGAAACCTATCGCTCTGCAGACCCAGCTACGAACCCATCACGCAGGAAAGGGAGGAGCAGAAGCAGGTGGTGTGAGAAAGGACGCGAAGCGGAGAAGGGTGGAAAATGAAAAAAAGAGAGGAGCATAAACAGGTGGTGTAGAAAGAGCGCGCGGAACGCGGAGTGAAAAGGGCGGGAAAGCACGTTTCAACCTTCTTGGTGGCCCAGGAAGCTCAACGCAAAGGCTTTGTATCCGCGGGGGGTGCTGAAGAGATGCCCGCGTAGCGTCACAAAAAGAGAATGGTGTGGCATAATGTTTCCATACAAACCCCTGCACTAGTCAGCACTTAAACTAAGGGCACCACCCACTCCAGGCAGTGAGACTTAAGGTCATCCTGCACTATGCACCCCATGAACTAAGAGCATTGCCCACCCTGTAAAGCTACCGCATTTAAAAGCGTTTCGCCGAGTGACCAAACACGAAGTGATTTTTTTCTTGATGATTCCATTGTTGATCAGTTCTCATGTTTTATTGTTACTTTTTTATTGAGCCTCAAGTGCAATTTCTATGTCGCCCCACGTGAGAAGATTAAGTTCGAAGGTCACCAGTATAGCGCTCACAAGAGAAAGCCGCATCTTACGCGTTAGTTATATAAAAGAAAAAGAATGGGTTACCACGATAAAATCGGATAATGAGTGGAATTGCTTGTGACCTCTTTTGGATTCTTAATATGCTTAAAAGTTGTCGTAATTCTTCAGTGAGGTTTCTGAAATTTACAAGAGCTCTATATTGGCTACACACTACACGTTCCACGCAGACAATGCTGCTTTTGTTGTTGTTGTTGTTTGTTTTCTTACGTCAGGATACTTTTTATCTTGGTTGTTTTCTCAGAAAAGGCCGAGAATAACCCCAAAAGACTCATTTTATCTCCTGGAACTTCAGTAAAAAAAGCAGTCTCTAGAACAGATTCAATGGGATCGTCATAGATCGAAACATAGTGGCTTAACGTTTTGTACCTGACGGTCTGAAATAAAGCAAAACTAGAGGGCTCAAACAATAAAATGAAACCCGCTTTTTCGGCCCGCCTAAATCAACTACCCATTGCAGGAAGTTGAAACACCGTTCGCATACTATCGCCACCGCTAGCGGTTAAGATAAGATGCGAACGTTTGAACGGATGATGTTACCTGAATAAATAAATACAAAAGAAAAACACTACTGTTTGTCAGCCGACGTCCACCCATGTCTAATGTTGATCAAACCAAACTTTGAGATTGTGGGCGCCTGTAGCAATTATTTCAGTAAAATAACAATATCGTCTTTCGCACTGACACGTTATTTAAGGGAAACAAATGTTGCAGGCGCAACGATAACGATAGTAATACCTGGAGAAAGGGAAGAATGAGGACAAAGGACAAACACAAATATCCAAACACAGCTAGGTGGCTGGTGCGCGACTGAATAAATCCACCTACAGGTGCCCATAATTTGAAATTTCGGTTTAATGATCAGCTGGCTTCAAGATAAATTTTGCTTTTCTTTTGAATATTTTGATAAAGATAAGGTAACGTCACAATTATGCATTTTATCATTACCACGGGAGTGACACTCACGCAGTCTCAGCTTCCTGCGATACATAGTTCATTTATGTGGGCCGAAACGTCCGGGTTTCATTTTCTCGATCGATCCCTAGATCGAGCCAAAAGAAACTATACACTTTGTCAGATGCATCGTGTGGAAAGAGCCTTACGTTTTATGACGACGTATTAACTCTCATCTCGATATAAGCTAAATGCGTTTTTTTTTAATGTAAAGGACACCAGATAAGATATTTGTATTCAATCAAACGTTTTCACAAAAAAATAAGAACAAGAGAAAATTATAAAAAAGTGACCTCACGTCTGAAATGCGGTCACGTTATATAAAAAGATTAAATTGCTACCGGAATGGTGTTTTTTCTCCGATGGGCTTCATATTAGGGTCAACTACTTTATAACTTTCATCCTTTCATTCACCACTACATGTTTCTATTGATCGCACAAAAGCCTAGAGATAAAACAATATTAGCCTTTACCTCCTCCCCTTGCTACTGTTCGTGCAAAGAAGCAGTCTATAGCAGCTGAAGTGTTAATATCGGAAACCCATTACGTCTTTGTCTCCGGTCCCTAGACGCACGAAAAGTTTCATTTGTTTACAGTGTGTCACTATTTTCGAATTTCCTGCCAGTCGGGTCTATAAACGAAAGACCAAACTCGGCTGTTCTTTTCTCTTTGCTCGACGTTTTTCGATACTGTCAGAGGTTCATTATCTCGGTAATTGTTTCAAGCGCGCCTGGCCAAAAACGTCCAAGATTTTGTATGTATGAACGCGTTTGATGCAAGCTTGACTCATTTACACTTGACGTTTTGCTGCCACAGTTCTTAGTTTTCTTTATTTCTTGACAGTTCTGTCGTTTATTTTTTTTTTAAATCACGCTTCATTCCTTGTTTTCGTTTGGTTGACCTGATGATCGCTAATCAGCTTCTCCATGTTTTCCGTTGCCCATTTTATTAACCCTGCTCTTCTTTCCCTTTTACAATATCCTTCTTTCTTTCTTTTTTATTGTAAGTTTCCTTAATTACGTTTAGAAGTTGAGCAGCGCGTTAAGTGTAATTTACCATAAGAACCGCTGACCTTCGTCCGGTGTCGGTGATGGCTTCTCCGTTTTTTGCTCAACTTTTCATAATGTAAAAAAGTGTTATATGCTGCATTTTTTATGACGTGCCCAATCAATAAACTTATTTTTTTAAGAGTATTTATTCTAAGGTTCGCTTAAAGCATGCTTCGCTAATAATCGCTAAACTCTTCATCCTCCGAAGTATCAACGTTTCTGACATTTGATCCTGGCAAAGTTGCAGTTAAATAAATTGGTCAATGTTTAATTGTGTCAATCTTTGGTTCGACCAATCACATGTAACCGGTCCTTCGATCCAATATTATTCCGTTCAAGCACATTCATAAACCTTCTTTCACTTTTCGGCGGTTTTGTCCGCTCCGAAATTGCCGTAACTCCCCGTTTATAACATGCCACCATGCGCAAACACCGTGATAATCTGCACCACAAAACTCGAATAAAGGAGCGCGTTACTTCATCCCCTCGTGGAGCCAATCACAACTAAGAACAAGGGCAAAGGTGATAGTATTTCGTAATTGGAATTTTGATTAGTAAGTAATCTGTAAAAGGCCATAAAATGGCTGGCAGTAATAATAAATGATTCGGTGAAATAAATGAAAAGTTTCAGTGGAATGAGCAGAGATATGACCAGATGGGCGGAGACTACGTTCGGCAAAACGTAGTGAAACGTTTTCTGTGAAAAACACTAATTTTATTTTCTCTCACACTAGCGGTAGTTATATATAATAAAACACTTAACAAATGTGTATGCTCCTTACATTGAAGATGCATTTCCCCGAAATACTCATCCCTAAATACGCTCCGCGCGTTCCGCTGGTGGCGCCACAATCTATCGCGCCATGAGCGCCTCCCGTTTTCGGTTTCAAATTTTAATTTAGAAAAACAGCTTTGTGCGAGAAAGGCTTTCCGCCGCGGCATCCAGCAGGTAGGTGAAGTAGTTTCAAATCGTTTCGCGCAGAGGGAGATACTACGACGATTAACTTGTGGTGCGCGTGACGGCCGTGGTAATTTTTCTATTGGTTTTCTCCCTCGAAGTGGGACGTCTTACCCGGGCAATCTTTTACCCCCCACCGGTTTCATAGAGAGTTCAGCTTCTGCCTGCAGAGTTTGGAATCTCGTTGAGGAGAGCATAGCGAAATAGAGGACACGATCTGCAAGAAGAAAAAAAAAAAAACTTCCTATTGTGGGCGAGAATTGTACTCACAAACTCAACGTGCCTGTCTGGCACAACACGGAATCGCGCTGGCAATTTTAGTCAACACCTGCGTCCTGAGCCTAGAGAAAGAAAATATAATTGCGCCCGTGGTAATCTTAGCGTGCACCTGCGCCTTGAGCCTGGGCAAAACAGTCATCGCGGCCCCTCGTTGATGAGCAAAGTAGATTCATCGATCTATTCGCGTGTAACAAATCACAAGGCAAGTAGCAAACACGAATAAATGTCTTGTATATAATTATAAAAAAATGCCATTTCATTTATCATGGTCCTTTGATTTTAATGTTTATTAGTCTTTTGCTTTGTGTTACTCCGGTCAAAAGTGGAACGAAAATGAACTACTAATACTGATTTGCAGAGACTAAATACGAGCCCTGCCAAAATAGTATAGTAAAGCGAAATACACTATCTACTCTAAAACCTACGATAAAAATGCTACCACCAGCTTCTCCGCGGGCATTCAGCGGGTTGATTGTATGTCTAGCAACCTTGTGCCCCGACGTCATGGTCGTACTCAAGGACGTTACTTGTTCGCACTGCCACTTCTTTCGCCGTGCTCTTCTGCTTTGAGTTCAACCGTCCCAGCGGACGATTTCTGCTTGTTATGTTTTAACGGACGTCGTTTGTGAGTGTCTCTCAGCGATCGCGCGGACGCAGATGTTTTTACTTTTTGCTCGCTCAAGCGTGTGGTGGTGCCGAAGCGCAAGGATCGCAAGGGACTGGCATCGTTGTGCAATACGGAGCACGCCATAACGTGCTGCGGGTTGCGCAATCAACCGGCTGCGAAACCTTGACGTGCGTTTTTTGCCAGTTCCCACAAAACTCGAAGTTGAGGAAGGTGTGTGTCAATGTCGTTCGTTTAAGAGATTTCGAAAGGCCGTGGACTAGGACACCTTCACTAGCGGCCATAGTCGAGTTCGTTCCTGTTCAGCGCGAGCTTCAGATAAGCTTCCACACGCTTCTGCAATGCGTTGCACACCACCAAGATTGTTGTTTCTCTCGGAAGATAAGTGGGGGCTCACTCTGTGTCTCACTCACTTCTGTTAGAACACTGTACTTCTGTGTTGGTGAACACCACGGTCATGCAAAACTTGTACGTCTGTTGACTGGAATAACCCTTCCATATCCATCGCCACAATAGACCGATCTCACCAGCCAGTTTGACTACGCCACCGCTGCCACAATGCATCGAGAGAACATTAGTCTTTCTGTACGTGCGACAACCTCGCTGGAGCTCTGCGCCTGTGGAGCACGGACGGTACGAGCCCTCGCAGGCACGGCCGTCATGCCTCCTGTGAACTAAAGTTACGGCGGCGTCGTCCGTGCGCCGAACGCTTAGTGACATCGGTCTATTGTTAATCCTGTTGACTTTAAAAAAGGCTGGTACTCGACTGCTAGAACTTGATTTGTGATCTCAGTGCTTTATTAGCACGTTATAACTCCACTCCCTCCGTAATGCCTTCGGCCACTGACGGCGACAATAAACAATGAAATGAAATTATATGGCACGCAATGAATACACCTATTTATCACGGCAAACTCGCCTTTCTGTCGGCAATGGGTAATAAGATTTGCTATTGATATTTAATATCTACGAAGTAAAGCAGTAAAACACCCATGACTTCTTGTCTGATGGAACTCTTCTTCCGATTAGGCCAGTCATGAGTTTCGCGGTGCCGCAGTACGATCTTGGCGTCACGCGATAGCCATGCGGCTGATCACCAGGGTTGTCGTCTACTCGAGCCGGTAGCTTCGGTTTCGCCGGAGACCCGCGAAACAAAAATTTAGGATATTTACAAAACTACAAAAGGAACCAAAGAATAAATTACACCTCGTAATTCTGAAACTCTTCCTTAATTGAAAACATTCGTAACCTCAAAATCGAGAAAAAGAAAACGCCAAAGTTACCTTTTATTCAACATTAGTCGGCAATATCGGCTTCCCTATTCCGGGAAAAGAGTGTGTACACTTCACGTATTTCAGAGATTTAAAAAGAAGTTTCGGGGCCAGTAGTTTTCGCCCGAAGTGCCGCAGCTACGTTAGCCGTTTATAATTTTGAAGTTTTGTTTCCTACGCCAAGTTATTATTTTTATTGTATTTAGAAATACTGCGGTGATGTAGGCAGAGCGGTGAGCAATGAAGCTATTTGGTTCCCCATGAAGTACGCGCAGCATCTTCAAGCCTGTCCGTTCGCAAACTGCCACAAGGACACTGCAGCAAAATAGTCGCCCCGGCACCAGCTGCAGGCAAATCTGCATCATAGGGACATAGTTAAACTAGAAAAGACGTGGCGTACGAAACCTCCTAGCGTTGCGGGTCAAACCATGAAACCACCACGATATATTGCTGCCCGTCACTCCGCGGGTCCGCTTCCTACGGTGTGTCCCGAAATCGCTAGAATTTCTCTTAACGGAGCTTCTGATGTGTATCGATTCAAACGTTGAGACAGTCGTGCACGCGACAAGAAATCACGGCACTCATTGTTTGTCCGTAATTCTGCGGATGACATAACTAGGCTTAGGAAACACTGGCTCGCCAGCAGAAACGGAGTGCCGGGAACGTGCCAGTAGTTCGTATTTTGACCCCTAGATGACACCGCAGTTACTTTTTTTTCTTCAGAATTGTAGGGTGTACACGTTCGCGTTCCTTTGGTACCGCTAACAACATTGCGCTCTCGAACAGGCAGCATAAAACATCGGGTACTGTATATAGACCAACCACACATTCTGACGTCACGAAACTGTGGTGGCGCTGGAGTCGGCAGTGCGTCATCTCACGTGAACTGGGTTTCTGCGCAGGTGCAGAGCGGCAGACGCGGGCTTGTTTCTGAACAGTATGTTACTATATATACACACAGCAATACCAACAATATACAAGCTTTTTCCTGCCAACAAAGCGCGGAGACCATAGTATGTGTTTAGCCAGATTGTTACGTCACTTGACGTCAATTTCCCCGCAAGATTTAGCGAGAAATTAACGTGACTTGACTTGAGGCCACATTACGTGGTCACGTGACGTGACATCAATATTTCCCCGCTAAATGTAGCGGGGAATTTGACGCCAGAGCTTCGTTTTCGTGAATCCATGACATCGACGTTAATTGACCGGCTAAATTCAGCGGGGAAGTTTCTAACAGTTGAATCGGGCGCTCGGACACTGCATGTGAGCGTTACATTGTTTTCATATGATGAGCTGAAAAGCATATTCTGTATAATAAAAGAACTAACTTAGAAGTGCCACCCTTTGTCCTTGTAACGGAAATTAGGATTTGGGGAGTTCTATCCAAAGTGAAAATCAATTTTCTGGAAGAAATTCCTTGGTCCAATAGGCGCATATGATCAAGTAAGATTATAAATGGTTATAAATGAACCGTATAAGAACATATAAAAAAATAAAGACGTTTACAAATCTCTGTAATGCTAAATTAGAGTGCAGCTCTTGAGCAGGAGAAGGGGAGAAACTTAGCCCCTACTCGTGTCCTCCTCGCTCCTCCTCCTCCTAATTTCCTGCTCCTCCTCCTCTCCACTCCTCCTACTCCTTCCATCCTCCTCCTCCTCCTTTCTTCTTCCTCATCCTCTTCCCTGCTCCTCCTCTCCCTTTCTCTTTCTCCTCTCCTGCTTCTCCTCCTCCTTCTATCATCCTCCTCACCCCTCCTCCTCGTCTTCCCCTATTCGTCCTTCTCCCTCCTCCTCCTCCGCATGTAACGTCAATTTCACCGCTAAGTCTAGCGGAGAAACTGAATTTGCTCACAGGTGACGTGACACCTAGCCTTGTGACGTCATTCTTTCCGCTAAATTTAGTGGGGCGACTTTATTGATGTTGAGGTCCCGTGACGTCAATTTTCCCGCCAAATTTAGCGGAGAATTTTATTGCTGTAGAGGTCACGTCACGTCGATTTTCCCGCTAAGTCTAGCGGATAACTGAATTTTTTTTATAGGTGACGTGATACCAAGTGTGGGAGCGAGGGTCTTCCACCCCGCCCAGGAGCTGCTACCGACCGCCCAAAAAGGGACACAGTCCGAAACGCACAACAGCGCATGAGGAAAGAGCCAATAAAAGGAGGTCACGGCCACAGAACCAGGGAAGACGGACCGAGATCACGAGGCGTGTAGTTCAAACGCCACGGCAATGTTTTACTTTGATACTAACAGCCCATTCCTGTTACTCTAATAAATGTAGTTTCTTGTTATGGCCGAAAACCCCGGCTTCGTGTTGTTCCTCCCGGATGGGCATGCAGCAAGGCAGCCCTACCACATGGCGCCCAAGGTACTTTTGCTGCCCTTCTGTCGGAGCGACACGGGGCTGAGTTTCTCCTCTCAGCAAGTTTTTTTTTTTTTTTTTTTTTCAACTGCGGTGTTTCTTTTCAAAGTAGTATCTGTATTCGCGACAGCGCGATTACTCGTTGAATTGGAGCCTCAGAGCATTGCTTAGTCACGCGGGGGCGTGTTTATCGCTTGGGGGGGGGGGGGGTGTTTTTCTCGAGTGGAGTTACCGTCTGTTTCCGCACACGTCTTTTTTGTCTGCTTTTCGTTTCTGTTATTTCCCGCCATGTTTCCCACACTACGGTCCGAGACGAAGGATGGCGAAAAGCTTGGAACAAGCGTGGATCCCGGAACAGGCTCGGCGGAGGCGCAAGCCGAATTGCTACTGAAGGTGGCAGCCATGTGTGATGCGGTCACACAGCGTCTCGCCGTGCATCAGTCACGTGAGCCAGGGCTGCGTCCACAGCTGACGGTGCCGGTTTACACTGGCTACAACGACGCCAAGTCAATCGTCGACTTTCTGGGTGAGCTCGACATCTACAAAGCCGCCTCAGCCGCCTCGGAATCCCTCGTGATAAGCAGAATACTCCCACTCGCTCTACAGTCTAGCGCTGCGCTTTTTAAGGCTGCAACCTACGTTCACCAGCCTAGCGGAGTTTGAGCGGCAATTCCGAGCAGAGCTCCTGCCACCTGGTCACGAGTTTCAAATCTTGAGAGAACTCGAGTGCCGAACGCAACATCCGAACGAAAGCCTGGTTCAATATGGTCGCGCATTTCAGGAACTCACACGCCGGGCGCCACCTAATGCCTTCGATTCGGAGATTATAGCTCGGGTCCTCAGACAATGTCACCCAAAGTACCACATGTACCTACACGGCCGCACCTTTGAGACCATTGAAGAGCTAGCCCGGCATGCCCACAGCACAGAGGAGAGCTTCCTCGCTCAGAAGAGCTATCTCCCACCGCCTTTGGCCGCAAACTCTCTCGAACCCGCATGTGCTTGGCAGGGCCCCGAGACAATCCCCGAGCTAAGACCTCCACGGGACGGGCACACAGTGCCCAATCAAAGCAGCCGGAGGCGCTCCAGTTTTGGTTCAATGCGGGGCCAATGGAGGTCCTCTGAAGAGCGCCCTGGTGCCTGCGACTCAAGCAGGCATTCGGACCAATGCCACAACTGTGGACAACGCGGCCACTTCCAAAGAGAGTGCCCAAATACAAACCCGAGGCAGAACGAAGCAAATGGCGAAAGGGCTGGAAGTGAGCGGAGGGATTGTGGAAATCCGGTCAACCCTCGCGCGCCAATGGGCCGTAAAAATCCGGAAGGTCACGGGGCATCTTAATCGGGAAACTATTACGACCGGCGCCGATTAGCCCCACTGTAGAGCCGCCGATGGCCATTATCACAGCCGGGATAACGCACGCAGCGTCCCTTGTTCCATCGGTATGTCGAATTCTGCCTAACAGAGGAATGATCGAGCCACGCATGACGATCATTTTGCTTGGTTTTCCTTTTGCCGCGTTTTTGTATACCGGGGCTGCTATCTCGCTTATGTGGGACGCTGCATATGAGCTATGCAAAAATAATAAAACAAATTAACCTTTCTTTCGGCAGACACACGTATGCAGTTAGCCTCCGGTTCAACAATATCGGCGGACGGAGACGTAAGGCTTAAAATTTCGCCTAATGAAAAGAAACGGCGTCAGCGCTTTCTGTATTTCCCGGGACTCGCCGTACCCGTCATCTTGGGTCAAGATTTTATCGCAGGCGTAATCATGACGCTCGATTTCCCTGGTGCTGCTATCGTCTGGGAAACCAGGTGGACCTACTCCGTTCACCAGACAAAAGAACTGCATCACTGGTCCAACCCTCCCGGCCCACTTCACAACGCCTGCAGCTGCCCTACCATCCGAAATCTCGGATACCCTGCACAAGTGTCCGGGCACTGACCTCCAAAAGAGACAGCTCGAGGACGTCCTGCGGCCGTTCTCTCCGATGTTCACGAAGCGACCAGGAAAGACAGACATCCTGCTGCATCGGACTGAAACCGGTAAAACACCGCCTTGGAGGTGCAATCCACGCCCCATCAGCGTGCGCAAAAGAGGACTCCTGGACGTGGCCCTTCAGGAGATGCTGGACACCGGTGCAGTACGTGAGTCAAAGAGCCCTTGGACATTTCCTGTCGTTCTCGCTTCGAAAAAAGATGGAACTGCCACACTCTGCGTAGATTACAGACGGCATAACGAAGTGTCTGTACGGGACAGTTACCCTTTTCCCAGCATTTCCTCTATAATGTACGCGCTCGGTAACGCGACAGTGTTTACCACATTGGATTGCAGCCGCGGATTCCTTCAGATCAAGGTGCATCCGTTAGACGTGCAGAAAACCACTTTCATTTGCCACAGAGTGCTGTACGAGTTCACCCGCTTGCCTTTTGGCTTGTCCAACTCGCCAGCGAGCTTTCAACGTTTGATGGACGTTGTGCTCGGAAACGCAAAGTACGAATTCTCGATGGCATACATGGATGACGTTGTTTTCTTGCGTACATTCGAGGAGCATCTCGAACACTTGACTATCGTGCTGGAGCGGATACGGAAGGCGACCTAACAATCAATCCGGGGAAAGTTCAATTGACCGAGCCCCAAATTAACCTTCTCGGAATTGTTGTCGATAGCTGCACACTCCGTCCCAACGAAGAAAAACTGCGCGCACTGAGTACCCGTGCCCCCATGACGTGAGAAGCTTACAGCGATATCTCGGAATGATTGCATTCTACAGGGAGTTCATTCATTACTGCTCCGAGATTTCTCAGCCGCTTAATCACCTTCTTCGAAAAGGCGTCAAATGGTGTTGGAGCGAACAGCAACAATGCGTATTCATAGCCTTATCAAAGGCCGTGACAGAAAACGCGTGTTTGCATCTTCCTGACCTAAACCAATCATTCGTTTTGCAGACAGATGCAAGCGATTGCGGCGTCGGAGCTGTTTTACTGCAGGAACATGACGGTATACTTAACCCGGTTGCTCTCGCAAGTCAGACCCTCGATTCCGCACAACGTAACTACAGTGTTGCAGCAAGAGAACGCTTAGCCATAGTGTATGCGTTAAAGCGATTTGACATGTATTTGGTTGGCGGAACATTTCAAATTCATTGTGATCATTTAGCGTTGTCAAGGCTGAAAAGACTTCAGAACCCCGCTGGTCACCTCGCTCGTTGGGCACTTACGCTACAACAATACGATTACACTATAGTGTACAGGCCGGGTGCTGAACACCAAATTGCTGATGCACTTTCCCGCGCCTCCCTTCCAGAGGAGCACGTGCAGGAAGGTCCAGGTCCGCCTGACTCATGGTGGGGAACATTGGTATCAACAGAGGATCTTCTCAAGGCCCAGCACGACGATGGGTTGTGCCAACCAGTGACTGCCTGGCTGGCAGCGTCCAGCCCAGTCAACACCAAGGGTAATGGACAGTTCGACGCTTACTTGCTGAGCAGTGATGGACTCCTGTTGCGCTACATCCCTCAGGCTGATAATGAACCGAGCAGTTCTGCGTTTCGAACAATGATACCTCGGAAGTTGCATAAGTCCTTCATCAGATACATGCACAGCTCTGTCCTAGCCGGACACAGCAGTGGGAGCAAAACTTGCGATGAGTTGTCCCAGATTGCGACGTGGCCCGGCATGGCGCAAGATGTACTGAGGTATGCACGTAGTTGCCCGTCATGCCAGAAAACGAAGCCACGTGCTGGTCAACCCCCAGGTTTCATGCAACCGATCGCAAGCCAGAGCCCTTGGCAGATCTGTTGCTGTGACGTCATGGGTCCATTTCCACGTAGCCGATGCGGAAATCAGTACTTGTTCGTAGTAACAGACCATTTCACCAAATGGGTGGAGCTGTTCCCTTTACGAAAGTTGAACTCACAGAAAATATGGGACTGCCTACTTCAAGTTTTCGCGCATTTTGGTTTCCCGGCAAGCCTAATTTCGGATAATGCGTCGTATTTTACGAGCAAAGTGTTCGTCGATGCATGCGCGGTTCTGGGAATTGAACATACACGGACTTTACCGTATCATTCTCAGGCAAATATAACCGAAAGGGTAAATCGAAACCTTAAGATAATGCTTGTGGCGCATACGGAGCGTTACAAAGACTGGGATGCGAAGCTCCCAGAAATGGCCTTCGCCACCCGCACCACGGTTAACCGGTCAACCGGGATCACCCCTGCCCAGCTCAATTTTGGCAGAGAGCTTTCTTTTCCTCTCCCTAACACTCTCCGTTCGACAGAGCCCAGGGCACAGGACCGCAACTACACGAAGTTCGCAGACGACCTGCGAAAGCGTTTCACTATCAACCTCAAGGAAGCCCGGGAGAACCTTGACGTTGCCAAACTGCAGCAATCCGACGAGTACAACCAGGGACGCCTAGACCAGCAGTTCGAGGCGGGAGACTTGGTGCTGAGGCGCACTCACCCCCTGAGTGACGCGGCGAAAGGCTTTGCGGCCTCACTGGCGAACAAGTGTGATGGTCCATTTCGTGTAGGAGGAAAGCTTTCCCCGCTTGCATACACTAATTCATTGTTTCAGTGGTGAGTTCACAGGACCAACTCTTGTCACCGACCTAAACAATTCCACAACCCGAAAGATGGTTTTTCGCAGGATCGGCCTATGCCGACGACGGCCCGGTCCCGGACCCCCCCCTCGCCGCCACAGAGGCGGTACAATCTGCCACGTCGGTGACGGCTGAGAGAGAAGCAGGGTTGGGCAGTATCGCGATACAAATGTATCACGATAGTATTTCAGAAATACATTTTGTATCTGTATTTCTGTATCGCGATACATTTTTTTCACCAGTATCTGTATTCCCGTATCGAAATACATTTTGGAATGTTTCTTTGTATCGCGATACAATCAGGCTGAAATGTATTTCGTTACATTTCTTGAGAAATACTCCGCCCCCCCCCCCCCCCCCCCCCTCCGAAAAAAAAAAGTCCGAACGCATTTTTTATTTTTTAGGGCATCACGGTTAACATATGCTGGGGCATTGTTGCTATGCTGACCAAGGTTCCTTCCGATTCTCCAAACTAGTTTTCTATGCGTCCTCCCCTCTCTTCTGAGAAGTGTTGCGTAGTCGGGGACTCGAACCAGGTGGCCTGCCAGGATTGGAGTCAGAGCATCTTGTGCCGCAGGTCCTTAGGTAGGAATTTCTTGAGTCATTTTTTTGCTGGCATTCAATGTCCGCTTATAAATGTATCTCTTGCCTTAGCGTACACAGTACACCCAGCCGGCAAAGCTGAGTCACACCCAGTCCGTTGCAGCACGAGCCTGGTGGTGGTTGACTTGAAATAGTAGGACGACTCACGCAGTGAAGTTCACACATATTCAAATGCGTCTGCGGCTGCGCCCGTAATACTGCACGGCTCAAGGGTACGTCATCAGCCGACGTGAACTTGACCCGCTGCTCTGGGGATCCGAAACCCAGGAAGGAGGCCAGACGTGGCCTCGCTGTGCCGACTCAGCCTTCGTACACCTGATACACGTCTCGAGCGCGCTGCTTTTCGGAGAGCTCGCACCTGTGCCGGCAATATCAGGTCGCAATCCACGAGGTCTCTGTTTGGGTGATGCTAGGCAAAACTTGATGACTGCAATCCATGCGTCGGTGGCGGAGGGTTTGCAGGAAGGACGTTCACAACAGGGATGCCATCGCATCGTTTTTTCAACCGTAACAGAAGATGAGACACGTGTTCCAGGATGCTTCAGGTGGTCCACCATTCTCGAAAATTCCAAATGACACTGCCTGCATGATCTTCAACGAGGTAACCAACAACGAAAGTACCTATTGCACTTTGATACACCAGCGTGGTAAAGTTTCATGCTAAAGGCCACACCTACAGATAACGAATTCCAGTTCATTCCACCGTGACGTCATGTGATTAATGTTGGCAGAAACGTCCTTATTGGACAGGGGCGTGGTGATGTTTTGGTGGGAATCAGGGTGACAGAATTTATTTAGAAGTCGAAGTCTTTTCGCATTCCTCGTCAGACAGACAGGATGTCAGGGAAGGGACCGCGGTCAGTCCTTGATGGAACGTTTTTTTTTTTTTTTTGAGCCCATTGAAGGTTCCTCCTCGTCCGAAACCACTACCTTTAAGGCAAAGTGCCAAGCCTGCCCTGTATACGGGAAAGTAATTTCGGGATCAAAAACTTCCACTTCAAGCTTCATCTCAGTTGGCGTCTCTAACAAATGTAAAAAATGTATTGCAGTATCAGTATTTCTGTATTTGTATTTCTGCCCTGCCTAAAATGTATTCCTGTATTTGTATTTCCAAATACTTTTTGCCTCTATTTAAAATGTATTTCCGATACGTATCGCGATACACTTTTACAGATGTATTTTAGTATCAGTATTTTGGCTACTATTTTAATGTATCCCAGTATTTGTATTTCCAAATACATTTTCGAGTATTTCTGCCCAACCCTGGAGAGAAGTTGTAGAGCGGTGGACAAAACTCTTCTTGTTTTTTTCTTCTTTCTTTCGAGTTTCGAGCGTTGTACCTCGATCGTTTATCATCCCACGGATCAGATCGCCTTTCTGAGGGGAGGGGGGGGGGGGGATATTGCGCGATTGTGTGCCCACCCCAGATCCATTATCTTTTTTTATGCATTATAGAACCATGGGTTACACATTAGAGCAACCAATGGCAATTGCTCGTTCTGATCCACGAAGATGGATCACGGGCAACGCCGCCACCAATCCCGGGCACCTGGACGCCAGGGTCCCAGGACACGTGGCGGTCCCAGTCACCGAGGGCGGCAACCGGCGAGGCCCACCCCACGGAACCGCGGTCAGTGGGCAAGAGGTTCCACAGGCACCGGAAACTGCAACTGCCAGCGATGCCAGGAACGGCCACCAAGGACGACCGCGACCTAGAGCGCGCCCTAGCGCTCGTACAGCGCCGGCGTCCACACCTTTTGCGACGACTCCCTCCCGACGACGACCACGACGCTACAGACAATAACATGCCACGTGCTTAAGGGGGGGGGGGGGGGGAGTGTGGGAGCAAGGGTCTGCCTCCCAGCCCAGGGGCCGCCACCGAACGCCCAAAAAGGACACAGTCCGAAACGCACAACAGCGCATGAGGAAAAAGCCAATAAAAGGAGGACACGGCCACAGAACGAGGGGAGACGGACCGAGGTCACGGAGGCGTGTAGTTCGAACGCCACGGTAATGTTTTACTTTGATACTAACAGCCCATTCCTGTTACTCTAATAAATGTTGTTTATTGTTGTGGAAACACGGCTTCGTGTTGTTCTCCCGGATGGGCATGCAGCAAGGCAACCCTATCACACAAGTCATGTGACGTCATTTACCTCGCTAAATTTGTCGGGAAAATTGAATTGGTGTTTAGACCACGTGACGTCAATTTTCCCGCTAAATTTAGTGGGAAATTTAATTGATGTTAAGGTTACGTGGTGTCATTTTCCCCGCTAAATTTAAGTGGGAAACTGAATCGGTCTTGGGGTGACGTGACGTCAACTTTCCTGCTAAATTTAGCGGGGAATCGAATTCCTGCTGAGGTCAAATTATGTCAATTTTACGCTAAATCTAGCGGAAAAACTAAATTTGTCCATAGGTGACGTGAAACAAAGTCATGTGGCATCATTTTCCTCGCTAAATTTAGTGGGGAATTGAATTGGTGTTGGGGTCACGTGACGTCATTTTTCCCGCTAAATTTATCGCGGTTACGCCGACGGTGGCGGCAACGCCGCTCAACCCGGAAACGGGCTTCAAGAGCTGCGCTCTACAACAATATAAGATTATATTAGAACTCATGAGGAACTCCTTCAATCTTTCTCATATCGTCTTATATGTTCTTTTACGATCTCATTTGATCATATGCGTATATTGCACCAAAACGTTTCTTATACAAATTAGATTTGTCATCAGAGATGTCCCAAAAACGCGGAAGACAGCGCTAACGCCGTCCTTTCAAGATCGTTCTCTCTGGCGCCTCAAGCGACGCCATAAATCCCTCGCCGAGCTTGATTAGTCAGTGGTAATAAAATATCTTTCTTTTTTTTGTGTCGACTATGCGCAACATGAGAAGTTGTTTGTTCGATCTGAATGACGGGGGAAAAGGGGATGTCGCGTTGTCAGAGTACCCCGATTGTTTCCTATTTGTCACGTCATTTCTTATTTCCGGTGTCGTCAATGCGAGCTCGTCTGTTTCACTAACGTGCGAATTCTAGATGCATTCAATTTTAATTGTGCTTGTGTGTGTGTGCGTGTTAAGTGTGGGGAGTTTGTGATAAAGCTCGAATGACAAGGTTACCTCCGGTCGTAATAGACCTCTTTCGAAATTCATGTGGCGATTATTAGAAGGTCAAAACCACTGCACAATGGCGGAACAACTGACGTCGTGAAACGTGCAAGTCATTCCATATGATAGCGAACGTCAGAGCGCGGCCAACGCTAATATCCGACCACCCAATCAAACAACGTCAAAAGTGCAACGTCACTGCGCTTATCACCTTGTCCTGTGGGTTTCTTTTTTCTTCTGCTCCAACCAAACGCATAAAGTGTGCCGTGACGTTGCGGTTTGAGTCCGCCATTGTGCAGGGATTCCACAGCTGCCACAAGAGGGCAGTATTTCGAAAGGGGTCTATACTTCGTTGCACTGTTTCTAAGACGTAAACTAGGCCGTTAAAGATTTTAATCTATATCCCGAACAGGACAGTCGATTGCCTTATTAATCATCCGGATGTTACGCTCGGCAGTAAGAAAAGCCTATGATCAACATGTATCTCGTATAAAATTATAAACTAGTCTTCCAACCCATATAGAAATTTGAGGGAGTCCATGTTTCGCGACTGATACATGACTGCTACCGGATTCACTGAATGTTCGTTGAGTGGAACTGCGTGAAAAGAACCAACGCCCTCTTTCTTTCGTAATACAGGAAAAAAAAATTAAAACATTTGTTGTAGTGATTCATATATGCCACAGTGAACGTCTATGTGTTGTAAAATTGTTTTTTTATAGTCCTAGTTACATAAGAATTCCGTATAGGTCTGTACACGTTTCTATCTTGCTCCTACATTATGATGATTGTAACTTTAGGCTCTAGGTAAATAAACATGTTCCTTAGTCTCTATGTACATTTATATGCAATCAAAACTAGCTTATAGCTCTGGTGTAGAGTGTAGCTACGCAAGAAGGAATATATCAGTAGACGAAGCCTCTTTTTGCACATTTTGCAAGAAATATGATATATACAACTTGCTGCCCAAGATGTGTAATTAACACTGCACCTTTAATCTTCTGGGTTCTCAAATAGTCACCTTATCACAAGTTGACTTCTGTGCCGGAGTTTATCGACTTAAAAACATATGCAAAGGAAACATTAATTTTTTAACAGGCGGGATAGAAAGAGAATGTCATATTTGAATTTACAACAACATAAAAACGTTACAGCTATATTTATGGCGCGAAACGAATTTGTATATTTGGCACCCGGAAGAGTAGCTCTGGAATCACGTGACTGGCCACTACAGTCACGTGGTGCTTCCTCTCTTTCGGGAGCAATTCCTTTGGGCTGTAAAACTTACTGATCAATCCTCGTTTATAGGGCAACGAAAAAGAAAGAAGTTTTTAATGTGTCTTCTATAGGCCATAGGAAGCTCTCGAAAGAGCGCAAGCACCACCTCATTGACCTGTGCGCCGGTCAGAGATGGAAGCAGTGTTCTCTTCTGGCGGCGGTGCGGATAAACGTTGCAAAGTTATAATGATAATCAAATGAATTTTTCTTGTCGTTTTTTTTTAAATATTTGACTGAATAGGACTTTTGATAGGTTTTTCGTTTTATTTGAAACAATAATTTAAATTACAGTCTGCTTATAACAAACTTTAAAAGAGAAAAAAACGTTCATAAGGTGGCGCATTACGGTCAGTGTGCGGAGGCGGCGGCGTAGGGGTCCTGGGGACTTCAGCCGCGGCGCTGAACGAGCTGAACGCCTCTGGCATAACTTCCGGTGACGGTGGCGCAGCGCGGAGGCGCACGGGTCTACCACGTGACTAGTGGTCAGTCACATGGCTGCTAGTAGCCACTTTGCCGGTGGCGCCAACTGCAATTAAAAGGTTAAAAGGCGCGAACAAAACAGCACGAAAGAAGAGAGACGTACGACACGGACAGGCGCCAACTTCCGACTGATTTCATGAAACACGAATCATTGTCAAACTGTCGATCCCAATCGTATAAGCACATGCAACTGATAAAAGTTCCTATCGCTCATTACTCACAGCCGTCAAGAAAAACAATTTCTTTGTTTAGTAGATAAAGCGATGGCATGCTTACGCATCTGTCAGCCGCTTTGTGTATACAAAAAGCTTCCCCGATTAATTCTCTTTCCATCTTTTCATTCTCTTCCTTAATTACTCTTCTGTGCTCTAACAAAGGTTGGCACTCACATCGTTGGCGGTGCTCCGCACGATGCCCACTCGAATTATTGCGTACGGCAAGCTTGTGTTTCCGCGCTCTTTCATTAAAGTAAGCACACAATAATTCGGGTGGGCATCTTGCGGAGCACTGCAAACGATGTGAGTGTGAACCTTTGTAAGAGCACTGAAGATTAATTAGGAAGGGAATGATAATATGGAAAGAGAATTAATCGAAGAAGCTTTTTAAATACACAAAGCGGCTGACAGATGCGCAAGCATGCGATCTCTTTTCTGCTAAGCTAAGAAAATGTGTTTCTTGAGGTCTGTGTGTAATGAACGATAGGAACGTTATCAGTTGCATGTGCTTAGGCGATTGGGATCGACAGTTCTACGAGGATACGTGCTTCGTAAAATCAGTTGGAAATTGGCGCCTGTCCGTGTCGTACGTTTGTCTTTTTTCATCCTGTTTTCTTCGCGCCTTTTACCTTTTTATTCGATATGAACCAACTAGCCCCAACCAAAGTTTTATTGACAGCTACAAATTTGTTTCTTGCCGCAAGTGTATCTCTAATTCATTTTTGGTTGTAAATTTATCTTATAAGGTGCTTTTTCCATCCAGGCTCTTTATATATTTTTGCTTCCTTTCCATGTATCCTTTTAACAAGTGCATATGAACACATACGCATTTCAAAAAACGCACAAAAACAAAAGCATGCCTTCAGAGAACAACAATAACTAACACATAAAAAAAGTAAAGACATGATGCCACAGGGTTGGTAGGTCAATTTTATTATCTCTATGAAAACATAGCCCCCCCCCTCCCCCCCCCCCCCCCCCCTTGAGTGCCTCATTTCCCAAGAAATCTTACGAGATTCGTGGGCGGAGAATATTTCCCCCGAGCTTGTTATCGCTGTACTTTGCTTATGTTCGCCAAACCGTTATTTCGTACCGACGTCGACCAACCGAGAGAAAAGGTTTCGTGTTCAGACAGGGGTTGAAAATGCAAACCCCATTTCAGTAAACGTCAAAACATTTATCGACAGTTTTTGTATATTTTTATACCCATGGGCCGAACTGACTTACGAGCTGGGAGCTCGAATGTTCTCGAGCGTTGTTATTTTTTTTTAAGCATTTTTTTTTTGTAAAGTCTAGAATAGCTATTTTACGTTTTAAAAACTTCAAATATTCGTTTTCCTCGAGAATAACACGACGTATAGTGATATTCAAAATGTTATTCGAGACATTCGATCAGGCCTCGAGCAGATTTCAAAGACGGCGTTTCGGCGAATTTATTCTGCTCAAAGACTTGAGCCCTGTACATTTTCCCCGTGCGTGCTTTTTAGGACGTTATGCTGTCAGTCTCATCCAGTACCACAAACATAAAAGACTGAGGAAGGCGAGCTGAAATCCTACGCAAGTCTAGAAGGCACTTCCTAGAAGGCAGTACCGCGGACTACCAAGTAATACTAACCCTGATTTTCCTTATCCCACGATGACATAAATTCACCTTGAAGCAGAGCTGTGTTAAATACACTAGTAATATTTTTAATTTTTGGTAATTAGCCACAATTAAAGCATATTATTACTGTGAAAGCCAGACTAAGGTTCCAACTGCTGCAATAATAACTCCGATACATTCTAGGCAAATAAATAGCAACGAAGTTCATTCGAGTTTCTCAGAACTATGTTGACAAATACGAAAATTAGCAGTTGGCGACAAGTTCCGGTTCTGCCCTGTGTTGCTGCTCTAAAGGTTACTTTAAGCAGGGTGATTAATGTAAAAAAAAACTGAGATGTTTGTGGTGTTAAGAATTCAACTGTAGGTCAGAGTTTGCCTCACATATTATCGCCACGAGATCCACTTAGATTAACTGTAATATCAGTCAGCTTCATATGCTGAGTAAATAAACTATCCATATTCCTACAAATATAACTAAGTTAACATAACTATTGTAGCTCGAGTAACCTTATCTCCTGTACGTTTCTACGGTAAAACATACGGCTTCACCATAAATGTAAAAAACAAGTGGTTCTAAAAAAGGTATCCTCAAATCTAGACGTGTCATTAAACCATTCAATAAAAGAATCATGACGTCATGAGCAGTCTTGTGATTTTAAGCGATTGTATTACATTCAAAGTTGGAGATCGCAGCAAGGCATGACAGCCCACAATAACGCGGACAGCAAAGCATTATATGATAAATAACAAAATGAAATAAAACGCATATAATAAATACCCATTATTACAGCTTCAGTTCTTTATCCATGAAGAATATAAAAACTTATTTTCCGGTATGTGCTAAATCTGTCACAGGTTACCTAATATTTCTCGCATTACGTATTCTTTTTTTTTTTTTATGAAAAGAAGAGGATACAAAAAGAAATATATCTTCGAAAACAGTTTGAGTAGATTTTGAAAGCTCTCAGCTCTCTGCATTTTTTTATACTTTACGTTTTCGTTCTCGACAGACTGTCAATTTGTCGGAAACACTTGACAGCACATTCCGATAAAAAGACGTTTTAAATTGGTTAGCCTTGCAAAAATAAAAAAAAGGATAAATAGCTTCCTCAGATCCCATGCGAATGTCGTTGCTAAAAACAAATCCTCAATTTAAACCTTCGAGTGTTGAAAGCATATCTCTTGGCTGGTGTGCGCACCTAGGAAGTTCCAAGAAAAACAAAAATCGGCATCGTGGTTTTAAAATATATCAATCTTTCCATTACTTAGAGTGAGCCAAATGGCTTCCTTTACAACTCAAAATTAAAGTATAAAGCATCTTCTTTTTGTCGTTGGCTTGCCAAGACATCGAACGCGATTTGCGATACCTATAAGCCTGACGGTGAAAAACATAAAAATCAAACGACGCCGTGGCGACGATATCAAAGAAGACACTGACAGCTTCTAAAATACGTTTTTGCTTTAAGAGAATCTCCGTGCGAATGCCCTCAGAGGCACTAATACGTCTACTTTTGGTGTCTGCGAACGTTCCATCTAGTTTTGCTTTGTCCTTGCACGGTATTTTTTTCCAATGTTACCACCAGCATTGTTGCAAAGTCTTGCCCTAATTATTCGGAAGAGTAGGCTTCAAACATAGATACAAAATAAATGTGTTTAGGTTTTTTGATTAGTAATTTACGCTTCCCTTCTGCTCTTAGAGATAACCTGATGTTGAACACGGCTCTCCTTGAAGCGGTTCAGACCCGGTTACACTAGACGAAAGAGCAACAAACACTTACGACAAACATGTTAGGAGGAGATTTATTTTGCTGCGTCTTTGTTTGTACAATCTAGCAGTACAATATTATTAGCAATGCGTTAAGGTGTCACCGATGACTCAAACTCGCGTCGTTAAGAAGCCGGGCTAACGGCGGGTTTATTATGTCTTAGCGAACAATTGTTTCTGTTTCTTTACAGTGTGTGGTCAGGAAAGTAATGAGCATGAACAAGATACATTTTATTTGGAATCATATGCCGTAAAATACAGGTGGAGCAGCCACCGCACTTTCACTGAAAGCTGGATTAATCTAGACATGGGCGCTCGTCCGGACAGAACGGGTGCTTATTGTGTAATTTGCGAAATTCCCAGGTTTGGAACAGGTAAATTGTGGGCGCTTGAACGAAGTGGGCACTTTCGCAGGATTGCAGTAAGTTGTTTTTTTTTTCGTATTTTGCTTGAAAGTGGGCAGACCTACAGAGTACTGGATGACAAATACTACCTTCTTACCACATGACATAAAAGGCCAACGCCTTTGAGTTTATGTATGTATGTTTTTGCGGGGAAGAAATAAACATAATTTAGAAAACAATAATTTTAAAACTGAGTTTTTACGCTGTTCAGTCCAAATATACTATATTTCAAAAATCCAGTTTATAGTTTTCGCACTTTGTTCACCTTTGATATGGGACACAGAAGCTCAGGCGTAAGATAAGACAATTAGTACGTTCTCTGGTAAAAATTAAAATGCTGAGGAACCGAGTTCTGTTTAAGATGCACTGAAATTAATGTTCTTTTGTGTAAAAATATTTATGGCATTGTATAAAAAATGATAAGTGGTTAGACTGTCGCGACTAGCTTTTTTGTGTGGCACCAGAAACGGTGTTATGTAAAGTTGATAGGAGCACATCGTATTGCATGAGTATGATAAAGTCGCGCTGATACGGGGTTGTTACTCCACCCAGCGGGATTTTCGACGCATAACCGCTTTTTCTCGTGGGCCTTATTCTAGTTCTCTAAGCAGAACAACATCCCTCCATATTTTTATATCAGTTTTTTATAGATTTCTAAAATGTGAATTTTGCTTATGACAGCGAGCAGTTCTCACTTTTCGTTTTAAGCGAAACAACATTGTCGTCATTGCAACATATTAAGTTCCCATAGTTTCAAAACTTTTTCAGCTATTATATCTATCTTTATCGTGCTGGATTAAAACATTTTTCGACTCTGGATAACAAGACGAACTTAAAAATGTAGTAATCATTATAAGGGTCAGATTATGAGCTGACCAATTTTGGTCAAAACAAACTGTCCTACAAACAAAAATCAAAACAAAGTTTTTCTTTTTCAAACTAACAAAGAAATCGGTCTCACAAATGTATTTTGACATGACATCAAGGTTTCAGTAATGATTTTGGCGCGACAGACACTAAAAAGAAAGTGGCTCGGACGAAGATTACTTTGAGGCAAGGAGATTAGAAGGGTAGGAGGGGGCATGACGTCAGCCGCGTAGTCTCCACAAGCCATCCTCCCTTGACGCCTCGCCTCCTTCTCCTTTTCCTCCTTGCCCTCCTCACTTATCAGCCCCGCACGTGACCGTCGCGAGGATGATGGTTGCGGGCAGGGTTGGGCAGTATCGCGATACAAATATATCGCGATAGTATTTCAGAAATACATTTCGTATCTGTATTTCTGTATCGCGATACATTTTTTTCACCAGTATCTTTATTCCTGTATCGAAATACATTTCGGAATGTTTCTTTGTATCGCGATACAATAAGGATAAAATGTATTTCGTTACATTTCTTGAGAAATACTCCTTCCCCCCCCCCCCCCCCCCCCCCAAAAAAAAAAAAAAGAAAAAGTCCGAGCGCATTTTGTTTTTTATAATGCCTTAGGGCATCAGGGTTGAGAGAAGCTGGGGCATTGTTGCTATGCTAACCAAGGTTCCTTCCGATTCTCCAAACTATTTTTCTATGCCTCCTCCTCTCTCTTCTGAGAAGTGTTGCGTAGCCGGGGACTCGAACCAGGTGGCGTGCCAGGATTGGAGTCAGAGCATCTTCAGCCGCAGGTCCTTAGGTAGGAATTTCTTGAGTCATTGTTTGCTGGCATTCAATGTCCGCTTATAAATGTATCTCTTGCTTTAGCGTGCACAGTACACCCAGCCAGCAAAGCTGAGTCACACCCAGTCCGTTGCAGCACGAGCCTGGCGGTGGTTGACTTGAAATAGTAGGATGACTCACGCAGTGAAGTTCACACATATTCAAACCACCATGATTCGAATGCGTCTGCGGCTGCGCCCGTAATACTGCACGGCTCAAGGATACGTCATCAGAAGACGTGAACGTGACCCACTGCTCTGGGGATCCGAAACCCAGGAAGGAGGCCAGACGTGGCCTCGCTGTGCCGACCCAGCCTTCGTACACCTGCTACCCGTCTCGAGCGCGCTGTTTCTCGGAGAGCTCGCACCTGTGCCGGCAATATCAGGTCGCAATCCACGAGGTCTCTGTTTGGGTGATGCTAGGCGAAACTTGATGACTGCAATCCATGCATCGGTGGCGGAGGGTTTGCAGGAAGGACGTTCACAACAGGGATGCCATCGTATCGATTTTTCAACCGTAACATAAGATGAGACACGTGTTCCAGGATGCTTCAGGTGGTCCACTATTCTCGAAAATTCCAAATGACACTGCCTGCATGATCTTCAACGATGTAATCTACAACGAAAATACCTATTGCAGTTTGAAAAACCAGCGTGGTAAAGTTTCATGTTCAAGGCCACACCTACAGATAAAGAATACCAGTTCATTCCACCGTGACGTTATGAGATCAATGTTGGCAGAAACGTCCCTTTTGGACAGGTGCGTGGTGATGTTTTGATGGGAATCAGGGTGACAGAATTTATTTACAAGTCGAAGTCTTTTCGCATTCCTCGTCAGGAAGACAGGATGTCAGGGAAGGGACCGCGGTCAGTCCTTGATGGAACGTTTTTTTGAGCCCATTGAAGATTCCTCGTCGTCCCAAACCACTACCTTCAAGGCAAAGTGCCAAGCCTGTATACGGGAAAGTAATTTCGGGATCAAAAACTTCCACTTCAAGCTTCATCTCAGTTGGCGTCTCTAACAAATGATGAAAAATGTATTGCAGTATCAGTATTTCTGTATTTGTATTTCTGCCCTCCTTAAAATGTATTCCTGTATTTGTATTTCCAAATACTTTTTGCCTCTATTTAAAATGTATTTCCGATACGTATCACGATACATTTTTACAGATGTAGTTTAGTATCAGTATTTTGACTTCTATTTTAATGTATTCCAGTATTTGTATTTCCAAATACATTTTCGAGTATTTCTGCCCAACCCTGGTTGCGGGTAGCAGGAAGCGTGGTGTTCGTGGATTTCATTTATCAGTCATCACAGCCAGGAACTTTGGCCCGCGCCCAGCCGACCGACTCTACGCCTGCTGCGCTTCGTTATGCCCTCTGTTTTCTACAGAGCGTTACCATCCTGAAAACGATAGCATTCAGCGTGGAACGTCAGCGCTGTAACGAAGTCTGTTGGCGTGTTATGGGTAACGTACCGTGCGTCTGCGGGGAGTATTTTTCTTATCTTCTGGCCACTAATTTCTGCAGCAGCCAAACGAGAATAAATTATATACACACATAATTGCGTAACTATATCAACCCGACAGATTGGACCAATACCTCGAATTTTTACGGCGATGATTTCCGCGCTCACCTGCAAATGATAGCTGCGCTCTCATCGCTACTCATATATGTTATATAACGTTACAATACGTTTGGCTCTTTCTTTTCTTTGCGGCCGCTATGCAGGTCGTCCACTGGGACGTTTTATTGCTGTCGTGACATTGAACCAACTCAACTAGACTCAAGGTTGAGAGATGTTTTATTGACAATTGTAAGTGCACGAAGCACACCCCGCTCCACTTCGATGGGGACCAGCCACCGCCGCAACCAATGGCCGAAATTCATCATTTCCACAGTTCGGCGACCGTCGGAAATCTAAGAGAATTGTTGATCGATTCCTGTTATCGTAAAACTATGTGTGTGTAATACGCCAAGGGCTTACCGGTGAAAGGTAACCCCCGCTGAAGAAAATCCAGTCCGATTGCGGCAGCCGACCACGCTGCAAGCACCCATCCCGTACCCGGAGGAAAAAAGTGTCCCGGCCACCGTGGTCCCGGCGACGCCAGGCTTACGTTTTCTCCGTTGCGGCGATTGCCCTGATCGTCCCGTTTACCAGCAGCGGTGTGTCGTCTGCTCGTGATCCGCCCAGCCTCGCTTGCACCTTTGCATTTAATTGCAATATAATGTCAACCGCTTGCTTGCTTCACGCCTAGCCTTCGATCTGATAAATCCTACCGGACGGAGTGCGCTCAAGCCTGCAAGGAATCCTTCTACAATCAACCATCCATCTCGCACGTGACATGCCACGCGCACGAATCGCCAGAGAGATCTGCGGTCACGTTGGGTACAATATCGTTTAAACTTTTTATGACTAGGCTTCACATATATTGCAACGTGCCTCCTCCTAGTATTTACAACCTCTTTGCTTTGAGGCCGCACCGGGTACTTCAAACCGAATCAAAACCGCCAAATCAGAGCTCCTTCAAACTATTTTCTTGTGAGATTACAAAAATTACAAGAATACTTCAGTACAATACAAACACTCTACCTAATCAGTTTAGCGCTAAAAAAAAACAAAAAAAAAAATGAGCCGATCCCCCCAAGCCGGAAGACCAACAAATTCACGCGAAGATGCTGCGTAAAAACCGAAAATCGCTCTCAACAATACCTCCACCTGCCGAAAGCAACCACAGCCATTCATCGTATGCCCCGACAATGGCGAGGGATAAAAAAGCTCCCATTCCTCCGGGATCAGAAAAGAAGTGTACCAGGTCTGTGGGCCGGCGCAAATCACTTCATCCTGAACGCTACACCCTCTTCACCCCTGAATTTATAGGGCGGCGGAACCTCCGCGCTCGCTTGACCTATCGGCTGCCTCCCTTTCTTCATCTGACCCGGCTGTCTGCGCATGGGCATGGGTGGAGCCGTGATCACGTGACGAGAGGCAGACGTGTCGTTGGTCCAAGGTGCACGTAGCTTCCGCCGCACTGTCAGCTCAGCAGTGAACAGAGCAGAGAAACAGACGTTAGGAAGAAAAGGATATGCTGTTCCCGGTGTGAGCCGTGAAACGAGGCTGAGTCTCCTCGGCATTGTAAGACGAAACCCATTTTCATTCCGAACAAAGACGGCGCGGCGGTAAATAGACGAGGATGTTTGGGAGTCCAGGAGGTCTAGGAACGTCCGGTGTTGTATAAGACGTCTCCCCCTACCAGCATCTTTCCTGGAATTGAGTTGCAGACAATGTTTGGTAGGGGTGAACGACGTAGTCGTGTTGTTGGTCTCCCGCTGAGCTCCTGTTGATAGGGAATGTGATGGGTTTATCGAACGTTCTGCGTTTTCCTCTCTGCTGGCAGTGCGTGAAGGCGGTGGCGTTTCGCCCTTTTGAAAATTGAGAACAACGTTGTTTATTACAGCGTTTACAAGTTCTGTAATCTCATTCCCGACACCACTCTTTGAATGCGATATCATTTGAACAATTTGATGTTGAAAGTATACAAATTCGTTGTTGACAGTAAACTTCTTTGGCGAAACTGGAACTAATGCTTTCTTGGACAAATATTTTATATTTTACAACTATATTTTAGGTGGGCTTCCGTTGTTACGTTTATCATAGTCGCTGTTTAGAGATGCTTATAAATGTCCGTGAAGTAAACCTATGGGCCCCACAATGATTGCTTATACAGCGATCACGTGATCCAAGTGCGCGCCGCCATCGGCTGAAGTATAGTGGAAAACAAGCAGGTGGCACATTTGGCGGGTAAACAAACCCACGAAGTGCGCAAGAAAAAAAACTTGTACGCCGTAGTGGTTCTGCCATGGGTCTACATGGAACGTTATTGCTTAGCCGTTATGATAACCTTAAAATATATTGTGAATTTGTTTAATGATAATTTGGTTACAGAACATACCCGTCTTATCTTCGGTCGCTTTTCGCCACGTGGAGAAAACTGGAACCAAACAAGAAACCGCTGCCTCCTCGTAAGAAGCAAAAGCGGAACATAAATAATTATTCAAAAATTTAAAATAAATAAATGCTTCATTTTAAGAAAAATGCAAGTAAACACCTTTTTTAACCCGAATCGATCTACATTATGAAAAGAAACTAGTCGGACCAAGTTTAAACCAATTACAGTGAGGTATGAGGCCCAATTTATAATCTTTTCAGGAATTCTCAAGTGCACATAATCCAGCTCCAGCCTTGGATTGGATGACCTGAGAAGCTCATTTCGGTCCACCAAGGCACTATTCCCAAACTAATTTGCAAGAAGTGGCCGCTGTCTGCTATTTTCTCGAACTTGTTTTCTTCAGAGCTCTCAATTGCTCATTTAAAAAAGAAATAATTGTGAATTGAAACACGTTGAAGCGAATTTAATGATCAAACTCGGCTTTTGTATTTAGATTTTCAAGTGTTAAAAGACAGACACTGGACGCCCAGGAGTACTCTATCTCATGTTCTTGACGTCACTTCCGCCGCGCGGTGACACAGGCTGGGTTACGGCGCACGCCCTGATGCACCGCTCATTAAAAAAAAATGAATGACTGCGCTTGCGCAACGACCACGATTTTTTCGACCCCGTTAACGAACCCTTTTAAAAGCAGTGTGTTCAACATCAGAGTTCTATTCTGCAAGTGATATATATATATATATATATATATATATATATATATATGTATATATATATATATATTATTTATATTTATCACGCGTCCCGCTTCGCGTGAGGCGACACGCGTGAGGCACATCTGGAGCCTTACTTTCTATTAAAAATAAAGCGAACCTAGGCACCCTTTTGTGATATATATCTCAGAAAAGGGGGCAAAACACAGTGTTTGTTCAGGTTTTAATATAAGAAAGCCAGGCGGGATTTAAAGTTGTTGTTTTGTAGAATACTTAGCACGCGTTGTTTAGGTTCGCTTTATAAGACGACGATTCAAAAACACATTTTTGTGTTCTTTTAAGGGAGCCTTAAGGTGTTCTTGAGTCGCAACCACACAGACTCCAAGACAAAAGATTAGCTTCGCTACAAAAAAAAAAAAAAGCCACGTTTTCTTTCACAGGCGTTAATCCTATGGACAGTACAATAACAACCTACAAGTCATAGCTAGGCTCGCCAACCTTGAACTAAACAATATCAAACCTCCCAAAGACGTATATATGTTAAGTGACAAGGTTTTGATCAACCTATACCACTCCATGCGTCATAATTTAATTGCACAAGATGATGGCTAGTATTTACGCTTCATCTGTCTTGATATGCGCATTGCAGCGGTTCCAAGAGTCAATCCTGCACAAAGAACGTCTTTAAGTTGCCGTATCTCTGTGCGAGTCTGAATGGTTAGGGAAGCTAGAGATATCCGAAAGAATATTATTTGTTCTACCTTTTTCACGGGCTAGGCACACAGATTTAAAAGAGAGGAGACATCGTGCTCTATGTTTTTTTTGCAAACTCATTTTTGACAGTGACTTATTTTGATTTGATTCCTTTATATGACTACATTGAGCCCTAACTTGATGTGATAACAAGAATTAAAAAGTATGGCTACATGCTGGCATTTTTAATAGAACAAGGGAGCAAGTACACTGTCGTTCCCGTTGCTCAATTCACTCAGGAATTAGCCAAGCTCTACATGTCTCTAAAAAAGCATCAGTAAATTTGACAGTTTTTGCTTTCCTGACGATTTTTATTACAATTTACAAACACTGAAAGCAACATGGCCTTTTAATACTGAAAGTTTGTTTTTTCGTTTTTATGTTTTAAGGCGAGAATTCCTAGTTTATACTTTATAGCTTTATCCTTGGCAGTTGCCCCTGCTGATTGAGAGTTCGCGCAGGCAAGATGCATCCTTCAACAACGCTTGCAGCCTTGTAGCGGAATTGTTGTACATCACAAAAAGCTGGGAAGCGAAAGCTAAAGCCAAGCAAAGGGATAATGAACACAGATAAGTAAAAAACTATGTAAATACGTTAAAAGGACAGATCTCCTTTTCAAGCGAAATTGAATCGGCGAGGTACGATCAGACGCATGTCATTTCTATCCTAGAAGTATGGGAACCGGGACTCGTAGTCGGTTGACAGCGGGCCGAGTCCCAGCGAGTCGTGGGAGGCATACGACCCGCAGGCCGTGTGTTTAAAACCCCTTCTATAATGATTACAAATAGTGTGAGGGCTAGATGGCCACTAATATTTGCAAGAACCTTTGTCAGTTTATACTTTAGCTTTTTTCTTCTCTCGGCGAAACGGACTCTCTGACTATATATTTCATACTCACGCTCACCAACGTATGAACTTCCAACATAAATATTTACATTCTGATTTTATGTGTCGCTGATTCTGATGTTTCTGTATTTTTGTCTAGTTATAATTTTCATGTTTTATCTTGCAATGTGAGTGTGCTAATTGCTTCAAAGCGCAGCTCTTTAGCGCCCGTTTCCGTGCTTGTCGGCGTCGGCGTATCTGCGCTGAATTTAGCAGGAACATTGACGTCGCGTGACCTCAACACCAATTCAATTCCCCCCTAAATTTAGCAGCGAACTGAATTGCTGTTGGGGTTACGTCACGTCAAATTTCCCGCTAAATCTAGCGGCAAAACTGAATCTGTTCGTAGGTGACGTGACACCGAGTCATGTGACGTCATTTTCGCCGCTAAATTTAGCGGGGAAACTAAATTGGTGTTGAGGTCACGTGGCATCAATTTTTCAGTTAAATTTAGCAGGGAAACTGGGAGGAGGGAGGGTATAGAGAAGGAGGAGGGGAGGGTATGGAGAAGGAGGATGGGAGGATACGCAGGAGGAGGAGAAGGAATGAAAAAGGAGGAGGAAAGGAGGGGGAGCTGGAGGAGGGGAGAACAGGAAGAAGAGGGGAGGAGGAGGGGAGAGGAGGTGGAAAAAAGGAGGTTGGGAGAGGAGGACGAAAGGGAAAGGAGCAGGAGAGAGGAGGATGAGGGGAAAGGAGGAGGAGGGGAGAGGAGGCGAGGAATTACGAAGGAGGAGGAGGAAAGGAGGAAGGAGGAGAAGAGGATACGGAGATGGAGAAGGGGCACACCTTCCCCGTCGCACCCTTCCCTCCTCCTCCTCAAGAGCTGCGCTCTAATTTCGCGTTACAGAGATTTGTAAACGTCTTTTATTTGTTAGTGCTCGAATGTCCGGTGTGCCAGTACCAAGACCAAATGGTTGTTCCTGGACAACCAATAAAATTGATTGATTGATTCATCCATTCATTGAATGATTGATCATTATTATCTAGTGTATAAAACCTAAAAAAATTGAAAAACTGAGCAGATAAAAGGCCCATCGCATAGAAGATTACATACTATTTTGTTTTGATATAATGTATCATTAGTCTTCAAGATACAATGATGTGAAGAAAAGCAGTTGGTACCACGAGGGTAGTCCCATTTAATTTCGTCAAGAGTATTTCCAACTTCGAGTGTATCGACTTGTATATAGTTTTCAATTTTTCCCACTAACAATATCATGAGCCGACATTCTTACTGAGAATAGAGCGGCCGAGACCCTCGCAGTGAAGGAGATTTCAAGAGTTCCAGTAACCTTTAAAAAGAATACAGCAACAAAGGACGGTTTGGTAATGCCACTCTCACAGTCTAAGAAAAACGTTGGTCTCAAAGGAGTAACGGCAGCATTTGGTCCTCTGAACTTTCATTTCCTCCCAGCAGAGACCATCTGGTTCAAGCTAAGTACCGTTCGAAAATGGTGAGGACTAACTGCACTCGACCGGGACTAACCGAGATGCGCGCGGGAGCAAAAACAGCCGCGGAAGCAAAAGCAGCGAGAGGCGCGCGAGAGCAAACGCGCAGGAGCAAAGGACGCGCGGACAAGATGGCGGCGTCTGCTGCATCGCCGATGGCCAGCGTTAGCGGCGCACTTACTCTTTCGGAACGCAGGGGGAGGTATCCACAGACAATCGCACCATCGAGAATTGCAGGGGGCATATTTAAGGGTTGGAGCTGACTTTATAGCGATAGCAGCCTCTGTTCCAACAACAACTCGTGGAAGCCAGCGCTGACTCAAGCGACGCCATTTTGATGCACTGGCCATGCGGCTTTTTACCGTTGTCCTGGCGTCCTTCCCCTTTGCATTCTTCGGAACGTGCTTTGAAAGCGTTTATATTTTCTTTTTGGTTTAATTGGGATGAAAATAGCCACATAGCACGTGGTAAAAACGTTTTCAAAGACAAAAATGTTCACTCTCTTTTCTTTTCTTTTTGAATTATTTAAAATCGATGTTTTTTGTTGTTTTTCAAGAGATGATGCGGTTGCCACGGAGACGCGCATGCGCAAAGTGGGGCAGCCTATGCGGGGAAGCGAGAACATGGCTGCTGGGAGCCCATGGGGACGCTGTTTTATAGACTGTCATAAATAATTACTGTGTGTACCGCTACTTCTTAATAAAACATACACTCCTTGTAAAGTTTAGCAACAATATTGGCGAACAATTTTGGTGCGAAAGCAGCACCGTATTTGTAATATTGTTAACGGTTCAAATGGTCACTGACCAAACGGCTCCTTTCATATGATAACTATAGGAGGCGCATGGATAGACATTGGGGATAGTGATTGAATTAGCGTGTCGTCGCGTGTGTTGTGCGCGTGTCATCTGTTTTCTAATTCCTTGTCTATGTTAAAATGCAGAATACGTGTACAAATGTGAAACAAGCGTTGTTCATATGTGAATGTAATGAGCGTGAAAAAGATCTACTTCAGCGGTAGCATATTTTTTTACCAATTTTGAATTTGACGTTCACTAGCGCCACGTGGGTGTGTGAGGGTGCAATTTAGTAATACATAAGGCAAAGGCGCAACATTTAGTCCCTGTGGACTAAATGCAAGGGTGCAAAAGTTAGTCCTGGGGGTTCAACTTTGAGGGACCAACGGTAGGGGGGCAGAAGTTTCTCCCGGTACAGTTGTTCCCCTAGGGGACCAATGGTTGTGTCAGCGTATGTGCTCCCTTGAGGGAGCAAGTCACGCTCCCGTTTATCTTAGAGTGTAATAACGTATACATCCATCCTCCTCAAAGAACATCGTGAATTACTTTTTTGTTCTAAACTTTTTTGTTGATTTATCACGTCTTCCGTTCGCTTTGACATTCAGTTCTACAATTCACAACGTTCCTTTCGCTATTCCTCATCGACCTTTCTATTTCCGCTTCGAAGCCATTTCCTTTCGCAAGTTCTCGGTTAAAAATGTTTTGCTTTGATCTTCATCTGCTGTTTTGTTGTGTCTGTTAACCGAAAGCTTAGGGTTTCTCCGTTCCTCGTGGTTATTTCCTTTGCTTTCACAGTCGATTTGGAAACAAAGATGGCGGAGCCTCGGAGCAAAACGCGCTTCAAGCGAATATACTGGGCTCACGGACACGTCTGTGCCGAGACTCTTATGCTAGGTTGGCGAATCACCTTTATTTTAGTTGCTTTTAGAATAGTTGTTGTCGTTTAACAAGGAATTTGTTTTCTTTAGGTCGTGCTTGCAATGTCGCCGAGCCAAATCAAAAGAAAAAATGTGTCGCATGTCGCCCTGCAATTGTGATGCTACGTAAAACGTTCTTTGTTTACAGCTAGAGGTGCTAAACTTCCAGCGCTAAACCAAAGGTTTAGTTGAGTTAGTGGTGCGCTAGAGTTAGAATTAGAGTTAGAGTTAGCTAGTTAGAGCTAAAATTAATGTTAGTGTGTGAGATAATGGACTTTGTGGTGGTAACTCAACTTTTCACACGTTAATTTTTCCCCTCAATCTAGACCCGCTAAATCTAGCGGGAAAACTGAATTTCCGCATAGGCCCATGACCAGGTAAAGTGACATCAATTTGTCCGCTAGCGGATAAATATTATTTGCACATAGGTCACGTGGCATAAAGCCGTATGACATCATTTTCTCCGCAAAATATAGCGGAGAAATTCGCGGTTACGCTATTTGACGCTTCTCTTCATCTGCAAGCCTAGCCTAAAAACGTTTCAAGTTAAAATCAAGAAATAAGGCAGCAAATCTAAAGCGAAATCCCCCCCCCCCCCCCCCTTCGAAACCGGTATACGCCCCAGTAAAAACATTTCTAAATTACTCTCGCAATTCCGCAAGCAGCATCCCCCCGAAAGCGGAAGATGCTGCTAGCGGAATCAATTGATCCTCCGCTAGCGCAATAGAACGCTTGCATAACTGCCGCTTGGTGTTATTAATGCTAAAGCATTAACTGTCTCATGGAGTAAGCTGACGTCATCAGTTTGAAGCGCGAAAACGGCAGATAGTTTCCTTCGGTTCCATTGGCTGGCGCGCGTCGACACTCGTCAGTTTCCACGACCGCTCACCCCATGGCGCTGCGAGTCCATCAGCGCGGAGCGTCCAAGGTCACCAGTGGAGCACGCGCGCTGACCGGCGACGAAAAGTACGCAGCAGACGATAAAGGGAGCGGACGAGCGGCTGGCATGCTTTCGCATTTACAACTCATAAGGAATGCTTAGGCGTACCTCGATCTTTTTTACAACTCCCCTATAAACCGACACACCTTTTACAAGCAAGCCCGCGGTTGCCCACACCGGGTGCGCAGAAACCAGATTCGCGTGTGGCGAGGCGTCTGCGCATGCGCGGAGCCGACAGCAGCGCCACCGCAGTCGCGTGACGTCAGAGAGCCGATTTGGCGTTTAGTAAGTGGCAGTTTAAGAAACGCAGGGAGGCGTGGCGAGTGTCAGGCACGCATCTTATTATCACCCCGCGGCAAATCAGATTGTCGCATTTGCCGATCAGAACTCCGACGCACCAATCGCGAAGCAAGAGGCGGGATTGCATAATGAGACAGGCGCTCTGCGTGCTGTCCGTGGCCGTAGTGGTACTCTGAATACACCCTTGGTCTGCGGACGCATATCTTTCTACCGATATATTATGATGCGTACGAGATGACTTACTCATCTTGGGTCAACGGTCAAACGCCACCGTTCAATGGGATTCAATGTCGAAGTGCACTTATGGTGGTGAAAAACGTACGCGTTGTCATTAAAGCGTTCGGGTGTTTGCTGGAAGTCCGTGGCATGCACCCCCCAAAAACGCGTTTCACGTTAACAATTGTCTGCTACCTGCAGAACCGTCAAAGTGCCGGAATGCATGAAAGGCATTATAGGGATTTGGTGAGAGAATGGGTGTGCCACGTGACATAAATTTTCCCGCCAAATTTAGAGGAAAAACTGAATGCTTGTATAGGTCACGTGACGGCTTGTCACGTGACGTCGATTTTCCTCGCTAACTTTAGCGGGAAAACTGGATTGGTGTCTGCGTCACGACACGTGAATTTTCTCGTTAAATTTAGCGGGTAACTGAATTGTGTATAGGTTACTTGACGTCAATTTCTCGATACCTTTAGCGGGGAACGTGTTGTTGTGTGCGGCTTTTATGGCGCTAGAGATCGGGGAAAGTGCAGTGATGTTTTGGGCACAAGACGTGAATTTTTCCGTTAAATTTAGCGGGGAAAATGAGTTAACGTATAGGTCACGTGCCGTAATTTTCCCACGGGGTGTAAATCACGTGACGTCACGCGACATCACGTGACGTCACTTTCTAGTCAAATTTAGCAGGAAACTGAATTCGTGTGTAGGCCAGGTGGCGTCAGTTTTTCCACTATATTGAAGGGCAACTCCGCTTCATTTTTGTTATTTAGAAAACTATGCAGCCCTCTTCAGTATCATATAGGAAGAACCCATGTCAAATATTACGATCTAATTCCGTCTATATATTTATTAAACTGGCCTGCAAACTTTCAAATGAGCCAAGTCGCCGAAATCAGCCAACTCTAGCGTGCGACGTGAGGCGCAATCGTCAGCGCAGTCAATGCGACGGAGTTGGAGCGGCCAACCTTGAGCCACTACGTCAGAGGCATGACTACGTCACTCTCACGCTTTGTTTGTTTTTACTTTTCAGAGCGAAATTGAACGATGACGTCATAAGTTTCTCCTCCCGGTGTTGGCTCAACCGCGTCCACGTGATCACCGTAGCGCGATGCGCTGCCCTGCGCACTTATCGGTCTGTTTCTCCGCTCCCCCTCCCCTTTCGTCTTCTCCCCTTCCCCCTCTCCCCCGGGCCATCACCGTCCACGCCATGCGAAGCGACCTGCCCGCGTCGCGTGTCCTGTCCCTCGCCCAACAAACGTCACAAGAGCACGTGGTTCGACGTGACGTGGCCATGACTCTGACGACAGGAGACCAATGCTGCCTGACGCAACCAAAGTTTCGGTTTCGGTATCAGATGATGTTTAAATTAAGATTACACAAACAATATTCCACATTTCACGAATCCGAAGACGTAGAGCTCAGCTGTTTAGTAGTGCTTTGTGAAATGGAATCACATGCAAGCCTAAATTTTTCAGAATTGAGCGGAGTTGCCCTTTAAGGGGGAAACTGAATTGGTCTGTATGACCCGTGACGTCGGGTCACGGGACCTTAATTTTAAAGGTAAATTTAGCTGAGAAATTGAATTCGTGTATAGGTCTCGTGACATTGATTTTTATGCTGTATTTAGCGGGAAACTTACGGACGGACAGACTGACGGACGAACACAATTTTCAGATTGGGGGTGGCGTTAATATGCATTTCATGCTTAAAAAGTGGCAGCAACGGACTATACACTGGTTTCTCTTTAAACGCTATACACAAACTCAACTCTGTTACGTTCCGCGGGGTGGTGGCGCGTCGAGCGCACTTCCTGTCTGGGGCTGTGGGCGGAAGTCACCATGCGAGACGTGCATTCCTGCGCTGTTTTGAAAGAAACCATACAAAAACCTGCCTTTTCGTCAAAACGCAGTTACTGAGGTTGTACCAAAAGAGTCCAGAAAAGTTTGAAGGTCAGTTTTTATGTGCTCGGTTCGTCCGAGAGCGTGGATATCTGCCGTGAAAAGGAAAAACCAGATGCCGTCGGACCACGATTGCTTGGGCGGGAAGCATTTTGGGTTGAATTCACGGATACTTGTGGTATTCAGATTTGTTTGTTTTGTTCCAACATGAACGCGGGAAAACCGTCAAGTTGTACGGACCATAAGGGTGAAAACGTTCAGTACGTCTTCAAGTTCTAACGGCCGCTTGACCGTTCGAACTGTCGACTGCTCTTTCAAACGTTTCTGCCTGTCGTCTGCTCTTTCAGACGACACCGCCCGTAGACCAAACGTTGGCCCGGTAATTGCGATAAGAAGTAAGTGCAGGCGTCAAAAGACTTTCAAGTTTTAAGGTTGGTTGTGGTAAGCAGGCTCGGTGGAAACAGTAGATACAAGGAGATGTTGATCTTTGTTATGCCTGATTCACTTGGTCCGATCCATCTTACTATTTTCAGTACCGATGTCGACCATCTCAGCTACGGTTTACGCATTTGGAGCCCGAGCGACATCACGGCTGAAAATTGCGAGCAGAATCACATCATGCGAATCAGACTTTAGCGTCCATTCTGCAGCATTCACGTCGAATGGATCTCCGCATGTCACATTATTCACGTGAAGTTGTGCGGTGTAACGAGCCTCGGTAATTTCGGGGACGCCGCTCAAACAGTCAGACATTGTTAGGACGACGTGGAATCAATATTTCCAAAGCGAAAAAGAGCACGGGGAGCCACACCTACGCCGACAACATCACATTTCAACGGTTTGTTTATGGGCAACGGCCAGCTTCTTGCCCACACTCCATCGCGCATGCGCGGCGCCGGTGGCGTCCGCTAGGGGCGCTCCGGTTTGTTTCTAAACATGAGTTGGTCTATTACCAGAACGCTCTAACGGCGTTTGTACTAAAATAAACCAATCGTACTCGGGAGGTTAACGACGTTCATACTCGCGAAGGTTATTTTCCGCGCATTTTGCATTCCTTATGATGTTAGCAGGGAGTTTTCGTAGACAGCGTCTCCCCCTCCGCTAGGCCCTCCGCAACGAACAACCCGCTAATGCGCTTGCACGCCGATGGCCTTAACAGTAGAATTACCGGTATCGTAGCGGGTTGCGGAGAGCGCTACGGGAAGGCGAAAACGATCCACGAAAACTCCCTAATGACTATGGCATCCCGATGTTACCTTCCAATGCAGTTTATTTATATATTTATTTTTGTGGGCAACGCAATTAGTTTCGCGTGAACATTAGAGCAGTAAAACAAGTACGCGTCTTTAACATTACGCGTGCCAGAACGGTTTTATGTGAAATTCATCGTGTCGGTATTACATAGGTTAAAAAAAAGTGGCAGCCCTATGGCGGGGCTATCTGCGCCTCGGAACCGAAATTGCGGTCATAAATGCTGACAGCGACCACGTTTTAGCAGCCCTCATGAGACCAGAACTGCCTCATTAGCCTAAGTACTTCGTGTAGCAGCGATTTTTTTATTGAGGTATTTTTATGAGCTTACTTTAATGTTCTCTTTTTCTTCTGAAACCCTACGAATAGTGTTATTGTTTCTGCTTTTCAGCGTTTATAGTTTGATCAGATGTGGTGTACTGTTGCGGCGTTGTCTTTTCTTAGAAAAACAAACACCGCATTAAAGACAAAATGATATTTGAATTTCGATTTAAAGCTTACCTTTAAAAAATTAAAAAAAACACTAAAATTTAGTATGTAATCGTATCAACTCTGGCTCCAGTTTAATTTGTGAAATTAATTTGGCCATTGAGTATTTCTCTTCTCGTCTTCAGCGAGAGCCTATTTTTAGCGAAATTAGGGTCCCTGTGTATTAACTGCAGTCATCGTGTTTTTTTTTTAGTACTTTATTCGCATAATTTACAAATAAATGTTGTCAGAAGTGTTTTGGTGCACGAGAATAAATTGCAATTTAGTCAAAGAATCTGGGCTTCTGTACTTTCCTCAAAAGTTAGAATATAGATCGCAAACTTTCGGTACTCTAAGAAGGCAGTGTTAGTTGGGCCAATTGGTACATAATTAAAACTTTCGAAAATAAAATATTCAGTTGACAGCCAGCGCCATTTGTGTGTGTACTTGTGTCTTTGTACTATTTTAGCTCCGTTTTAACATTTTACAACTTTTGATGTTTTCTGAGTATATCCAGGTGTCTCTTTACTACGCTCTGGCTTTGCTTCTGCCTCCTGCGCTTATACAAGTTGTTAAGAGTCTATTAGCGCCACCAACGCACCAGAAAGCATAGTGGCAGAGAACAATGCTAATAAAAAGAAAAAGAGGTAGTGTGATGCAGACCGTCAGCAGGTTCGAACGTGTGTTCTTTTCTTCCCACACTCGTAACAAAATGGCGACGAGGTAAAAGAGGACCATGCCGACGTTCGGCAGGATCGAACCGTTCGATGGGGGAGGCGACGAATGGCCTGCATACGTGGAACGACTCCACGAATTCTTCTTTGCCAACGATGTTCCTCTTGCAAAGACGAGATCCATTTTCCTCAGCTGCTGCGGCCCGAGGACTTACTCTTTGCTTCGGAATCTGGTGAAGACGCAGGCACCCCAAGGAAAGACCCTCAGCGAGATCCTGACCATCCTCGGCAAGCATTACGCCCCTACGCCGTCCTCCGTGGTTCAGCGCTTCCGCTTTAATTCAAGGGTTCGTTCCGAAACTGAATCTGTGAGTGACTTCATTGCAGCGCTGAAGAGCTCATCGGAGCAACTGTGACTACGGTGCTGAGCTGGAGAAAATGCTACGAGGCAGAATAGTTTGCGGCATAAACGACGCCGTGATTCAGACTCGACTTCTTGAAATTCCGGACCTCACCTTCGAGGTTGCTGTTCAAACTGCACGCGCCATGGAATCTGCAAAGAAAGATGCTGGTGAGCTCTGTCAAGCTCAAGCTAGTACAAGCGTTCTTTCCACGCACCAGATAATGCACGCGGCGAAAGACACATCGTGTTATCGCTGCGGAGACAAAAGCCACCTGGCATCTCAGTGCCGACACATCCATTCTACGTGTCACTACTGTCAGAAGCGAGGGCACCTTTCTGTTGTGTGCAACTTGAAGAAGAGTGGGAACCCGCCCAATTCGAAAGTTTCCGGAAGAGCTCGTCGGGGTCAGCCTAGGTCAACTCCATCAGCTCAGGTGAACACACTTCTCGGCGACATGTCCCCGCAAGATCTTTGTCAGGTTGTGGAAACTGACGCCTACGGCATGTGGCACCTGGCTACAGCATCAACAGTACCATCTTTTCTGGTCACCGTTGAACTCTTCGGTAAACCAATTTCCATGGAACTAGACACCGGAGCGAGCGTTTCGGTGATGCCTGCGGAGAAGTTTCAAGCAGAATTTCCCAATGTCAACTTGGATTCTTCGAGCGTCCTTCTGCGAGGATTTTCTGGAGGCCTCGAGCAAGTCAAAGGCAAGGCAAATGTCAACGTCAGTTACAGAGGTCACAGTGAGGTTCTTCCGCTGTTCATCACCTCTGGTACTTCACCTACGTTGCTTGGTCGCAACTGGTGTCAAGCTTTGGGCCTGAGACTCAAAGGACTTGAGCCAGTGAACAACCTTTCTAATGTTGCAGACCTCATAGGTCAGTACTCTACAGTTTTCGAAGAAGGTTTGGGCACCTTCAAGAGGACTTCTGCGAAAAGCATTGTGACTCCAGAGGCTCCACCCAAATTCTGCAAGCCCCGTCCACTGCCATTTACATTACGTGATAGAGTCACCCAAGAGCTCCAGAGACTACAACGTGAGGGTGTCATTGAGTCAGTGAAGACATCTGACTGGGCAGCTCCCATCGTTCCTGTTCAAAAGAAGGATGGTTGAGTGCGGATATGTGGGGACTTCAAAGTAACGGTCAATCCTGTGTCTCTTCTAGAGACCTATCCAGTTCCACGCGTCGAAGAACTGTGGGCTGTTTTGTCAGGGGGAAAAAAGTTCACAAAGCTGGATTTGCGAGATGCGTACCAGCAAGTGTCCCTGGTTGAAGAGTGTCGGAAGTTCGTGACCATCAACACCCACATGGGTCTCTTCCAGTATACAAGACTTCCGTTTGGAGTTTCTTCTGCTCCAGCAATATTCCAACGAGAAATGGAAAATCTTTTCCGTGGCCTACCAAGATTAGCGGTCTACTTCGACGACATCATTGTCACGGGAGTGGACGATCAAGACCACGTGAAGAACCTTAAGTCCGTTCTTCAGAGGCTTCAAGATGTTGGCCTTAAGGTGAAGTTGGAGAAATGCCAATTTTTCAAGCCTGAAGTAGAGTACCTTGGCCATGTCATTAGCAAGAAGGGACTCACTCCAAGCCCAAACAAAGTGGACGCGATCGTCAACGCTCCTGCTCCTTGCAACGTGAAAGAGCTTCAAAGCTACCTTGGACTGCTCAACTTTTACCGACGTTTCTTGCCAAACATTTCGTCTACGTTGCGGCCATTGCATCTTCTACTGATGGCAGGCAAGGAATGGTCGTGGGGAAAGGAAGAAGAGCAAGCTTTCGTTGAAAGCAAAAAATTCATGACAACTGCACCCGTTCCTGTGCTTTACGATTCAAAGAAGGACCTCCTACTCACCTGCGATGCTTCACCCTATGGCGTTGGTGCTGTGCTGGCACACTTCGGGAGTGATGGAGTGGAGCGACCAGTAGCGTTCGCTTCAAGACGGCTACTTCCAGCTGAACAGAACTACAGTCAAGTGGACAGAGAAGCTCTGGCTTTGGTTTTCGGTGTAAGCAAGTTCCACCAATACCTTTGGGGAAGACCGTTCACAACAGTGACCGACCACAAGCCGTTGCTCGGACTGTTGAACTCCCACAGAGGCGTGCCATGTCAGGCGTCTCCACGAGTTACAAGGTGGGCGCTGACCCTTTCGAGCTACCAGTTCAAGCTAACCTACAAGCCTGGAAGGATGGTAGGCCATGCCGACGGCCTGAGCAGGCTGCCTCTTCCAACGAACGACGTGCCTGATTCGACGCCAGCCGACGCGTTTATGCTTGACAGGGCCTACCCTGATGCTCTATCAGCTGCAGCTATTGCTCGAATGACAAGGAGAGACCCCGTGATCTCTCAGGTTGTCCACGCTGTCCTCACCGGAACGCCGCTGCCAGTACGAAGAGACTAAATTCCATGTGCTGCAAGGTACAATGAACTCAGCCTGCACGAGGGCTGTCTCTTGTGGGGATCGCGTGAGTTTGTGCCCAAGCTCATGAGGCACAAGTCCTTCAACTGCTGCATGCTGGACATCCTGGAGTGGAAAAAACCAAGATGATTGCCAGATGCCATGTCTGGTGGCCTGGAATTGACAGCGCCATCACAGACCAAGTAAAGAACTGTGCTACTTGCCAAACATATCACAAGTCACCTCGTGGCATCCCAATGACTCCTTGGCCATTTCCTGACAAGCCCTGGTCTAGGCTTCATGTAGACTTTAGAGGCCCCTTCATGGGCCACTACTTTCTCGTCATGGTAGATGCTTTCTCCAAGTGGGTGGAGGTTCATCCTGTTCCTTCACCTTCGACAGATGCTACCATTTCTGTATTTAGGACAGTTTTCGCCCAACATGAACTGCCTGACATCATCGTCTCCGACAATGGATCAGTGTTTGTCACCAGCCAATACACTGATTTTTTAAGTCGGAACGGAATCCGTCGAATGCTGGTCCCACCGTACCACCCCGCCTCCCATGGAGCAGCAGAGCGAGTGGTACAAACAATCAAAGACAAGCTAAAGAAAAGCGCACCAGGCGACTTCAAGACCCAGGTGGTCAGAGTACTTTTTCATTACAGAACGACGCCGCACGACCTGACAGGCCGCGCGCCCTTTGAGTTGCTTATGGGCAGGAAGATAAAGACGCCTTTGGACTTCATGCATCCAAGCCTGAAAACTACCGTTCAGTTGAAGCAACTCAAGCAGAAAATACATGCTGACCAAGGTTGCCGTCGGGTGTCACTGATGGAGTCCGGGACAACAGTATACGCAAGAAATTTTAGACCCGGACCACCTTGGGTGCCCGCTTCCGTTGTTGGACCAGTGAGTGCCTCTTCTGTTCGGCTCAAACTTCCAGACGGAACATCTTGGCATCGGCATGGTGACCATCTTCGACCAAACACCATGCAACAACCACCGCAGCCAGAGACCCATCCTCAGGAACAGTCTTCTGTGCTTCAACCGACGGAGCCGACTTCGCAGAGCCAGGCTCGACCCGAGGAGCAGTCTACATCGACAGAGGAAACCTACCCTCCAGGGAATCCAACCATGGTAGACACACCCGTCATGGTTGAACCGAGTCCCGTTGCTCCAAGACGGAGTGCAAGAGACAGACGGCCCGTTCAGCGTTACTCCCCATGAGCAATGAGAGAACACTTTAAAGGGGGGAGGAATGTTAAGAGTCTGTTAGCGCCACCAACGCACCGGAAAGCATAGTGGCAGAGAACAATGCTAATAAAAAGAAAAAGAGGTAGTGTGATGCAGACCGTCAGCAGGTTCGGACGGGTGTTCTTTTCTTCCCACACTCGTAACACAAGTGTGGCGCACATTCGCAGACAAGGCGCGTCTGTGTTTCATAATACCTAGTGTCGTGGTCGAGATAAGGTTGATTGAAGTACGTTGGTTTATTCTAGCATAGCAATACAGGTGTGAGTCGTGCCGTGTCTGGTCGCGATCTGGTGGTGGGAGGGATAGCGCGCGAGAGTTGGCGGACAGAGTTTACGGTCACCCGGCGGCGGTGGTGATGATGATGACGGCGGAGGCGATGATGGGGATCTCCCGAAACCTAGCACCCAATGACTAAAGATAAAGTTCCTTGACATAAGTGCGAAATCGTTATTTGGGCGACGTCTTCGCTAAGTTCTATAGGTTTTTCTTTTATTTTTGTTTACTGGAACCGCGTAAATCAGTCGAGATACTGAGCTACACGATGTCCCTACAACGTAATAGGGAATAAGATTTGCAAAACAAAATAGGGCGAGAGTCGGCCAACTTTGCGGGAAGGTATCTGTCGTGTACTGTTCTGCTCCTTTCTAAAGTTAGTCGCCAGCTTAAAGTTCGATTAATGCCAGCGTATGAGTGGAAATAAAAACTCGTTTGTCCACAACATTTTTGGGCTTCGCGCACTCGAAGGAACCTGTGTTTTCAGAGCGACGTGTCAATGCATGCGCTGCACGGCATCCAGCGACACCTCCCTGACGGGACGTCAGTAGCATGTGTCGTGACGTCAAAAAAACTCGAGTTTATGTGACGTCATTACAGGTGTCCTGAGGAGGTTTCTGAGACCGGCTAAATATTGCGATAACTCAATCTGCTGTCTCTAAGCATCCGAGAAATCCATAAATCATGATGATACGCGGACGATTTCCATATAGAAAAAGCCATCAAAGATCGCAACGCACCGAGGTCTTCTCCGGCAATTGGAGGAGCATATTCTGAAACCAGGACCGCTGTCCGCCAATAGCAACCGATGTACCTTCGCGCCTCCGACTGGTGGAACCGCGGAGTAATATCTAGAATCCGCGCGGCTCGTTGCGCATACAGCCCGGACTACAATTTAATCCAGCGAGCGCGCGCTCGAGAGCTAACGACCGGACACATCATACCCGCGAAAAAAACAACATATTGCGCTGTTTTTGAAAGGATTATTGCAGTATTTTGTACCCTCCCTGCAAAAAAAAAAAAAATTTAGTACTTTTTTTTTTACTATTTAGAAAAGCATACCCATTTTGTAATAACAGCATTTCCAATCTCAACGAAATGTCGCGTTTTCATTGGTCACATGAGCTCCTGGGTGCCCGCAGATTGCTCCTTCCATCGCCGGAGATGACCTCGGTGAGTTCGATCTTTGATTGCTTTTTTTTAATAGGGAAACCGACTGCGCATCGTTATGATGTATAGATTTCTTGGATGCTTAGAGTCGCAGAGAGGGTTATCCTCATGTTTAGACGATCTCAGAAACCTCCTCAGGACATCTTTAAATTATTACACACTAAGAAAATTGCGTGGAGCTGGAACATACCAAAAAGATAGCTTTCACAGTTGTCTTCTTTTAATCAGCATTAGAGGGCAACTCCGCTCAATTCCGAAAAAATTAGGCTTACATGTGATTCCATTTCACAAAGCACTACTAAACAGCTCTACGTCTTCGGATTCGCGAAATGTAGAATATTATTTGTGTAATCTTAATTTAAACATCAGCAGATACCGAAACCGAAACTTTGGTTGCGTCAGGCATCATTGGTCTCGTGTCGTCAGAGTCATGGCCACGTCACGTCGAACCACGTGGTCTTGTGACGTTCGTGGGGGCGAGGAACAGGACACGCGCCGCGGGCAGGCACGGGCAGGTCGCTTCGCATGGCGTGAACGGTGATGGCCCGGGGGAGAGGGGGAAGAGGAGAAGCCGAAAGAGGAGAGGGGGAGCGGAGAAACAGACCGATAAGCGCGCAGGGCAGCGCAAACTAGCGCATCCGCGTTCCGGTGATCACGTGGACGCCGAGCCAACACCGGAAGGAGAAACTCCTGACTTCATCGTTCAATTGCGCTCTGACCAGTAAAAACAAACAAAACGTGAGAATGACGTAGACATGCCTCTGACGTAGTGGCTCAACGTTGGCCGCTCCAACTCCGTCGCATTGACTGCGCTGACAATTGCGCCTCACGTCGCACACTAGAGTTGGCAGATTTCGGCGACTTGGCTCATTTGAAAGTTTGCTGGCCAGTTTATTAAATATATAGACCAACTCAACTCCCTGACGTCACGCCGCTGCGGTGGCGCTGCTGTCAGCACTGGGCATGCGCAGGTGATTCGCCTAGGCCGAATCTGGTTTCTGCGCGCGCGCAGTGCCCTCGCCTGGTGGGCAAACGCGGGCTTGTTTGTAAACATGTGTTGGTCGATAGACTGAATTAGATCGTAATATTGTCCAGTCAAGGACCAGTCAAGCTGCATATCGCAGCTTTTTTCTTCGGGCTCCCCCATCAAGATTGATGGAAATAAAGATATTATTATTATTATTATATTTGAAATGGGGTCTTTCTATATGACACTGAAGAGGGCTGCATAGTTTCCTAAATATCAAAAACGAAGCGGAGTTGCCATTTAAGCCATCACAAAGACAATTAATGACGTTCATAGTATAAAACAAAACTATAGTGTACGCTAAAGACACTTCAGACTGCTTACGAGCGGGAATGCGAAAGCATTCCAACACGCCACGCATACCTACACACCGCTCGCCACGTCTTCCTTTTTCACACAGCGCTCCGGTGGTGACATCACGCTCCCCAGTGCGCAGGCGCGACCAACCCCGCCGACTCCACGGCTTCCGTGACGATGCATCTGCTTTGCTCTGCTATTCTTTGTGTTTTTGTTTTTTTTCTGAGGCGCGTCCGCTTTGACCTTGACCGCCCCGCCGGCTTCCGTGACGATACATCTGCGTCGATCTGCTTTTCTTGTTTTATTTCTCTCCTGGAGTGCCCCGCCGGTTTCCGTAACGAAGCATCTGCGTTGCTGTGCTTTTGGCCAATGGGAATTTAACTGCCGTTTCGCTGCTACCGACGGTTACAGACAACGCCGGCTTCGCTCCATGGAACAATTAATGCTGTCGCATTAATACGGTTAGTGCGTGTGAATAGCATATCTATGTTAGAAGCCTTCGCTTAATCTATTACTCTGGAAGCACGCCAGCAAAAATCGTAAATCATATAGTTACCGCTTAAAACTTGAAAGTCCTGAATTTTAAATATTTGCAGTGATTAGACTCCCAGATTCATCTATATTTATGCGAGGAAAATGTTGTGCTCCGGTCTTAATCTCTCGAGGGAAGAGTCTAATCTCTCTGAATTACGGGGAAGACTGCTTAGCCGAGAATAGATTTATTAAATCAGTAGTACGAAACTGAACATGCGTGCGCGAGTACTTTAGAAAGTGAATAAAAATAATATCGGAGAGCTTAAGTGGAAGTTTAATGTTTCCGCCAGTTTATATGTTCACTCAAGAGAAAAATATTAATCGTGAGTATAGGTTATATTAGATAACAGCTATGGCGTCAATGACCGAACACTGCGCATTGCGTTGAACATTACCCGATTCATTGTATTTAGGCTCGTATTTCTATAGGCTGAGGTTAGGAACACCGTTGCCGTCACATCGACCCTTCAATAAACTAAAGAGGACGTCGGAGTCACCTAAACTTTTTTTTTCTGTTGACGTGTTTTTTTTTTTTTTTGCGGTTGACAATCAAATATGTCTGTGACTTGTTTAAAAAGTGTGAGTAATTGTATGTGCTTTTTTTACAAAAGATGACTGAATTAGCACGAGCGTAAAATTAATCATTACAAATGTACGTCTTTCTGCTCTTAATTCAATAATAGAACTTTTGCTATAACAAGGCGATAGTCTCTTCTATGAATGGGTTACAAATTTTATACGCAGACAAGCCAGGAGTCTTTAGATAGGACAACGACGCCCGTGCGTGATAAATTTGTTTCTTTAATGTCTAGAAAACGGGAAGGTGGTATGCTTCAGAAAGGTGTCTGGTGTCTGCCGCAAATCAACGATTCATTGCGCGGTGGGACTCCCAACCTGGAAAATGTAATAGGCTCCAGGAAGAAGCGGTAGAGTGAAACTGGTCGTTCTTAGCCCAGAGTCCGGGTATCTTGACCCGGATTCGTCGATCAAGTGTAAAAGTTAGGCTTTACTGCTGGGAGGCCAAACTATTTATGCTGGCCCAATACTTGGATTACTATTTCAGCGATGTGTGTTGGTGAGTTTAGCAATGTTTCAAGCGAATCGGGGACTATAAAAAGAACGCCCGTAGCGCCTCTTTAAGGTTTGCACTACGGTAATTATATCGCGTGCCAGAGAAAATTCATAAAACTGCAAAGAAAATTACTCTCGAACTATGTAACGTCTTAGAGTAAAACAGTATTAGACCCAAGTTCGGCTCCCCTGGAATGATCTATGCTTGAGCCAAGTCAAGCGTGTCTTTGTGGTAATATCTGGGACAAACGAACGCCAGCATACGACGCTCACCCAAATTGAAACAGGCAGAGGCGTGGTCGAACCCAGAAATCACTCGTCAAGAATAGAGGCTATAGATCAAGCCCCCTAATAAAATAAAATCCAGAAAATATTTTTTGACTCCACTACTCAAGCTTGGTGTCGTGGCGGACATTTTCATTCACGTCACAATGGTGGTAGCCCACGTCAGCACCTTTCAAGTACGCTGGGTGTCGCTGGGTCTATTTCATGTATTTTGCACCTTTGTGATATACAGTAGGAGGAGGCCATCAACAAATGTACATCGTAAAATGAGAATGAAAAAGTCGTTTCAGCATGCCAGTAATTAAAATGTGCCACGGTCACTCTGGTATTCGCACACTCACGTCAAATAACAGCCAAAGGCTACGGCATAAGAAAGACATCACTTTCAGATTTCGGTTAGTTAACGTCTTTAGAGATACGTTTGTTTGAATGTGCCTTTAGGTTTTGGGAGCAAGAAAAATCTGCCTTTTTTCGTCAAGAAGTATTTAAGTTTCCTAGAGGCATAATTACGTCATGAATAAGTTGTAAGATTGCATGCACACTGCGTGGGGCCTTCAAACACTAATATTTTTACAAATGATTAAGGATAGGCACACTTTCATTCGCATGACTTCGCCAGGCTACTACAAATCAGTACGATGGAGAACATAAAATATCGGATACATGTTAAGCCAAGTGTACACGAATGTATACCAAAGTTACAACTGTGGACATTGCAAAGATGCCTCAGCCCATGCCGGACTTTTATATGCATTCTTTTGCAGGTAAATTCACTGTAATATACTAGGATTTCTACTTTTCTATTTGTACCTAACGGACATTGTAAACATTGATAATGATATACGTTTTATCAGCCGCGCAGACGATACGAGTGTCTTTTTAGAGAATCACACCAATTAATTTATAGGAAATACAAATAGATTTCTTGATAAGTTGAATGTTGGACGGAACCCAATTCATTGCAAATAAAAGCGAGCAAAACAAAGGCAGTTTTATTTAAAGCAAGTGACACAAGTAGCTTTCCTACAGTTAATATTTTTCTTGGCGGAAATCAAATAGGTCTTGTAGGAAGTGTAAAAGTTCTTGGTATAATTTTCATCAGTGTATGAGGCGGGATGAAACAGTTCAGCATATATGTAAAAAAACTATCCAAGGTTGTTGGTATGATTTATCAAATATCATGACAGACTCCCCATTTCGGTTTTGCTGCTCACCTATAAGTTTTTGTATGTCCAGTATAACTACTGCTTTTTAGTTTGGATAAACACAACGAACACAGATCTTACACAAATTAAAAATCTACAAAAATAGGTAATTCGTGTTCTATGCCACGCTCCTTATGAGAGTCACTCGAAGCCACTCTTTAATATAATATAGTACTAATTTTGAATCATATCGACTACAAACATGCTTTTCTTTACAAAAACTCTTTTCAAGACATTGAAACTATGTATTCAACAACGATCAACCTTCAGCGAAGAAACGTGATTCATGAAGCCCGCTCTGTAGAAAAATGGATAGTGTCCTCACTCCAGAACTAACTTCGGAATTCAAATGCGAAGGTATAAGCTGTCATATCGTTTAAATCATTTAGAAATACTGAACAAAGATATTATTTGGGCAACTGGCAAAAATATATGCACGATATTTATTTAGAAATATGTGAGTGTTTAAATACTCGAATGCAAAGTGAATGCATGTTATTTTTATTATGTTAAATTGTTTTCTTATATTTTATGTTTGTAGTTATGCGCACGCTATTTGTCTCTCAGTGTTGCAAATACTTGAATGCAAACTGAAGGTATGTTTGGTATACTTTGCTAATTAGTGTTGTTATATTTTTATGTCTTTGATTTTGTTAAACTGTGTTCCTTATTTTTCTGATCTAGTGTTGCTGTTGGGGGAGGCAGAAGTTTTTTAAGCAACTTGTAATTTGATTTTCTCTTCCTCGTCCCTTCATTTTGGAAGAAAAATAAAGAATTTGAATTTTAATGGAAACGAAGACATGCTCGAAGACACGAAAACGAAGACACAATCATTACTTTTCAATTATAAATTGCTTAATGCAGGTCACACAGAGCAATATGTTTGGCTATATTACTTTAAAAAAAGGTCTCGAATGGCGACTAGTGAGCAACGTTAATTTCGGAAAATGAAAAAAAGAAAAATGTTTCTTCTTTGGCAAGCTTCTTATAGGTTTCGAAAGTATCATGAAACTTTGTTAAAATTGTTTGCCTGGAAGTTTTTTTAATCAAGATTCTTAGATAAATAAATGGACGAGCAACCTTTTTGCAACCCCTTTTCTGATCTAACAAAACAAAAACCACTTTAAGTTTTGAAGTTGTGCGCACACAATCAATAATGTCTAAACAACTAAAAAAGATTGCATCCTTCAGTTATCTCTTCTTTGATATAACTTACAAGGAGTCGAGTGAAACTTGCAATTTATACAATTGAGTAGATCGACGGCGCCATCAACTAACTCACACTGCTTCAAAGGAGGGAATTTGACTTCGTAACAAAAAAGTGTGCAAAGTTTTTTTTTTTTTATTTTTAGGTGGGCACCATTTTGCTTTATTTGTATTGTCATTATACTGTAGATTGCAAAATCCTCCCTCCAATTCATCTGAAAAAAAAAAGAGAAAAAAGTCTGGCAGATGTCACCCCATAAACGACGTCGTTAGCCACGGCGGAGAGAGGAAACTTCCTCGGCAAAATTGGGACGTTCCCCCAAAAACGACAGAGCCACAAATAAGTTCTCATCGCATTTATCGATTGGCGATGCAGAAATGTACCAACGACATCAATAATTTTAGCATTTGCGCCTAAAAAAATCAACCATGTTCAGCGTTTTTTTTTTTTTTTTTTTTTTTTTTTTGCCGTCGCATGCAGAAGCATAGTTTTCCAAACGGGCCGACGTGGATCAACGACTGATTCAGACCCGAGCGGATCTGGAGGAAACATAGATAAGGGGGCATTCCTTCCAGTGAACCGTTTTCAAACACCTTCAGACTTCTAAAAATAACAAATGAGGCCACAGTATGTGCAGTGTCAATTCTAATTGCAATTTGCACCTAAACGACCCTCAGTATGAGTGCCGAGTTTTTTTCGGCACTGAAGGGTAAGTGTACGTTGATAGTTTTCGACGCGGCAGAGGAGACATACAATTTTCGCAAGCACTGATCGCCAGATAACGTATAAATTTAGGTAATTAATGTAGTCTACTATCTTGTCGTTAAATGAGTTAAAAGAATTTTATAAGTTAATATCAAAAATTGTTTTCACAATTTTTAGTGCAGCAAGCAGTACAAACTTGGGAAGGGTGGAAGTATCAATGGACGTGACAGAACTGTTATTAGAAGAATTCTGAACAAATTAATGAGCGTAAATTTGAAGAACATCTGCAAAAATCACAACCAGCGGAGATTGAGAGAGCAAACGGGTTTTTTAATGTGGTTCCGAAATTTCGAAAATTCGAATTTTTTTTTTGCGTTTTTGTTCTCAGTAACGACGGCACAAAAAAAAAAAGCTATGTGTATATTGGGCGACAATTTGTTTCTTGCATTTCAGAAGATGTGAAGACATTTCAGAAGATGTGAAGCATTCATTGTGTACTTACGTTAAATTCTATCCCGAAGGAACCAGGAAAGAAAGAAAAGTTTCATATTTCAATCAGGTAAGTTTACTTGTTCCTAAACCAATATATACGATATTATTCCAGAAAATATCATGGTCCCAATGATCAACGAGCAACCTGGCGAAGGCACCAGGGACAACCAACATAAACATGTTTTCCTAATCTCAACTGCATCACCAGATTTACCCTTCATAGATAAATTGTACACTAATTTATCAACAAGTTAGCCGTTTATAAATTTACTTTTTTTATAATTAAAAGTTAACACTTTCCAGGAAACGGTTATAATATGTCGCAGTGCGTGTGTGTACGGCAGAGGGCGAGGGGGGCAAGAAGGGGGGAGGCGTGGCGAGCTTGAGATTCGGAGCTTCTTTAAAAGCATCCAGCGGCTTTGCACAGTTCATTCTAACCTTATCTCTGGCGAGATTCCGGCAGCAACTTCGGACTTCAGACTTTCGAATTTGCTCCTTGCATCCAAAGGAAGCCGGTAGCCCCCGTCTGCGAAGCAACACCAAACTTGCAGCCCTAAATCAGCTTCCTTTTATCGGCCTGATCGAGTCCTTCACGAATTAGTCCCGACTTATGAAAGAGGGCAGCAATAATTCAGGTCGCCCACGCAAGGAGTTCTTGCGCAACTGTCATTGGGTCTTAGTGCAGCTTGGTGAGCCCCTTGTGCCTTTTTAGACGGCGAGACCATTAGCCGGGTACTCCTCCTAGTGCCACGTTTGCCGACTGCTTACGCTTGCTCACCTATGTCCCTCCTTTTGCGGTTTTGTTTAGACCGGGACATGAAACAGTTACGAGTAACACGGGTTGGCTGAATAACGAACGCGCGCTCAACTGGCTGTGCTTACCGCTCGGGGTTTTATTAAAGCTCTTCAAAATAAATATTGACTTCTCCCTTTACCTTTGAAGGGGGTGGAACTAGTACTGGAATCTTGCAGGTTGGATGACTCGTCGACCTGCCCTAGTGCATACGTAGGGCTCCTTTTCATGCGTGTTGGAGTCGACGCCAGCATCCTCTGGCATGGTGGTGGGCACTGAACGTTCGTCCCGATCCCGTAATGGTTCGACGTTAGCTCTTCGTCTTTGATAGATGGGGCAAGGGGGGCGTAGCACATCTACCATTACAAGGATTAAAAACGAATACTAGAGTTTAAGTTCAAATAGAATCTCGAAAATGTCAGAAGCAGCAAAGATAAATAAAGCAGTTGGTACGCGGGCTATCCGATGAAGGTTCAATGGCCGAATATTTTCTCCAAAATTCTTTTTAGCCTCACACAAAAGTAGCCAGCAGCGATATAAACGAACAAAAAAATTAAATGTGATCATGCTTAAAGGGACACTGACAGGGTATTTATATTTGCCGAGGTTTTTAGTTGTACATGACTTATGAGAATTTGACGTCATGATGGCGCTTAAGACGAGGACAGAAGGGAGACTAGACAACACGGAGCGCTCCGTGTTGTCTAGTCTCCCTTTTGTCCTCGTCTTAAGCGCCATCATGACGTCAAATTCCCAGTATCAACTAGCCCAACAATCTGCATTGACATATGAGAGCCCAACTATCCAGAACACAATTTGCGACTCAAAATTTGGTTTCTTTCCGCCCGAACACCGCCGATCAAAAGCTGGCCGGTTCGAGTCTCGCTCACTCTCTTTTCCGTGGTCACGGGCCATTTTCTAAGGTTTCGACGCGACCACCAAATTTAATCAAAGTGGTTGGTCACCGAAGGCACACACTCATTCTTAAAAATAGAAAAAAAAAATATGAAACCCATTTTTTCTGGCTTCTAAAAACCTGCAAATACGTTGATTGAAAAAACAATGTTCCACAGAGAACCGGAAGCATTCTGTGCGTCCGTCGCTTCGCGTTTCGTGGGACTCGCGGGGACGGCGATGGCAGCGGACGACGGGCGTGGGACCTCTACTTAAGAACCGTCGCTCGCGGTACCGGCGAATTTTGTCTGCCTTTAAAAGAGAAATTTGGGACTGATCAAAAGAATTGGTATTCATCTCGTACGACACGCCCGACCACCAAGCCGATTTGCACGAAGACGTCGCCGAGCCGTCGCTCCCTTCTCGTGGCTGAAGACATCGCTTGCGCAAACGTCGAGCACGAAGTGTGTACTTGGAGTTGAATATGCACACGTACGATTTCTTTACTAGGTGCGAATGTCGCCAATGCGTGGTGCTTCCCGAATTCGACCCGGGAGTGCTTCTGCTGGAGGAAAATCGGTAGCAAACTTTCCAACTTACAGTTTACCGGCTGCATTATTACAAAGGAAAGAGTTCCCCAGTAGCTCAGTGGAAAGACGTCCGCTTCACACGCGGCAGGGCCGGGTTCGATCCCCAGTGATAGGGTACCTTTAGTTTTCAAACATTTTGCGATGTTTGCATTTCTTTTTTTTTATTACAATTATCACTGAAGAAACAAACACAAAAAATAACAAACAAATGTTGTGGACGAAACGTCGCTGAACTAAATGGTATGGGATTTCCTTTTTGACACCTGCGAACTCAATGTAATCACTTTCCACAAAATGCAAGGAGAATATAAATTTTCGTACCAAAAAGCAGGCTTTTGACTTTCTTCCCCCTTTCTTTTGGCCCTCTAAACGATTTGCGATTAGTTAAATCTCAATCTAAAATCATCTATCCCAGCACAAAATGTATTTTTTGGCTGCTTTATTCAAATAGACTTTTCATTGCACGTCTCAGGGCCGTTCGAATTTGGTTGAAGGTCCGCTGGGCACGATATGTCGAGTATTTTTTCTTGACTGCAGAAACGAAAGTACCCATAGGCGGACGCAATAAGCGCTATTGAGCCTAGTGGCGCTCATCTTGGGTGACGGCCAGAGCTAACAAAGTGGCAAAGTATCGACTTCATTTTCCTTCAGCCGCCTGCCCCTAATTGGCCGAGAAGGGGTTATATTGGCCAAATTTTACTTTCTCGGTTGCTGGGAAGTCGCCTTGTGGAGCGCCGGGCTCGGGCTCGGACATACATTTTGCTCTGCGCTCGCGCAATGTAGACCTTGCACTCAAGTGTGACGATCGGGAAAGTTCACGAAGTATCGGACATTGTGCGGTCCACTTAGAGTTTTGTAGTTGTGTTATTTTTATATCACAAGCGCAGTTTCAAAGCTGCCATGAGCAAGCAGACGACATGGCAACCAAGATGACCAAGGCCGCGCCCGCGCGCTTTCGAGACATCCAAGATATGCACGACGGTGCGTGCGCGAAGCGGTAAATTGCCGCGTCATGTCGTTGCTCTCGTCGCATCCCCCCCTGGAAGAGCTACCTTCGCTTCTCCCACAATACCTCAAGTCAAAAATTCGGGAGCGCTGCGATATTCTGCTTTACAAGCGGAAGATGTGCAACGACTCTATTAAAAAAAACAACCTCGTTTCAGCTTAAGTTCAGACGCAACCGATGCTACAAGCGGGAGCATGTGGCCCTGAACCATAGCCTCCTATATACTGTCAAAGCATGGCAGATCACCACGAGAAGCGGCTGCCGAAGTGAAAGAGGTGCAGCGGCAGACAACGGATGAGAGTAGAGCCACGAGACTGGTGCCTCACTGCGGCGAGACGCCGAAACACTATTCTTCTGAGCGAACAAGTGTGTTTCGGTTCCACGACGCTGCAAACGCATTGCGCTGACGTTTGGGTTCCCCGAGAAATGGCTCTTTGATGCTCTGTCCTACCAGATCCTCGCACTCCAAATCTGCGACCGGACAATCTATGGCTCCATCGTCGAACTGCCAGGTGTTATGAGTAGGAGGCTATGTCTGAACGGTGCTCGCACTGCAGGAGCGCGCGTTCTTGGCCGGGACGCTAAAAGCCCACAGCTCGCGCTTGTAGCATCGGCTGCGTCTGAACTTCAGCTAAAACGAAGTTTCTTTTTTTTTTCCCCATAGTGACGCTAGTTGGCAGCAAACCAGCGAGAGTGACGCGATGCATGAACAACGCAAAATACTTTTTAATCCTAATATTCCTGGGACCCTAATCTGGACACTTGGCAAAAAAGTCGGCGAGAAATTTGGAGGCTATAATTGGTCGGCGCAAAGGTCAAGTGAGGCGTTGGCCATTCACGGCCGTCAGATTTCTCACCGACTTCTTCGCAAAGCGTCAAGATTAGGGCCCCTGAAATTATGTTGCCTTAATAAACTTTTTTGAACAGCTTTCAGGCATTCAGCGACGCACAAGATCCTGCTCACATTCCAGGTGCCACATTAAAACGCATTGACCATGCGCGTGCTTGCTCAAAGCGCGCATAACCTGACTAAGTACGGTGGCATTAAATCACCACTTTTATCGTTAGAAAGCAAACAAACTTCACCTCTATCACTATTGTGTAGCAGTGTGTATTGTCCTCTTATGAGTTATTTAAAAAAAATGCTTTCCGCGTGAAAAATGAACTGCAAACATTACTTCTGTGCGACTCGTTAGAAGAGAAGAAAAAGGAGTATCTTGGTACTTACATATGTCAAATTGATCCTGGACCGAGAGAATCATCAGTCTGCGATGCATTTTATATATAACGATTACATAACCGTGAATAAGTGCACACAAATTTTTTTCCTGACAATTACGTGTAATTTCTGCATGTCGAAACATTTGAGCCCCTCACGACAAACATTATTTATAGCTGTGTTCTTTATTCTCCGAAGCAAAGACAAACAAAATGTGTTAGCAACGTTAGAAAAAAAAGTCTTAAATCAATATTTCACGTAGATGTTCTTGGTGTACTGCGCTTCATGTGCTGCGCAGTCCATCAAGACAGCACTTCATGTGGCATTAAAGCCACACTGCGGTTCATGTGGCTTTTATGTTATTAGATCAAAAATGTAGATCGCGTTTACTAACTGGGATAACACAACTTGCTAACACGTACCTATCAGTAAAGTGGGTAATCAGAAACCATTTGAGGTAAAGAGCCGAGCATACGAGAGGATATCTAATATACATATCCGCCTGTTAGTACAGGAGCACACTAGATAAAAAACAAATATGGATTCTGCTGCAAACAAGCAACTGATTCTGGAATGATAACGCTACTCTAGGAACCGGGAGGTACCAGAGAAGCATAGCAGATGACACAAAGGCGAAGTAGAAAAGAAAATGCAGAACTGCGTTGCATTTAGCAATAAAAAAGGCAACTAATAATACATGTAATGCAGAAGATCATGTTCAGGGCACTGAAAAGAGAAATCGCAATATTTCAGAGCAGTTTGATCGCTTTGGCGCACATACATGCCACTGCGCTTTTTCCAAGCGCACTTTATGGTTTCATATATCTCTTTTGTATGACTTTTTATGTTGTTTTATTATTATTATCTGTGCTTCTAATCGCAATGCACTGCAGGACGCACAAAAAAAAAGTAAATACTTTTCCCTTCCATAAATACGGCGGCCTGTATCTACCGGGGAATACCACCGGCCATTGGTGACAGCTGTATTACTTCCGCGGTCGATGTTTATGACCTCTGTTGCCCTGGGTCTGATGGAATCGAGAAAAAAGAAACATTCGCAAACATATCAATGCTAGGGGCCAGACGCAAATAGTGTTGTTGCAAAATATGTCGTAAACTCCTTATAAAAAATAAAAAAACACCTTGAAATAGGAGCTTTTGGAGCATCAAAATTTACAAATCTGTTCAATCCACCATTATTTTTATTTTAATTTGAAACGGAGTGCGCTCTAGTCTGAACATGCCTTCGAGACTGCTTCTTCGCATAGCGCCCAGACTATTAATATTTGCTATGTGACGAAACGTGTTTAGTTTGTAATCGGGAATAAGGTCTAATCAAATTCCCCAGCTAAAAAACACTTAACCCACAAATACTGTCTGTGGTTCATAGCTCAGAACAATACAAAAATTTTAGGCAATTTCAAAATGATATCTTTTAACTTAAGAACAAAATATTGAAATATCCTTGGCACGTGAGAAGTGCTACTCTATATAGTATGTATTTGATTTTGTCAATTGCCAAGTAACATTTCCATGTCCGTTAATATTTATACGTAGTTACGCTTTTATTTTCACTCTTTTGCTCTATTGCTGCGCTGTTTAGGAGTTCAGGATGATAAGGGCCTAGTCAGGCGACAGTATTTGCCTTTTGCTCTATCCTCCTTGGCGTTAATGTAAATAAACTAATTTTTAATTAAAAAAAAAAGAACGGCGAGCTTCAACCTTCTTGTACGTTTGCTATCCCCATCTATAGCCACTCACTCACAGTGAATGCCCTGAACTTCGCGCATCATGTGAGTGATTGGTTCATCCCCTGATAGGCCAACGCACAAAAACGCTAAGCGCCATGACGAAGCACGTTTGGTGCTTTCGATTGGCTCAATTTGTATTGTAGCTTAGGCTGCAGTAGGATCTAACGGAAAACGGAGTATGGACCAGCTCTGCGGTACGATCTAACGGGAAACGGAGTATGAACCAGGTCATCTCTTTGACGTCACAACACTGCGATGGCGCTGCCGTCGACACGCGCATGCGCAGATGCTTTTACTCCAATGCATCTGGTTTCCGCACACCCACAGCGCGCTCACTCGGTGTGGGTGAACGCGGGCTTGTTGGTAAACAGTGTGTTAGTGCATTGGGGAAACGGGATATCGTTCGTTAATTTTAAACTCCAGGACACTGGGATCGGCACTAAGCGACCTTCATTTATCTGATGGTGCTCGTCTGCTGCACAAAATCGAGCAAAGTGAAACATATAAGAACGCGTAGAAGAGCAACACACTCTCTGTCTCTCTATTTTTCTTATAGAAGACGGTTGTCAGATCAGAGATTTGCTTCTGGATGATACGGCACACGGCTAGGTATTTGCACCCGTCATTCTTTTTTTTTTATTTTACGGAGGTTAGCTTATGTTCGCAATATTATAGGATTCACCTGTGGAACTGATGCAATTTGAACACTTTGTTTTCTTGTTTAACTGAGACTGAAATTGACTACCGAGTAATATCGTTTTAGTGCTCCCAAATTACTGGGGTTTCGAGCATTACTACACAAAAATAATTAACGTTTTTTTTTCACTGTGTTGTGTTTTTTTATACTCAAGCATAATATTGCTTGTACATTTATGTGCGTTCGTTGCATACTTCTCTCAATATTGTGCATATCTCTGTGTACAGTTTCATGTATTTTTTCTGCATATTTTTTCTACCTATTTTCTTATATAATGGCGTGCATGTTTATGTAAACTTTAAGATATGACTGCTACTCTAATGCCATCTAGGCCCTCCGGGGTTAATAAAATCATTAAATAAGTTTCTAAGAGATAAACGAACTACAGAAACTGTTTTCCGACATTAAAATAGTTTTTTTTTTTTTTTTACAAAAAGTTAAGCAAGATATTTATAAACACTATTTTGTGTTCATTTGGGTATGCAGAACCTCAACGAAAATATCTTTCGAGGCACAATTGTCACGTGTGAAACAAACTGTTTGTTGGTAGCTCGGCGGGCGTACCGAGGCCCATGGCAAGAACTAAAGAAGCAATAGTAACCTTATTCGCACGTGCAATACATATGCAAATGAAACTAAAACTTGTCGATGATGAACGCAGAGTTAAAAGGGCACGTCTTTACAGTGTTGCCCAAGTCCCACTAGAGCAAAAAACAAAAGCAATCGACACCAACCAGCCTAAAAAACGAGCATCATGCACGCGAGTGCATTTTTGGCAGGCTTGCAATAACCCGTGCTTACTTCACGAGCACCGAAAGTCTAAAGGCCTTCCAGAGGCACCATCGCGAGCATGTGGCATATGTTGGAGGCTTGTCGGTGTCGGTTGCTTTTGTTTGTCGCTGTAGAGGGACTCCGGCAGTACCAGGTACGAAGATGGTTACAAATGAGTGAGCAACTTTGAGTTGGGGCACTGTCATATAATTTATGATTCTTCCGGACTCCTACACCTTCAAGCATTAGACACTAATCAAGCTTCAAAACATAATGTTTGTCCGGTGCGGTCATTCGTGCTCTTGCGGCCAATCAAACTGGCAAGACAGCTTTCTCATGAGCGGTTTAACAAGATTAAGTTAAAGGGGCCCTGCAATCATATTTAAGCGTCTACTTTTTTTGCGGTTTCCACGTCTCTTGAAGTTCGGGCAAGCCAGCGGGCACGAAGAGAGTAACTAAATATCAGTGCGTCATATTTTAACCGGACGACGCGCAAACCTCCTCCACCGACGAGGGCGACCCGCGGTACCGAAAGCGCGCAAAATGTGACGTCTTTGGTCCTGGGCTTACTACTGGTCAGAGCCTCTAAAAGCTTCTTTTTAGTCGAAATACAAAATATAAGTTGCGCGACCCGTTTCAATTATTTATAAAAGTAGTTTTTGTTCAGTATTTTAGATCAGAAAAGAAACAAATGCAGTTTTTAAAGTACGGAAACGAGAAATGACCCGTCGACATACCCGCCACCGAGCGGTGGAAAAGGCGGCGCACACTAGAAAGGAGTAGTGGGATCACGCGCCGACACGGAAAGGTCCCGGATGTACGCGGCGGCGCTGCGGTCGTATGGACAGGATGATCCGACCAGCTCCGAGCGTTCCGAAGGCCTTCGGCGAGAAGCTTTGTCTTGGGGTTTGGCCGTTTCGCGGTATGGCAGCGCGAAGTGGCGCCCATTCTGAACTGATCTTTACCCCGTGTTTGCTGTCATTTGTGGCCAATGAAGTGTCATGCCGAATTAGTGTTTAATCGCGCAGCAAATGCAATGAGAGCCGCCCCGGCTGCCCGCTGCATACAGCCTATCCAAAACATGCTTTAGTGGCGCCCTCTCGCGCCGTCGACACGGAGTGCGGCAGCCGTGAGCGCTCGCGATGAGCCCACTACCCCCCCTCTAGTTCACGGCCACTCAAGCAACCAAGGACGTCATGAGGGAGGTTATTTTTTGCTTGTTTTTGTAATTTTAATTTGCTTATAACTTTTAAAATAAAGTGAATTTCGAGAAAAGAAAAGTTTTACTAAGTTACTACGTTCAGTGCGCTCAGGTTTGGTGCAAATTAAAAACCAGTAAAAAAGTCTTTGCAGGGCCCCTTTAAAAGTGAAGACTCCGTAGCTCAAAAAAGAACGAAAAGGGGTACGACATTCAGCAGTGAAGACTACATCAACAAAAGTACAAAATGCTCTTAAAAAAGTCTTGAAATGAATGATCACAACTTAAAGAAGAACGCACGTGAGAATAGAAAACGAGATTAAGCGAACTAGAAAAGATCAATTGAGGATATAAAATAAAAACAAAAGAAAACCCAATAAAAAAACGGAAGCAACCATTGCAGCATCACGTACCCAATGATGCGGAAGACAGTCGGCGAACGCCCCCAAGAACAAAACAAATATAGACCTCATGTCTCTGAACAAGATGACTTCGTGCAACACACATGAGCAGAGCTTTTCTCGGACTCCAGTCCGCAGCTTCGTGTATTTCATTGGTCTTTCATTTTTTTTCCTTTTTTTTACATGCTGTTTTTTGGCGACAGTTTTTCGAGATGAAGACCCATCACGAAAAAACACGTAAAAAGTTCTCTTCACACTCGTAAATGCGATTTGCGGCCACTGGCACGAAGCACCGGACGGACATGACAGCGACAAACGTGTACGTTTCCTGTTCTGAAATTCTTTTTTTCTCCTCTCTCTTTTTTCTCTTTCTTTCTTTCAGCTGATGCTGCTCCTACTAAGAAGAGTAACGACATAACAAATAAAAACACTGACAGTTAGATAACAAAAACAAATGCCAACGACTACTAGTTTTGTGTTTCACACTCGTGTGTCTTGATAAGGACGTGCATTCCACCGTCGTGCTTTCGTTTTATCACTAGCGCGCAAGCCACATTCGAGACGCCAGGTCGGTTGCCGAAATGCAGTGACAGCGATGACATTATGATCCGGCCACAGGACAAGGCAGACCTATATCTCGATATCTAAACTTCTGTTGCAACAGCTTGATTTGACCCGTTAACTCACGGCCGAATAGAGTAGCCCGATAAATATTTTCGAAATTTCTGCGATTAGCACTACCCCATTCAACTCCTCAGGACACATGACTTCTAGTTTTATATATTGTGGAGCGGCAGCCCTTTTTTATAATTCCGGTTCACAACGAAAAGTGAGTGCATTTATAGCGACAGACATCACCCGACTCATCTTTCGAGAAACTCGCATCAAGATTGTCTGTTATGCGGAGCGCAAGTTCGTCTGCGTCTTGCGCACTGGTTGCGAAGATGTCAGAACGCCAAGCTCTTATCGGCTGATGGACAAAACATAGTGGGTAAACCTCGAGGCATCTAGCATTGAGGTCTACCCACTATCCTAACCAATCAGAGCTCGGCGTCCTTCTGACGTCACCGCAACTCCTGCGCAAGAAGCAGACGACTTGCTCTCCGCATATGGAGACCCTCATGTGGAAAGGAGCGGAAGGCAACACCAGATTAAGAGTAGGCATCCGTTCTTCGATGACTTTAAACTTTCTCCTCCGACTGACGCTTAATGAAACTATTGAGGGCCTTAAAATTCCGGAAAAACTTTGTCTTTCTTCAAATCCATGGTCTAACACGGTAATTTTTAGACAACGTCGGTCGGCACCGACACCAAAGCATCTCATCAAAACGTCGTAAATATTTAGGCACACGCTGAAGCGACCAGTAGCTCTCCCAAATATCATGTTATCTCCCTCGTTGGCACCGGTAATTAAAGATGGCATATTGTCCTTATACGTTACCGCTTTGCGAAATAAAGAGCTGACGGTGGGAAGCGTTCAGAGTTCTGGAACGACCGAAGACGTTTTGGAGACTTGATGAGCGGCTCTGTGTTACACGTTTTCCGTTGGTGTGTTTCATTGAGTGCTTTATTGAGCCTTTTCCTTGTTGTCGAAGAGATTCTGTCGGTTATCAAAAGCTTTTCTTTCCTTAACGTCTTTTTGTGTTTGCGTTCTGCTTTGAACTTGGGTGATATTCCAGCCATTCATTGCTTGACGTTATTGTAGCATTTAGAAATTCGCAGTGAACACGTTTGTTTGCAATCGACCGGAGTTTTTGCTGCTCGTCGTTAGCGTCAGTTTTAGCGTCTGTAGGGCTGCGCGAGTGTGGAACTGCATGTTTTCACTGTACGTGTGTGCGCGTATGTGTGAAGTGTTGCACGTTTGGGTGCGTGTGCATCTGAGTGTGTTTATTCTGCCTCAGTGTGCGGAGGTGCCAGTTCTCGTTAACTTTCATGCACGAGTATTTTTGTGCACCTCTTGTTTATGGGCACACCGGGTTTCGTTATCCATGCGAAGCTGTACACGTAAAACCCTTCGGTGGATCTGTGTGTAGTTGTATGTTCATACGAAAGCGTTTTTGCATACATCTCAGAATGTGGATGTGCATGTCAGAGCGAGTTCGCAAGTTATGTTCATGCTTCTGCTTAAATACAAAGGAGCGCATGTTTACTAATTACGTACGCGTGACAGTCTGCTTTCGAGAATATGTCTATGGACACTCGCGTACGTGTATCAGACAAATGTAAGTGTCCTTGTGTTGATGTTTGTGCGGAAACATCGGTAGGATCCTTCGTACGTGTGTGACTAATTGTGTTGTTTTTGCGCACGTGTGTCTTGTGTGTGTTGTAGCCCGTCTTCGTACTATGTATATACGTGTATTTTTGACAGTAAATTTGGGCTCGTGTATGTGTCTCGTTGAGTTATGCCCAAACGTTTCGACCTTCATTGCCTCATTGATCATTGTACAGCTGACATTGTCATCGTCGGAAAATAATTACTAACTGATTATGTGCATTACAGTGACATATGTCCTCCTCACGTGAAGTATAGTATCAGTCATCATGGTTGACACTCGCGGAGGGGAGGTGGCGTTTTAGTTGTTATAAAAAAATAAAATATCAACCTCCTGCATCAGTTAGTTTGCAGTTATGTTTTCTTCCGCTCGCTGTTCTGTACTCCAAGATGAGTTGTTTTGTACATTGAGGAGTTGGAAATGAGTAGTGAGTGCTTGTGGTGAATTTCCATGATCGGCTCCGAAAAGAATACACCCAAGATGTCGCGTGAAGAGCTGGCTCACATGTCCTGCGTCCGAAAAAAAGTGGCATTGCGCGACAGAGTTTCCGAAAGATCAACGGGATCGGGACCAATGGCTGACTACAATTCCCGTAGAACATTTACGGGCACCTCGAAAAGCGGACGCTACCGGATTTATATGTTCCTTGTATTTTGTGGGAAGTGATTACATTGAGTTCGCAGGTGTCAAAAAGGAAATTCCATACCATTTAATTCAGCGACGTTTCGTCCACAACATTTCTTTGTTGTTTTTTTTTGTTTGTTTCTTCAGTGATAATTGTAAAAAAAAAAAAAAGAAACGTGAACATCGCAAAATGTTTGAAAAAGAAAAACAAAAGTACCCTTTCACTGGCAATCGAACCCGGTAATGCTGCGTGTGAAGCGGACGTCTTCCCCACTGAGCTGCTGGGGGTGCTCTTTCCTTAGTAATAATACAGCCGATAAACTGTAAGTTGGAATGTTTGCTGCCGAGTTTCCTCCAGCAAAAGCACTCCCGGGTCGAAGTCGGGAAGCACCACGCATTGGCGACATTCGCACCTAGTAAAGAAATCGTACGCGTGCATATTCAACTCGAAGTAGACACGTCGTGCTTGACGTTTGCGCGAGCGATGCCTTCAGCCACGAGAAGGGAGCGACGGCTCGGCGACGTCTTCGTTCAAATCGGCTTGGTGGTCGGGCGTATCGTACGGGATGAATACCAATTCTTTCGATCAGTTCCCAATTTCTCTTTTAAAGGCAGACAGAATTCACCGGTACCGCGAACGACAGTTCTTATGTAGAGGTCCCACGCCCGACGTCCGCTGCCATCGCCGTCCCCGCGAGTCACACGATACGCGAAACGACGCACGCACAGAATTATTCCGGTTCTCTGTGGAACTTTTTTCTTTCAATCAACGTATTTGCAGCTTTTTAAAAGCCACAAGAAATGGGTTTCATATTTTTTTTTCTATTTTTAATATTGAGTGTTTGCCTTCAGTGACCAACGACTTTGATTAAATTTGGTGGTCGCGTCGAAACCTTAGAAAACGGCCCGTGACCACGGAAAAGAGAGTGAGCGAGACTCGAACCGGCCAGTTCTTGATCGGTGGTTTTCGGGCGGAAAGAAACCGAATTTCGAGCCGCAAATTGTGTTCTGGGTAGCTGGGCTCTCATATGTCATGTACAACTAAAAACCTCGGCGAGCTTAAATACCCTGTCAGTGTCCCTTTAACACTGAACTACAAGCCTATTACACAAACTCCAGTGAACACTTTACTTCCAGCACTGTGAAAAAAAAAAAAAAACTGAAAGCTATTTCGCCATAAGCTTACCAATCTCACTGATGCTTTTATTCCAACCGTCTGCATTAAATCCGATAGAAATCATCACTGGTTAAGTAAGACTCTCAAAGCTCTAAATAACAAAAATGAAACGCATCTATAACAAAGCAAAACGTACTGGACCTATCCAAGATCGGGAAGCAGGCAGAGAACTCCCCCCCAAAAAATATTCCAAAAACAAAAAACATGATCAAGCAAAATGCTCATCTGACGACATGCCCTCAATTCTTCGCACGAATCCAGCTGTTTTTTGACATCTCCTATCACCAAAATTTTTTCTCGATCCCGGGAAATTAACCGACAGCGATAACGACCCTATTGATGATTGCGACTTCACAACGGCCCTAAACAACTCTTTTCTATCCGTGTTCACGGTTAAAAACCTCGACAGGACTCCTTCTGCTGTCTCACTGCCAACCAACGCTATGCCGCCTGCAATATTATCGCTCGCTAGAAGTTTCCTTACCGACAAACTAAAACTATCATCGCCTGATAGGGCAGGTAATATAAACTTCAAACTATTTAAGAACACTAATATAATTGCTTGTTCGCCATATTAACTTTCCCTCAATCTCTCTCCACTGGCCATAGTCCAAAAGATTGAAAAATTGGAAAGATAACCCCAGTCCAAAAAAGGGTAACCGATCACTCGAATATAATTACCACCTAACACCTTGAACTGGTTCTATCAAAACTTTTGGAAAATATACCCAGCTCCAGCATAGTCGGTCACCTTATATCAATTATTATTTTACCTCATCAATATGGATTTCTAAAAGATCTATCTTGTGGAACCTAACTTACCAATTTGCTCATTACTTGCTTGTTCACGTGAATAAAACTATCACGCAGATGTCACATTTTTGGATTTCTTTCAAGGCCTTCGATCGAGTGCCACATATTCACCTTCTCTCTAAGCTCTCGGTGCTTCGCCTTGAAATGGCTATCATCTCCTGGATTCATAATTTTCTCACTTCCCCAGTGCAGTTAAAAATAACTAATAATCATAAATCACCCCTTGCAAACGTAACTTCAGGTGTACCCTAGGGTGCATGACTTTCCACACTTAAAGTTTTTATACACATAAACGACCTTCCGCAGGGCATAAATTCATAAGTCCGGCTGTTCGCCGAAAATCACGTCATTTACCATCTGGTCTTATATTTAACAGATCATCTTACTGCGCAAAATGACCTAACACAAATTGTCACTTGGTGCGATAAATGGCTTATGCTTCTGATCCCCGCGAAAAGCAAACGTTTATCATTCACACGGAAATCAAAACCTAGTATTCTTTATCCATACTTTATAAGCGGCGTTGTAATACTATAACTACCTTGGTGTCTATTTCGTTACTTCACTTTCATGGATTCAGCATATCGACATTGTTACAGCTAAAGCATCACGCACCCTCGGATACATAAAACGCAACCTGAAATCAGCACCCTCTTTCCTAAGAAACCTGACCCACATAACGTTTGTCCGCCCCAAACTAGATTATGCAACGTCCATCTGGCACCATTTACAAGCCTACCTCGCCGATAACCTTGATGCAATTCAAAAACGTGCAGATAGATTTATTACATCATCACATTGCTACGACGTCCGTGTAACATCAATTAAACGAATCCCAGAAATTCTATAACTATCTGACTGTAAAGTAACTTCTTGAATATGTCTCCTTCAAAATTTTACCACAAAAGCAAAAGTTCATAAGACACCCTTCTTTTTCCTCCATATAGGACATTAAATTGCCTCAATCGCAGTCATTGCATCAAACGTCTACCAGGCGAAACACTAGTCTTGAACACGTCATTTTTCCCACAGGCTATAACCATCTGGAACTCCCTTTCTGAGAAAATAATACTTACTTCAGACCCCCCCTTTCCCTCCAGTCAGCCACTTTCACCCCCTGCTAACCACCACTGTCCTACCAGATTGTCACTGTCTGCTGTTATCATTACAATTTTTTTCTACTTTTGTGTCACCTTGTTTTTGCGTTTCAAACTTTTGTATTATATTTGCTCAGATCCCCCCCCCCCCCTTACGTAATGCCCCATCGGGCCCTTAAGGCAAAATAAATGAAATGGAAGAAGAGACGGGCCCCCTCGAGTGTAATATACCCTGAGTCAAGAAACTGCTGTTGACATGACCGAACGTTTGGCTTGACGCGAAGGTCAGTGCTTACCTTAGGTCGTCGTAAGCATTGCCTCATAGCAAATAGTAGCGTCACCAGAGGCCTTCAAACGCCGAACGCGCTCAATGAGCTCAGTGCGCTGGACGTCGCAATCCTGCAATGACGTACGCGCCGGATGCAATATGCTCTATACACATTGAAGCTGACAGCAGCCCCGAAGCTACGTGCCTCCTTGGTTAACCAAGAGTTCATTTTCCGTTCACGTGACTCTGCCTCCTCCAAACAAAAAACGAAAATCGTCCAGTCCCGTTTGCCAAACCGGCCTTTGATTGGCATCAGCGGGAGCTCATAGTCGAACGCAGTACAGTTGGTTTCCGTTCACTGGAGCGCCGCGCCGCCAACGCCGTAGTTTTCGCCGTGCTCAACATATCATGCGGCGGTGTGTATCCGGGTAAATGAAGTTAGTCGTGCACCACCAACAACTCCGCCGGACAGCCAAGTTAATCGAACGCGCGGACTGTGAATCACAGGGGCGAAGCGGGCGGAGAGGGGGACTCGGTGGTGGGCCTAGGTTACCAGTACGGTTAAAGTGTTAGGGCCTGCGTGCTGACGCCGCGTGGCTGATGAACCACGTTTGCTCTGGAAGATGAGGGAAATGCGGTTGAAATTGCGCTGCGCTTTGCACCGGGATCGATATCTCAAGTGTGTGTAATAATTGAATCGCTACACTAAGCGATATCTATTCCTTTCTGTTATGATGTCTGAATAAAGACTGACTGCGTGTAATAGGTTGATCAGCGGTTCTGGGACATGTGGAGCGAACCGAACCGTTATTTGAGCGTTTTAAATCGGTAGCTTTATACGGCCAACCAACCTGAGGAGCCTCGTAAATACAAAATGTGAAAGTCGGTCAGTCCGTTACCGCTATACGATCTTGAAGAAAACGGCAAAAGGTGTCTGGGATCGAACACCGATCACCGGCGTGGAAGCCGAGTGCGCTGGTGACTAAACTACGGGCCCAGCACGCGGGAACGGGAGGAGCAGAAGCAGGTGGTGTGAGAAAGCGCGCGAAACGGAGAGGGGTTGAAAGGGCAAGAAAGAAAGCAGCAGAAACAGGTGGGGTAGAATGAGCTCGCGGAACGAGGAGGAGGGAAAATGGCATGGAAGCCCGTTCCCCTTATATTGGCGACCCATATAATTCAGCACAAAGGCTTTGTATACGGTCGGTGCTGAAGGGAAGCGAGTGCAGCGTCACAAAGAGAGAGTGATGTAACGTAATTTGTTTTTACACGAAACCCTGTCCTAGGCACCACATGAACTAAGAGCATCACCCACCCCCAGGCATTGAAAGACTAAGGGTCATCCTGCCCTAGGCACCATCCAAACTAAGCGCACCACCTACCCCTAAAGCTACGATATTTAACGGCGTTTGACAGAATGACCCAACAAGCAGCCAATTTTATTTTTATATTTGTAAGCACACACCGTTTCGCACAAAGTCCGACCACAACCAACGCTACGATTCTACGATACAAACCAATCACGTACAGTGAATGCGCCGTAGTCGAGCATCGTTACGATGTACTTTTGAAGCTTCTTTTTGGCTGCACCGGATACTAGCGTTGACTGCACTCCGACTTCATGTGAAACGTCGTTTGTGTTCTCGTCCCACTACTCGAAAACAAAAGTTAAACCGCCTTTCCGAGAGTGCCAAAGACAATTTTAATCACTGTATTTTTTTTTTTTTTTGGGGGGGGGGGGGGCGGGGGGTTAAACGCGTCATCATTCAGAGGAAAAAAAAACAGGACTCCTTTGACAACACGAGTTACTCCTGAAAATGTATCGTGTATGGCCACAAAAGCTCATCCCATTATCCATTATACCAGTGAGCGGTGTGAGTTCTTCTGCTCGCCTCGTGGATAGGGGAATTACATTTTTCGGGGTTTTTAATGAAAAGCGCAACAAGTTAAACATAAAACTAGCGCTACGTTAGGTTGACATTGCATTCTCAAGCTTTTAATAATGCGCATGCTAGGTTAAACAAAATAAAACTGTCCATTCTCGTTAATAAAGGTCTACCACGCTCACACATAACCTTTATTCAAGAAACTCAAGCCGTACAATTTTTAATAAACGAGATAGCATTTGTTGTCTTCCAAAGTTCGAAACCGAAACCAATAAAGTGATACAAATTGTATACAGCATCGTGACACAATGTACGTTGTGCTCCATGATATATTAGGGATAGAATATCTATTATTTGTAATTATAAATTGCAAAAAACAATTATGGCAACTTCTTTATATAAAAAATGGACCGCATCTCCACGTGGTGAATGATGTTGCTTGGGGCGAAGCTCTGGTGGTGCTTGTCTGCGTAGATGCCGAGCCGCAGCATGCCGAGCCTTTTCATTCATGTCAGTAGGAGAATGTGTGGTTTTTTTATTTTTCTTTTTTTAAGCAGACAGATGGGATGGCATCTCGGAACCCCCTACTCTTTTTTTTTCTTCTTTTTCTTTTTTCATAATTTTTTTCATCTTTTTTTTTTTATTTTTTTTTGCCCTACACGAGCACGTGAGCATGTGCTCACGTGCTCGTGAGCACGTGATCTCACGAGCAGAAGCACGAGCACCCGACGCCGGGCCTACGGCGGACGGCGGACGGACATGGCTAGCCCCTAAGGAGCTTCGCCCCTAAAAAACGTACTACGTTAACTTCTCCAAGATTCCCTCAATAGCAACCGTTACGACTGGGTACCTACGCGAACGTTATTCCCGCAATATCAGATCGTGCGTATAAAACACGAGATGCAAGAAAAACAACTTCAAAGATCCTTGAGGTGGAAAGCGCTTCAGTCCAGCCAGGGCAGCTAGAAATCTTGTTGGTCGCCATTTTGTACTTTAACAACGTGAGCGCTTTGTTGGTCGGTGTGAGGCTCAGTCCAATATAACGGGCGAAACATCCGCTAGCAAGCATTGTTGCCCCAAAATAAAAGAAAAATCCTCCTAAGCTTCTGGCTTCGGGGTGCATCTTTTGTGCTGTCAAACTTTCCCCACCAACTCAGAATGAAAAAGCAAAAAACCGACAGCAATGTTATTTTCTTCATTCTTTTATCATTCTTTATCATTCTTTTTTCGTTTCAACTTCACTTTCCCATCCCCCTTCCTTTCCTCTTTCTTTTGCCTATCGGAATCGCTTGAGTCAACTTGAGCTCCTCAACTCTGAAAAAAACCAACACAAGACGATGCGCATTTAAAATACACCCATATATCCCTCCATTCAGCTTTGGATTTTACAGTGTGGTTTTTACGCTCACATCAAGTCGCCTTTTTGATCCTTCTCCCCCGGTCTTCGAAGACTTGCCCCAAAATACTGGAATCGCGAGATTGTAAAATCCCGCGAAACGGGGAATGGCTGTCTCTCGGGGTTCTAAAGACTTCACATTTGATGAGTGACGTACTCAGGCTCATTCGTTTTTTTATCTGTTTTGAATGCCCGTACACGCTTTGAATAATCCGGCCGTCTCGTGCGGCGATCTTTGACGGTTTATAGGGGCCCCAGGAAATTGCTTGGCTTCGTAATGAAGACCTTAATCCGCACACAGATTGCGTCTACGTCCCACAAGAGACACGACCTGCAGACATGACGGCAAAAGTGTTTGTGGACGTAACTCAGGCACCCGTGTTTCCTTCATACACATGTTTGTTTCGAACATGCGTCCCAACTGTTTTATGTTTCTTTTGTGCGACCATTGTGAAAGGAAAGACATTCAAAGAAGGAACACGCCAAATGACAGTCTCTGAAGACCGTCTCTAGTATTGAGTATTAGTAAGTGTGCCCGCGTCGGCATCAGAGAGTGATACGCGAGTTGTGTCAAAGTCGCGACATATTTTCTGATGTTGTTTTGGTTGTAAGCAATTTTCGAAAAATCTTATTCATGTCGCTGATTTTTTGTTTCTCATGTCGTCTTGAAAAGTATCGCGGATCGTTCAATATATTCCTCTCTCTCTAGAGAGAGCGTTAAAATGTTTGAAAGCGGCCCAAAAAAAGATCGTAACCACCAAACCACTGAATGTTCAGTGCAACCTGAAGGGGTGATGTTTAAAGGGGCACTCAAGTGATTTTTGAGTTCGTGTTTTGATGATGACAGCTGAATTTAGACTCCCTAAGTATCCCTAAAAACCAAAAAGTATAGTCATACGGTGATTATTGTTTTAATAAAAATGTAATTGAAGGCCGCCAAACCTCGGATCCATCCGAAAACGAAACCACTCTCATTGGTCATCGCACGCTTATCAAAAGGATCTCGGGCCAATGGCGTTGTATGGCGTTCCGTCGTGCTGTGATCCCGAGGTAGCCGCATCGGCCGAACTTCTTTGTCATTCGAGTTTCGATCATGGCGGAGTTCTCTACGCTCGAGGACCTGACGCCGTTAGAGGATGAAATTCTTCGGCGGACAGCCGACCTGGGGATGATTTCCTATGACGCCACTCCGACTTGCGATGTGGACGATAGCTGCGCTTCGGAGTCGTGTTCGGGTTCTGAGGACGACGAAACGCAGACCTTTTCGGGCGTTCTTCGATTTGCGGTTGGGGCGAGCCGTAACCAAACCAACGTTTGTCATCGCAGCGTTACCTCTGGTACGTGATGTCAAACGATGTCGCCACGTTGACTTTCGCCTCGGGAGGACGGGGGAAGGATGGTTCAGACATCTGCAACGAGGGCGTACCTACGACTGCGTCCGTTCCAACCGGAACGACCGCTCTGCGCCGCGCGTACACACACCTGCAACCACTGCAACAAGCACAGCGGGTCGTCAGCACGGCGACCGCTTCTATACGCCGCCGTCAGCTGTTTCAGCGGCGCCTCTAAAAAGGGGACGCACTGCTACTCAATGCCGTAACAGAATATAAACAGACAGTTATCTATAGCCTAAAGCTTTATTATTATTTTTTCTTGATAGGCTAGGGTACAGTGGATGAAAAAAAGAAAAGAAAAAGATCCAGTACGCCGTCTTGGACGATCACGACTCTAATACACGACGTTGCCAATAGTACAAACATCGCCACACGCCTTTTCTACGATTATAAAAGACGATGTAATCTTAGCAGCGATATTGCAACGTAGAAATATGATTTCGTGATTACAGATAGACGTTGCGAGCGTTCAGGATTGCTAACACTAATTACTTTTCTCCGGTGATGAAAACGCGTGAAAATTCGCATCCTTTATACGGTACGCGCCAGTAATACCTTGAACTTGAGCACACGCATGAAATGCGCCAAATAAGAAATCCGGGCGATGTTCGAGGGCACAAATGCTTAGAAAGCAGCACTGTAGTCGAAGTAAACAAACACGACGGCACGGGCGTTTCTGTTGTCTTGAGAGTGCCGCCACGACATCGCCGCACGAGTAGGTGGATCTTCCCTTCGAGTCTCGTGCTGGGTTATCATAGCGACACATGACGAAAATTCACAGTCAAGGATAGCGCTTTTACGCGGAGCGATGAGCTTTCACCACGCCGTCCACGTCGACGTTCACCACCGACGCCACGTTTGCGGATAAAAGGAGCCGGCCCGCGGGCCGCGACCGGCACGACCGGCATGCGACGCGCGCAGATATGTGCGCTTCCGCGCATCCCGGGGGAACGGAAAATTCACCCCCCGCGGAGGAAGGCAAGGAGAAAACGTAGTCCCTTGTTTGTGAAACGATAATTGCAGTATCGCGTATTCTAAACTAGAAATGTTTTACGTCTTGTGAAATTATCATGCACAGCATATCTAAATGAACTGAAAATTGGTTCTTTAGCGAAACTTTACAAAGGCCGCCCAAATTTTGAAACATACGATAATTTCATTGGTCGGCGCAGGAACAGAAAATAGTCCGCACATACTTTATTCCTACGTGATTAATAGGCGGTTCTGGCTTCTAAAACTGAAGATACTCATTCACTGACATTTCCTTAACGCCATCGCACCAAAAAGTAGCTTTCCCAAAAACCGCTTGAGTGCCCCTTTAAGGTATGTTTGTGTGAGTGCGCGTGCGTGCGTGTGTAAATTTCTGCACGTACGTGTGCATGGCTTTGTGTGTGTAGGCGTGTGTTTGCGTGCGCGTGAGTGAACATGCGTGCCTGTATGTGTTTATGCGCATTTGTATGTGAGAGTGTGCGCGTACGTGAACAGTAATTTATAAGACGAAAGGATTAGAGTACTTAAACGAAACAAACTATATATGCTTGTAATGAAACCATATACTCTCATTTATTACCGTAACAAAAATGACGCACTGATATTTAGAACAGCAAAAACAAATGTCCTTCCAAACGGCTTTACCAGTAATCAAAAGTGCACATGAATAAAAAAAAAAGTTAAACTTAAAAGGTTTGGTTTTTTATTCTAGCCATTGCGCTACGCTAAGCTGCAGTTCCCTGCTATTTTGCCCGCAAGACGAAAGACAAAATGTCGGGTTACTCAGCGCCTTTAAAAACATCGCTCTTAAAACAAAAATAATTTTAACAAGAGATATTTTACATTTAAAGGGGCCCTGCAATCATATTTCAGCGTCTACCTTTTTTGCGGTTTCCACGTCTCTTGGGGTTCGGGCAAGCCAGCGGGCACGGAGAGAGTAACTAAATATCAGTGGGTCATATCTTAACCGGACGACGCGGAAACCTCCTCCACCTACGAGGGCGACCCGCGTTGCCGAAAGCGCGCGATATGTGACGTCTTAGGTCCTGGCCTTACTACTGATCAGAGCCGCTAAGAGCCTTTTTTTTAGTCGAGATACAAAATATAAGAGTCGGGAACCGTTTCAATTATGTATGAAAGTAGTTTTTGTTCAGTATTTTGGATCAGAAAAGAAACAAATGCAGTTTATAAAGTACGGAAACAAGAAATGACCCGTCGACATACCCGCCACCAAGCGGTGGAAAAGGCGGCGCATACTAGAAAGGAGTAGTGGGATCAGGCGCCGACACGGAAAGGTCCCGGATGTATGCGGCGGCGCTGCGGTCGTATATCGGCTCGAAGATCCGACCGGCTCCGAGCGTTCCGAAGGCCTTCGGCGCGGGCCTTGCTGGCGATTTGGCCATTTGGCGGTATGGCAGCGCGAAGTGGCTCCCGTTCTGAACTTATCTTTACCCCGTGTTTGCTGTTGTTTGTTGCCAATGAAGTGTTATGCCGAAATAGCCGTTAATCGCGCAGCAAATGCAATGCGAGCCGCCCTGGCCGCCCGCTGCATACATCCTATCCAACACATGCTTTAGTGGCGCCCTCTCGAGCCGTCGACACGGAGTGCGGCAGCCGTGAGCGCTCGAATGGCTCACTACCTCTCCTCTAGTTCACGGCCACTCAAGCGAGGACCTACGACGTCATGAAGCAGGTTATTTTTTGCTTGTTTTTGTAATTCTAATTTGCCTATAACTCTTAAAGTAAAGCGAAATTTGAGAAAAGAAAAGTTTCATTAAGTTACTACGTTCAGTGCGCTCAGGTTTGGTGCAAATTAAAAACCAGTCAAAAAGTTGTTGCAGGGCCCCTTTAAGCTGGAAAAGTAAGGTAGCATCGCTAAATGAACGTTATTTCTTAAGGCTGCTTCTTAACCATTCAAATAGGTAACGCTTTGCCGTGATACTCCTCCGACCACCGTTGGAGACTGGATCGTATCCTTTGTTTTAGAGTACAAAACAAAAAAGGGAGGGAAAGAGGGGGGGGGGGGGGAGCTGGCCGGAAATCAGACAAAGACTATGATTTCCCCTTATAATTATTGTTGTTCCACTATCAGTGGACGAACGTCGTACATGTTGCGAAAACGACTTGGGAAATGTTTCGGATTTTTGTTCGAAAGAATACGCGCTGTTAGACGCTGGTTTCTTCAAATGAAAGAACAAAAATGTGTGCTGTGGAAGTTATCTGTTGCTAATGTTGTGTGGAAAGATACAATGTGTCTTGCGACGCACGCTAGGTTTGTACGGGTGAAAAGTATTCATCGATAAAACAAATAGTTCCTATTGTTTCACGCTTTTTTTTCGCTTTTAGTTTCTCTTACTGATTTTACCCTCTTTCTGCCCAGTCCCCAAGGCTTACAATCACGTTCCTGTACACCAGCTCGGCTGCACTTTCAGCGGTATTTTGTATGTATGGTTTTCATAGTTTGTTTTGTGTAGCATGGGTAATAACAATGCCTTTTTAACCCCAAGATATGATTCCTCATGGCCTCCAAAGCTAATTAAAAATAAAAAAAATCGCTCAGTTTTTTTTTATGAATATTTTCCGTACAAAACGCTCTGAAAATAAAAACAAAGAAAAATGAGCACCCTGGAATCAAAACGCGCATAGAGGAACTGCTTCATAAAACAATGGGGCTGTTCTGACGAAAACTATAAATGGTTACATTGCGGCAGCTGAGGGACCATCCCTTTCAAGATCGCCCCCCCCCCCTCCCACCTCCCTCGCCCCCCCCCCCCCTTTTTCTTATTGTTGCGATATAAACATAACGTCTCAATGCTTCCTGCGGTTTCGCAACATGTACGCTGCCCGGCACTGTTAACGCGAAAACAACTTGGGTGATGTTTCGAATTTTCGTTCGAAAGAATACTGACGGGCATCACAACCTACCATTTAAGTTAGAATCCCGGACAAAAGCTCACCGGACAAAAACTCACCGGACAGAAGCTCACCGGACAAAAGGTCACCGGACAAAAGCTCACCCATTTTTTAACAGACCCGGACAAAAACTCACCAGGAGAAAATTTTATGTTGGTCTTATAGAGAAACCAAGGTTAGAGAAAAAGGCGATGAGCCTCCTTTTAGCGAATTCGGCCACCGCGAAGCGGCGTGTACAGATAAGTCAGGTGTGTTAACATTTTTGTAATGAGCCGCCGCAGACTGCCGCCACCAAGCGGCGGGAGCGCAGCAGGGGGCTTGGGTTAACACTCGCACCAATGATACACGCGAAATGGCATTCGATCAACCGTAGTAAACCCTTGCGTGGGATGGGGTACAAGTTCATCTAAAAATGGTGCAATGTCCATCGCGCCCGCATTTTATTTCAGCCCGTGTTTCACCCTGGTAGCGAAAAAGAAATGAGGTGAGCTTTTGTCCGGGTGTGTGAAAAAACGGGTGAGCTTTTGTCCGGTGAGCTTTTGTCCGGTTACCTTAAGTTAGTTCTTCTGGTCGTGGTGTGGTGTTGCAGGCGCAGTTCAAGCGCCACTCTGGCAGCATGGACGGCCTCTTCGTTGCCATATATGCCGGAATGTCCTGGCACCCGTCCTATCCGAGGGACGCGACCTTCATCTGCAACGGAGCACCTTCCACCACTATATTAGTGTTGATAAAAATCCTTCAATACTAAGACAAAAACATAAAAAAGGCTATGACTATTTGGCGCGAATATCGTCGCGAACTACACTAATTCAAGTTTAACTTGTCATCGACCTCTTGAACGCCGATTCAATCGTCTTTTCCCGAGAGTCCAGTTATCCTCTCCCCATTCCTTCTTTCCCCACTGAAGCGGGTCTCTGAGCCACTCCCCGCCGAAAGAAGAAGCGTCTCCCTCTTCCTCGAATGGAAAGGAGGAATTGTAGTCGAGTTTCTAGTTTTTCTGTCTGCTCGTCGGCCTGTTTTTTCGCTTCCCCCCCTTGTGAGTCATAGTGCGGGGAAGCCCACATTGGTGCAGCCAGAAGCGAAAGTCTGCCTGTTAGCGGGCTAGGAAGCATCATAACGCAAACCCTGCGACATGGAGGAATGAAATGACGGGAAAAACGACTCAAAACCTTGAACACACCTGGGGTTACTCGCGAGAGTAACCCCATGTGTGTTCAAGGTTTTCCGGTCCACACGGACAGGAAATAGGGATGACATAAGACATGCCGCCACAAAGGTTTGACAGATTCCCAGTCAGGCAGAAGGACCTCCAATTTAAAGGCGGCACCAACAGCAGACAGCTGCCTCTAAACCGCTCAATATAATAATCTCCGTCAAGGCTATGCGAACACGCTGAATAACAGTATACCCCCCCCCCCCCCCCCGGCCTCCCCACCCTAGATCATCCACCCCTCGACAAACAGCAACAAAACGCAAGAAAAAGTTACTCCTGAAGATTATTTTTCACGTGTTCGTTCAAAGTTATAAGTGGCAGGCGTACCCAATTTCATTGGTCTCTTATACGCAAAGTTCAATTTAAGAATATTTTGACTGAATCACTTTCTTTATGCAAGATTTAAATTTCCTCGAATAAAGAGGAGTCCGCATTACATTCAGCAATATGTGCGGCTAGTCCAGATGATTGAGATACATTTTCCGCGCTTCTTTTGGTTTTTTTTACGAACTTAACTAAAGAACTTGGGAGCAAACTGAAGTCTGCTAAAAATAAGTTTTGCAACGAAACTCTTTACTCCTTCATCAGAACAGAAACAGATGAATTTTGGAGGTACATATATCCGCGCAAAAGTAAGTAACGGCACAGCAATTGTCAGCAGCCCGGACAAGGCAACAACTCCAATGACTACTTCCTTTCAGTCTTTTCATGCGACCACGGCGTTGTACCACGCTACATGAATAGGCGATTGCAAGATACTGTGTGCAACAGAACAATATTTCAAGCCGGCATACTCTGTCTACTTCTTAATCTGGACCCTAAAAATGTGCCGGGCCAGAGAATATTACAAACGCATTTCTGATAAGGCACGCAGAATGGATATAAAAATACTTATCATTAATATATAGGACATCGCTATAAGAATCAAACATTCCACCCGACTGGGCCCGTTTGCTCGAAGCCGGTTAACTTTAACCATGGTAACAAGTTGACCGCCCTTCCCTACTTGGTACCTATAAGTACCTTGCAAAGTTTGACGAGGGCTGGATGAGTGATAGCTTTGTGTTTTATTACGGGGTGGTATTTGGTGTCCCTTACTGGTTTTAGTGAGTATAAGTGGCTTTCGTGGTAAAGCTCCCGAAATGGGGGGACCCAAGAACGCGCGCTACCGTTTTTTCGCGATACAGCGCGACATACAATTAGGAAACATTTTTTGTTGCTCGTGGTAAAGGTATTGAGTAGGGTAAAACTAAATTCACCCCTGTTTGGAAACTTTTTTTAAATGTTTGGCGAAGTTTAGTCTGAAAAACGACGAGGAATAAGTGAGCAGTGAAAGGCGGGTGGTACACCGGCACCATGGTTGACCAGCATGTAAGAAATGTATATAACACCATCATAAATTGAAATCCGTGTAATTCGGCTCCAGTGAAAATAGTCATAATACTTAATTACCCAAGCATCGAGGAGAAGGCTGAAATTGTAATTCTATGCTCCACGCGCGCTGGGTTTCCCCATATAAGAAATTTGAAGTTAATAATCATAATATTGCTTTGACAAACGCGCGTGCAACGCAATTTGTTTTTCGGCTTTTGCTTTAGAACAGTTAGTAGTGCAGAGGCCAGTACGTGCAGCGCGAGTAACTACACTCGTAGCATGCACCTTGGTGCTTGGGAAATTTAGCGAAAGATCTATTAGGACGCTGTCTGCTTCTGCGTGTTATCAATACCCGGCCCATTGAGTTAAGGCAATCCACTATTGTATTCCAAAAACGTTGCCATGCCGGCAATTGCCGCGTTCACTTAGGCTTAACAATGGCCAGAATCGAATGTCTATCTAAAATATGCAGCGAGGTCATTGCTCATGCTTTGCTATTTAAGTGAGATAAGGCGATGCAAAAGCATCCTGCGCCTTTCATTGCTGACTAACGCGCCCGATAATGCAGCTACTACTACATATTAGTTCCAAAGCGAGCGACAATCCCTACCAGGGGCACCGCCATGTTTCTCCGCCGTCCATGATCTGCCGGTCTGGTGACCTAAAATTCCCCCTCGTAGGAAAATGCGGTTAACTCTTTACGGTAATTCATGGTAATAAAACCCGAGACTCAGAAAACACAGAAGGGGACGAACAGAACACAACGTCCCCTTCTGTGTTTCCTGAGTCTTGAGTTTTATTACCATGAATCAGCACCAGCTGGCTTGTTCTTTAAGTACTGTAACTTTCTACCGCGGTTAAAGTTAACCGCCTTCGAGCAAACGGGCCCTGGAAGCAAGCTAGGTTATTCCAATTCATAAATCGGGCAGCAGAGAAAGCATTTCACACTATAGACCGATTTCACTTACATCAGCGTGTTGCAAATTATCGGAACATGTTATCCTAAAGCATATAACCTGTCCTGTCTGTCCTCTACCTCCAACTCGTCGTATTTTTGAATATAACTGCTTTCATCTAATACAACAACATCTTAGGTGTATGCCAGCACGGTTTTCAAACCAGGTTGTCAACCGTCCCTCAGTTAATTGAAAGAGTGCACTACTTTTCCTCGGTTAGAATTCGAAGAATTTAGGTGGATGCCATCTTTTTAGACCTGTCGAAAGCGTCCGACAAGGTCTCCTACTATAAACTATTTTTCAGGTTAACGAAAATCTTAGGCGACGGACAAGCTGTAAATTCGATTAAGGACTATACCTCTCTGGACGATCTCAATTCGTGGAGATTAACGGAAATAGCTCAGCTAATAAGACTTGTGTTCCGGAGTACCTCAGGGTTCAGCGCTTTCCCCGCCTCTCTTCCTGTTTTATATTAATGACATAACTGATAACATTGACATCAACATTCTACACTTTGCTGATGATTGTATAATATATTGTGAAATGAAAATTCTTCGAACTACTTAAAATTACAAAGCGCGTTGGACAGAGATCTAAGACTGGTGGGAGGAATGGCAGATGCTTATTAACAAGTCCAGATCACAAGTGATCTGGACTTGGGCATGACCATAGACGCAGTGACCAAAGAAGCGCTAACGAAATAGTGTGCATAAGAAGGCGACTAAAATATACTTCCAGTGACACCAAACTTTTGGCCTACAAAACTTTTATTCGTCCTGTGCTTCAATATGCCAGCCATGCTTGATTCTCCTTCACAAAAACTAATATACAAAAATTGGACATAATGCAGAGGCTCGCTGTAGGGTTCATTACCAATACGTTCGGCACGCGTGATTCGCCATCTGAGCTGTGCATAGGGCTTGGCGTGCAGCCATTAGAAAAAAAGAACTAAGTTTACGAGATTGAATCTAATTTACCAAATAGCCAATAACTTGACTAAAATAGAAAAATTCAAATACCTTATTCCCCACGATGAATGAGAACCCCGTTCAAATCATGGGAAAATATTGAGGGAGTTCCAACCTAAGCGTAATTGCTTTAAATTTTCATTTTTTCCGCCAGCAGTCCAGGAATGAAACAGTTTGCCGGGACACGTTTTCAGCGCTAGCTCCCTAACACAGTTCATGATTGATTTCGAAGCACTCATGATGTGAAAATTCCATGTCTCATCCACTCCGTTTGTTTCATATCTGTCTTATCCTCTGTATAACTGTTTTTTTTTTTGTACTATGGTTATGCATCTGTGTTTTGTAACACCCTACAGAAATCTTCCAATGAGGATTAGTAGTATTCGTAATTAAATACATGAAAAGAGGCGGTTGTTTACACCACGACCTGTCTGGACCAAGTAGCAAACCCCGGAATTGAACGGACCTTTATACGAACTGGCGGGAGGGCAGTTTTACACCGTTTGTGTTTGAACGAGTATGGGGCTGAGTGAAGAAACACGCCGACCCTCCTATTAGTTGCGCCAAAGAAGTTGTGTATGAAATTACATTCGTTTGTGGTTTCTGCTTCGTGCATCAAACGGGTCATTGCGCAAGTGACCTTCTTTTTCAACACAAAAAAGTGGTAATAATGTATGTTATTCTTCTGAAATAGTTAAACATTCTGCTGAATGTAGTGCTTCCTCCCTTTGATGTGAGGAAACTTCAATCTTGTGTAAATAAAGTGATTAAAATAACCGAATTTCAGAGGAAAAAATAATTTTAATAAACAATTGAAGTTGTGCACGCCAGCCGTCTCTACACGGTGTTTTTTTTTGTTTTTAAGCTTTACAGATTTGTTTAAACAAAGCCATGAAAGCTGCACTTTTGCGGTTTGTGCCTGTGAGTTATACGACCAGGAAGACATAGTAAAGGGGCTAATCATAACGATCAGTCCTCTAATAAGTAAAATTTGTTAATTAACTTTATTACAGTCAGCACTCTTACCAGTCTTCAGTTCAGCAGCAATGCGTCTTGAATTACTTTGCTAATCAACTGTATTCTCGCAGGTGAGCATTGCTCTTGCTGTTTGAGTTTTAAAACATGGGCAATGCTGACAAACACGGCTACTGTTGAAACCGCCGCTTTGAAAGTGTGTGATTATCGTGTCCTTCGGTGGTGCTTTTGGTCACCATATTCACATAAATAAAGAGCGCAAGGATGTTGCGATGGCACTTCACGAACTGAAACGGAAGCTGAGGGCCGACCTTAGACTTTGAATGAAAGCGTTAAACATTGTAACGACACTTGGAACGGAGAAGATAAAATTAAAAACGAACTCAAGGAACTGCGAAAGAAGTACAGCCGCTTTAAAAAAAGAACGAAGCGTTAACCGCAAAGAACCGCACGTTAAGTGAAAAATTGATAAACTCGAACAATATCAAAGGTCAAACAACCTTAATATAAATGGTGTACCCAAAGCAGGTGACGTGTATGACGCTGTGAGGAGAATAAGGAAGCTTCTCAAAGAGCCGATTTCAAATTTTGTCATTGATGCATGCCACAATGTTCCAACCTTGATATCATACGAGAAAAACATGATTGTTCGCTTCCTGCAGCAAGTGAAACGAGACAAAATCCTGCAAAAGAGCAAAATGCAGAGGCTGACAGCAAAAGACCTCCACTACGGCGGGCAGGGTAGCCCTGTCTACGTGAATGAGCACTTAACAGGTTCAAGGAAAAGGCTCCTGGGTGTTGCACTTAAAAAAAAAAAAAAAAAAAAAGAACAGTAGGCTGGATATTTGTCTGGTCGCCTGGCGGGAAGATATTTGCTCGCAAAGATAATAAGGCAGTCCTGATCCGTATTGCTAGCATGGCCAATGTGGAAAAAATAAATTAAAAAGCAAAATTTCTTGAGCCAGCGCGAGCCAATGATCATCATGATTAAGATTCGGCAGTTACTTTCTACTGAGCTCAGGATCTTATCTACAGCATGAGCCAAAAACTTATTTTACGTCTTTCCACCTTAACTGCCAGTCAGCAAGAAGTAAATGTGATGACGTATAATATTTTTTTAATCAAGAGAATTTTAGCTTTGACATGATAATGCTCTCGAAAACATGGTATAACGATGACTCAGATGCCTTCACGTTGCGGGATTATAGCAATCGTTGCCCTAATCGCAGCACGGTTCGGGGAGGAGGTGTTTGTATGCTTACCAAAGATAGCATAACTTGTGAAATAATATCAACATTTACATGCGAAACCCAAGACTACAAAGTGTTCACGCTACGCTCAGAAAAAATTACTTTCTCGGATTTTTATCGGCCTTCTGGTACACTCTAAGAAATGCCTGTGCGTCTACTTACCTGCAAATAACTCGAAGAGCCTAGCTCTTTGAGTGTTTTCCGAGTAAGTTGACGCGCAGGCATTTCTTAGAGTGTAGTAAATGTAAGACATTCTTAGATTTTCTAAAAACGTTCCTGGTCTTTGTGAATGTAGTCAAATACAACGTAATATGTAGGAGGGACATTAATATTAATATGTTAGGTGATACCTACATGAAAAGTAGTATTAGATTTAGTGTTTGCCGGTCGAGGATTTTGACTAAGCCGTTCTTAAGCCGCAGAAGCAAGAAACTTTCCGTTCGAGCGCATTCACTGAAGAGCTTTCCAAACAGCACAAGTGGGTAAGAGCTTCTCCAGAAATTCAGAATCCAAAAAGATAAAACTCTGCAATGTACTAAAAAGTAAGTAAGCAATCTTTCGGTTGGCAAACAAAGTGCCGCCTTTTCCCCACTCAGCGCAATCAAAATAGTGGGAAAATAGAGTTGATGAAATCCTGCTGTTGTGAAAGTTCGGCTCTGCCCGATGCGTTGTCGTTTTAAGGGATCAAACTTTGGAATCTTGCTTAAGACTTGACAAACTAGAGAGTTCTGGTAAGGTTGCGTGGATTGAGAAAAGCAACATAGGCGGCGGGAAGGACGACGACAGAACAAGACAACTTTCCAACTGGCAGATTGCGCATTTATTGGCGTTCCCCAATGACGCCGTTTGCTTCATCTACGACCATACCAGAGAGGGAAGGGGAAAGGAGAAGAAGAAAGAGATAAATGGGAAGGGTCCTTGTCGACAGTGACAAGCGTCGAGATTTGACCACCTGAGTGAGTTGCAGTTGTTGACGAAGATACGAGATCTCGGTGTTGGAGAGGCCGAGAGAAAAATCAGCCAATGTTTCTCGGGGTGTCACGCGTGGCTGATGAAGCGATCAACGCCGTTGCGGAACGTCAATAAATGTACAAACTGCCAGTTGGAGAGATGTTTTCTTCTGTCGTCGTTCTTTCCGCCGTGCCGGGCTAAGAAAATAAAAAAAGCAGATATTTTTTGTCCGGTGTTGTCCGGCAATTGGTCTCTTTCTTTCGACCAGGGGGCTTGAGCGCGTCCGTGACACGACCCTGTAGCGCTCGCATCAGGCATAAAGCGGGACTAAGCGTTCGATCATGCATGAGCCACGGTCGTTTAAAAGCGGGGGGCAGCGCTATGTACATGCGGTAAAACAGCGTCTGAAAAACTAGGAGAGCTTAAATAAAGAATAAAACGCAACTCGAGTTTCAGTGTGCAATGAAGACTTTATGAGTGTTTGTTCTTTGTGGCCTTTCCGTTCTTGTTATTTTCTTCACATATTTATGTCCACCAATAAAATTTTAACAATTTAGCGTCCGCGAGCAACTTGAAAAAGCGGAATTACGCATAACTGAAATGCGACCATATAGATTCGGTTCTGCTCGCCGTGGGCGCAGCCCGAACTTGGAAACTACAGGACCATGCTGATGTTGAAAATTTCGGCTCTGACTTAAGTCCAGTGTGAAGTAGAAATTAATTGTAAAGTTTTTATTTGTTATTTGGGTATTGTTCGTCCGGTTCGTTCAAGGAATTGGTGCTGTCGTCAATGTTTTTTGTTTTTTTTTTAATTTTTAACCGGTATTATTATTTTTTTTTTTACTGATAGCCGAGTTCCACATGCCTTGACTTAAACATCGAAATTTGCTCAGAATTCAATGAAAGCGATTTTCAAGCATGAAAAAATTCTAATGTAAACTCGTAGTTTACAAACTTTCCCAAGATTTATTTCTATTTTATTTTAATACTTTAGTTTTTGTTACACTAGGCGCTGACAAAACGTTCTTAAATGTTGTCCTGCTGCGTTTGTCGGTTGTTTGTCTGATCGGTTCAAGAAAGTGACGTCCTGTGTATGCAATTTGTGACAGATTGGGTTATAATTAGGGTAGAGTACGCGTTTTCGCATATATCCGATAAACTCTATAAAGCACTCGCCGGTTAAATTTGAGAGAATTCGGATTTATAAAAACAAAAACTCCAAATTCCAAGGTCACGATTGTGCTCTGACCAATAAAGTTTGTCAGAGCACAAAAGCGATAGAATAACAATCCTAAAAAAAAAATCTTCTGGTTTTACGAAAATAATCCCTGGAGAAGGGGAACATGACGGACAAAAGACAAACACAAATCTCCAAGCACAGCTAGGTGACTGGTGCGCGACCGAAAAAATCTGCCTGGTTCGTGTCTCGAACCCGGAACCGCTTCAGTTCCAATGGAGCGCTCTACCAACTGAGCTAATCAAGGGTAAAACGTCAGTAGAGCAAACAAGTTTGATCAGCTGCCACCAGTCTAACACTGATAAGACCTGTTTGTAAAGCAAGCAGGTTTTATCAGTGTTAGACTGGTGGCAGCTGATCAAACTTGTTTGCTCTACGGAGGTCTAACGCCTGGTTAGCTCAGTTGGTTGAGCGCCTAAATGAAAATGGATGAGGTCCCGGGATCGATACACGGACCAGGCAGATTTTTTTTTTTGGCCGCGCACCAGCCACCTAGCTGTGTTTGGGGATTTGTGTTTGTCCTTTGTCCCTCTTGTTCCCCTTTTCCAGGGTTTATTCTCGTTATTCTTGTCCAGTTCCGTTGCAACTTTGCAATTAATTGCATCATAATACTTGTTTTCTCTTCTTTTTTTTTGCGGAAACGTGTTTTTTTTTTTGTTTTTTTAACGCGTCAAGTTTCATTTGTACACTGGGCAATATACTTCTGGTTTCCGACAAAAGTCACTGTTTAGGTTTCCAGTTTGGACCATACTATTTGTGCTCCTTAGAAGAAATAAGGGCTTTGTTTATATAAGAATGAAAGAGGTGAATTTGTAGACTTTGTAGGGCAGCTGAAGGTCTTGTGCATCCGGGAGTTTGGCTATCTCAAAGTACCGACGCTTACTGACGTAACACATCTTTTGAAGATTTGTCATTTGACAGTTAGTGCGTCCGATTGCAAGGGTTCCGAAGCAAAATGTAGCGGCAAAAAACTTCAATACTGCTGATTTGTGAGTGAGTTTATAGTACGTTTCTTTCGGACACTTTTTTTTTTTTTAATAAGAACAGATTAAAATGAAGTTTAACGTGAGCGCGTTGGTTTTCAACAACTTGTTACAGAAATAATAAACAAAACAAAATAAAATACGGACAAGGGCGGGCATCGTTCCACTTTCAGCACATACAGTATTTATTAGACGTTGGCGTCGAGCACTCTGAAATTCTACGACTTCGGGGAATTAAAAGTCTAACAAAAATAAACTGCAATGAACCCAGAATTTTCAGCGAAAAATAAAATTCGAAAAACAACCTCCGACTTTTGCAAAAAATAAACTCCGAAAACACGAAATCCTTGTTCTAATTCGGGGTTCCGTATTTTGGGTAACTATCGATAAACCCCTGAAAAATAACTGCCGTGCTGGTTTTACCAATATCGGGGAAACCCGAAAAAACCCGAAAGGCAGTTTCCATGACTGAAAAAAAAAAAAACAAGTTTATTGGGCAAATATTTTTAGCTATAATATGATTTCGAGTTTACCCTAAATACAGACGCAATAAACTCTCCGCGGTGCTACATTTTTCTTTACAAACGAAACCGTTCATCTTTTTTTCTTGTTTTTGTTTTTTGCACCGGGACGTTTTTCATAGATGGAGGCCACGCGCATGTTCTCTGAAGTAAGGGATATTTCATTCCCCTGTTTTGTTTATTCAGTATAAAGTTCGATAAACATGGATGTATTCCTGACACAAAAAAAAAAAATTGACACCGACAGACACCAAATTTGTGAGGGGAAAAGCCCCGGAAAACAACACCCCAAATTCAATCATATACCCCCGAAAACATAAAAGCTCTAGTTAAAATGTAGTCACTTGTTTATTTTATTAGAATATTTTAATCTCGTACCATGAGGTATGTCATGGTGTAAGCAGAGTAGTGCTTGTTTCTTGTACCAGTCGTCTACTCTGGAGTAAACAAAGCAAGTTTATTAAAGAGTTTTAGAAAGGCGAATGCAAATTCTTTGCACCCGCAAAGATATATAGCGTCGCCGCCATTCCCAAAACCAAAATGCGACTTGGGCTCGGTGAATGCGCATGGACGATTAATGCTATTTATTTCCGTGCGCAAGGCTTTAGTGTACGCTATGTTGAAACTCAAATACGTAACCATTCTATGTAAGCCGGCAGTCAATATATGTTTATTTATTTTATATTTCACAGCTGCTGCAATAAAAAAGTCTTGAGAGAGCTTTTTTTTTTAGTGTCCAGGTATTCAATATTCACGCATTTTTTGTAAGACGTGCGCAATAAAATCTGTTTGATCCTATGATCCCCTCAACCGTGATAATAAAGAAAAAACGTGATATAAAAAAAATTAAACGCGAGAAAGTATTTTATTTTTAGTATATATCCTGTCCTGTCGAGTTTTGAAACAAGACGTGATCTAGATTTTAGAGTCGTATTATGTTCCCAGGCACGGGCCACCATTTCGGGAAAAGTATTTTTGCCCTGATCCCTGCAGAATGTTCATGCTAGGCTGGCACCCGCGAAAAAGCGATTATGTGCCTTGACGCGACTGACGTCTGTTGGCCATGGCAACGGAGATAAGCTTAGGTATGAAGTCTCTGTTGAAGGTACCGATTCCTGTCTTTCGGCGCTTTTTTTCTTAACGTATCGTTGAATTCTTGAAAGAGGGACCTATATGTGTTTTGTTTGTTACCTATGATGTAAAAAAAAAAGCCTTTGTCTGCAAGAAGCTTTCTAGCTGAGTTGATTAGTTAGGCGTTGTAGGAAATGCACAGTACAGAAGACAAAGCAAAGGATTCAAGTTACGTATGGGGCGATATGCGTTTCGTCACTTGCCCGAACGCGGTTCGAAGGCGCGAACGGACACAACCACGAACATGCATGCTGAAAGCGCAAGTCACACATGGTCTTTCTTGTACCTGATTCGTTTAGGGATAATAGAGCAGGCACAGAAACATCACGAACACCATAACTTTAAGCTTTCGACGATGTTTGATCGGCCCGTCGGCTCGTATCGTCGGATGCATCCGGACTTGACTGAATAAAAGCAAATAGCGAGCTTTCTCGTGTCCACAAGTTCCCGTCAACTGTGGCGCTCCTGTCGCAGTGAATAGTTGTCGTTCGTTTGTGACTCATGTTCGTAAAAATTTTAAGACGTGTCTTCGACGTAGTGCGCGGTCCACGTGTCTGCGAGTAGTTCTTATGTCCGAGTCCCACTATAGCGACAAACAGAGACAAACGACAGCGACAAGCCTCCAACACATGAAGCATGCTCGCGAAGATATCTCTGTATGGCGTTTAGTCGGTGGATGATCGTGAAGTAAGCACGAGTGACTGCAAGCCTGCCTAAGATATCCTAGCGTGCATGATGCTCGTGTGTGAGCATAGCCTCCTTTATTCTACAAAGCCTGTCGAATCGCACAAGACTCTTGTTTGAGGCTTGTCGCTGTCGTTTGTTTCTGTTCGTCACTCTAGTGGTACTCGGGCTTTATCATCCATCTGCCAATTTTCCCAACGCCACCCGAAGCATAAACGAGGCGAAATTCTAGCGTGGGAGTTGTGATAGCATTAATTCGTCAAAAAAACGACATCGCTTAAGCAACACTTCAAGAGACTAAAGCCTGCGCGCTTCGTTTTATTGTGGTAGCTACGCCACTGCTCCTAGGCCAAGGAGCGGAGCCAACAGAAGGTATTCGTCGTCGAGCATCCACGAGAATGCTGACGATGTAGTCCGGATGGCCCAGGCAGAAGGAGGGCAATCTTCGTTATTTTATTTATTTTTGAATTCGCAGTCATCCCCGTTAAAAAAAACGCGACTTGACGACGCAATTTTATCAGACTTCAGGCGGCTTGCAAAGGATGCAAGGCCCTACATTCGGTGCGCGATCGTACATCGTAGAAAGCCGTTCGAAATGCAGAGACAAGACACCTGCGTATTCACTGGGCCCGTCAGCGACCAGAATCTCTAGTGTTTTCGTGTGTGTGAATGTGAGGATCAATGCCTTTTAAGCGCTGTGTGCCTTGGTGTCAAGAAACGTTTGCAGGAGAGTCAAAGATTCACGGATTCTCCTTTCCAACCGAGGTGCAACGGCCTATTCAATGGATTAAGATAATTGTGGAGTAAGTAGTTAAAGTTGCCAGCTCTTCGAAAGTATGTTGGTTGGGCATATTTTTTTTGTTTTATCCTTGCACTCTTGTACTTCCAAATTATCAGTGTGCTGAGAAGGACGATTGTATAGTAAACGACACCGCTAAAATGTGTTGTTGGGTTTAGCACGTGAGACACCTGTGCAAAGTATTTTGCTTTGTGTTCTGGCTTTTGCATTTGACATCACCAATTGTGATTTAGCAGCGCTGTCGTCTAAGACTCCAATTTTGACCTACGTAGCTGGATACTTCGCCTCCGTGACTGTGAACATACTCAAGTGCGAATACCCCTGAGAACATTTGGTTTTAAAGACGACACTTACTCAAGATGCGTTCAGTGGTTTCGTATTTGACAGATACTTTTAAACTAAGGGGACTGCACCTTTCAACACAACATGTCGTCAGTGTGGTGATGCATACCGAAGTTGTTGCGAACAAGCTTATGTCGTCCCAGCACATCGCTCACTTCTTAGCGGTTGCGTGATCAACGGAAAGTTATCAGGGACCTGCACTAGCTACAGTTTGAAGAGTGGGACACTTGTGCAAGAGAATTGACGAACATTTTTTTCATCAATGTCTGCAAATATAAAAAAAAAATGATTTAGGCAGGATACAACGTCTGCTCCAGCCAAAAAGCAACTGTCAATTTTCCAAAAAAATAGCGTTGCTTAAAAAAAAAAAAAAAAAATGTCGACGTACTAAAACCTTAAACGGAGGCAAAAAGGAAGTTGTCTCATCAGACGAACTATACATTTTGTAACAATCCTTTATTACAGTATGGCCTTATGACACATAGTCGACCAGTCTCATTTCGTGTCGAATTTTCTTGTTTCACTTTCTTAAAACTACCTTTTCAAGTAACGAGCAACCCCTTAAGTAGCGGACCGTCACTTATTTCTGTATAGTTAAGTGCAAAAGTGGTAGTGCAACTTGGGGTGGGAGGTCGAGAGCGTGGGGCTACTTTTATTTTATCTTTCAGGAAGCCACCAGGAAGACGTTTTTGTTTAATACAGAAAATCAAGTTAAATAATTGTGGAAAGGTTGTAGCGGCTATTATTTACCATAGATCCGTTCAGTCGTCATAACTTATAAGTAAACCCTAAACGTCAGTTTTATGTGAACTTCTAATTATAAAAACTTAAATTTGAATTATTTATGTCGTTGTGACGAACGGGCAATTAAGATTCGTACAGTATTTCCAGTCGCCCCGTCAGCACGTCGGCACAGCGAAGCATAGGGCCTAGCCGACTGTAGCTTTTCCGCTCGCCGGCTTAGCTACAGTGACGTCACGGAACGGGCAGCCAGGCTTTTGTTTCTAGAAGGTGTCGGCTAGGGCGCCTAAAGTCAAAGAGCGAATGTTTCAGACCTGCACTGCGTTTGGAGCACATTTGAAAAGGCGCGACACAATTAAACAAAGATGGCAAGTTTTGCGCTTCTTTTGATGTATTTTTATGTGCCATCTCATTAATATACGTGCAGACATTTTTCCTCTATTTTATATTTTTTTATTTCGTATTTTTTTTAATTTTAGTTAATACGAAATTGCCTCGGGGCGATCCCAAACCATGGGGAGCGTTTTCAAAGTAATGGCTGATTCCTCCCGCCGAGATTAATCGCAATTGAGCATGTGCTACATTTTTGCATGGCAAGAAGGAAACCAGGTGAAACGCCTAGGTGGCGCTAGCTACCGCCCGTTACAAAGGATATAAATGATTAACATCCATCTATCCATCCATCTAGACGGAGATCTTTGAAGACGACCAGCGCTTTCGTCACATCCTCGCAGCTCGTGTTGCAAACGCGGCCAACAAACCAGGTGACCATGAGGGAGCAGTTGGAGGCTCTCTGTTATACAGGTTCTCGAAGCACTAGAGAGCCCATATTTCAGAGAGTTTCCAAATCCTCGGTCGGGGTGAGGTGGTTCATGGGCTGCGTTTGAAATACGAGCTGAGAAGGAGGCGAGAAGCGGCGTTGGTCGTGCTAGAGTGTCTGCCTTTTCCGCCTGCTCTCTTCCTCGCGATGCGACCACGCAGCGCATGCGCATCTTCGATCAATCTCTCCGCAAGAGGCGTCCGCAATTAAATTCCAAAACGCTCATTCCCTTAAATTTAGGCTCCCTACCTAACACCTGACTGTACTTGCTACGCGAGCAACAACAAACGGAACAACGTGTTCCCTCGTTCATGCATAAAAAAGTCTAGTAGCAGCTTGTGGCCGCTTACATTACATCAGTTTTCGTGTTCTGTCAATTTTGATTTTCACTCCACATAGCTGAGCCGAGGAGAAAAAAAAAACAGCAACAAAGAAAACATATAACTAATAGTTGCAGCGTCAATCCTTCCGGGTAAGCTGTAGCCCACCTTCCATCCTCCCCCTCCCCCTCCCTCTCCTCCTCCCCCGCCCCAAGACAGAGAAAAAAAGAAAGCTGTAGAGCTCGCGGACCATCAACATCGTGAAACCCAGGGACAGAGGAAAAAAATCGAAAACAAAAGCAAAGGTCTACGCACATCAACGCGAACAGCCTACCTGCACTTTTTGCGCGTGGTTTTTTTTTTTTTCTTATCGTTTCCTGAATCGTGTACGCCTTCCGTGTTTCCGTTTGTTGTTGTTTCAGCACGATAGAGTTACGGAGCTCGTGTCGCAGAAAATCCGGCATCGGTCGCGTGACGCGACTCCTGATTGGTCAATGGGGTCATGACGTCACCGCCACATACTTCGCGCGGGAAGTTTAAACAACCCACAACACTCACGTAGAACGTGACGTCACGCGTGAATGAAGGTGAATCAGAATAGCTTGCTGGGTTGGTTGGTTGGTTGAACGACATATTAAAAAAAACAGCGCAAAAAGGACGGGACACAAAGTAGAAGAAGGACTCAGGGCATACTCTGAATAGCAACCAAGGGTTCATTAGAACTTCCCCGCGGGCACAGTCGCACGCGCAAGCACATGCCCTTCTTTCTCTTTCGACAGAGATAAAGGCTAATAAAGAAGAAACTTGAAAAAGATGTGAGAAAAAGGAAACTTTAACCGCGGCACTATAGAAGGACGTTGCGAAACGCGTGACCAAAATAAATATTACGAAAAATTAATTTTGACAGCGGCTTCTTTTATTTTGGTCACGCGTTTCGCAACGCCCTTCTAGCGCCGCTGTAGAAGTTTCTTTTTTCCCCAAGTTCTGTTTCAAAGCGTATTTTTTATTTTTATTTATCTCTGTCGAAAGAGAAAGAAGGGCATGTGCTTGCGCGTGCGACTGTGCGCGCGGGGAAGTTCTAGCGACCCCTTGGCTGTTATTCAGCGTATGTCCTGTGTCCCTCTACTTTCTGTCCCGTCCTTTTTGCGCTGTTTTGTTTTTAATATGTGATTCAGAAACTGGATACGTAATACGAATTAGAGGTGAACGCATGTCCCAAATGATTTCACCTTATAACGCAATTCATTTCGCTTAAAGAAAAATTTGAAGACCTTTCGGCGGGATTCGAACCCACGGCAGTTGGTTGCGAGGCAGACACGCTATCTGACTGGGCCGGGCAAGGCGCGCTTGCACGGTGAATGAAAAGGCGATGCGAAGGTTGCCCGAGAACACTATCGCGTTCCACTCATAAATTGCAAGGTTGAGTGTCCTCCAAGTTCTTTTACGGATCTGTTGTTCTCGAGTACTGCCACCCCAATTCGCCCCCCATTAATCTCAATTGTGGCGACGGTTCGTCACTGTCATAATAACGCGTTTCAAATAAACATTCCAAGTTTTGCCGAGGGCATGTTCTCCCGCACAGCACCTGTCACAGCGGTTCTTTTTCCCAGCGGGCTAAAAGGGCCGCCTGCGCTACGTCTCACATGAGTGCGTTGGAACGAAAGCAAGCTGCGCTAATTAAGTTTTTGCGTTGGCGAAAACAATGTTTGAAGATTGTTTCAGAGGTGCCTTTCTTTTGTTTGTGCTCAAAGTAGATGAAGTAAAATTTTATGTAACCTTAATATCAGGACATTTGCACCGAGGTCACCACACAAAATGCTTCCGAGAGAAAGCTTGACGGGTGCCTTTGCCCACTGGTTACATCATATAAATAAAACAATACTAGTAAGTACTTAAACACGACGACGAGCGCGCTTTATTGTCTTAGTTACACAATTAGTATAAGCGTGGTCTATAATTTGATTGTTAAGCAGTACGCAGGCTAAGAGCCCGGGCAACTGAGGACCGATCAAAGCAAAGAAGCTTCCACGTGTATATCTTGCGTTTTTTTCATGTAAAGGTGAGGGGAAGTATAAGAAAGTCTCGAGGTAGATGACAGGATACGGGGATGAGTGAGGACGTACAAAACTGCAACTTGCTTTAAAGTTTTACTCCAAATAAAAATCCGCCAAAACCGGCCAGCACCCGCAATGCGTGTAATTACAAACCTAACATGTTCCTAATTGTTCAATCCAATTACTTAGCGAGATGCATATTTAATTTTTTTTTTATTATAACAAGCAGGAGTCTGATATTTCAGTCATTTGTTTTCTGAAACTCTACTCACTGGCAAGGCGAAAACGGCGGAGAGGAGCTTCAGCGCGCGCGAGCAGCCAAAGGACGGCGGAAGGCATGGACAGCGTTCTCGAGTCCGGGCCTTCGACAGAAACGCCGTACCGTTTTCTTTTTGTCAGGACCATAAAAACTAAAAACGTGGAATTCATAAAATTGTAAAGTTGCCGCACAAAACTTAAATGTGATTATTTTTTTTTTTTAAATCAAGTTTACACGACCTTTTTTTTTTGTCTTCTTTCTTTTAGATCCTCGTGCAGGTATGTGGTGCTTTCGAGGATGTTATAGTTTTCTCTTCTTTTCTATTCGTTATAATTTTTCACTTTGCACGTTGATGACCTGGGTCTGCTTTAGAGAGGTACGAAAACGAAATGACGTGAGCGTGAGCTCTCTTCTTCTAGCTTCAAAGTCTGCCAGCGAGAAGCGCACTGCGTATCGCGCTCTTGACGCCTGCTAGTTTGTGCACGGCGAAGGGTAATGTAGTTGCGACTTCTGCCACTTGGTGGCGTCAACGCGGAAAAATCTCGGTGAAGAGAAGGTGGCCTCCTCTCCACCCTTCGCTCCTCTAAAGTGGAAAGAGGTGGGAGGAGCTTCCACTTCGTTCTTGACCTGTCGCCGACTATAGTAGTAACAACCGAGGACTGTACGTCCCATGGCCTATGCTAGAGTGTACTAGAAAGGACGAGTGGAGCCACCGGAGCGCTATTTCAGCACCTCCGCATGTGGGGAAAAAAGAAACGGTTAATCCAAGCTAGAGTCACTAAATAAGCTACGCTTTCAGAGTACCGCATTCCTTTTCTTTGGCATTTTGCCGACAAGACAGTCGCTTTATCCAGCAATATTTTCGTTTGCTGCGGCATCATTGGACAGCGGCAGTCACGTGAGTCGCTATCATTATCATCGCGTTTTTTCAACGCCACCAGCTTGGGTCCAGCGATCCTCTGCCTGCTGCTGTTTTACTGTTTACTGCGCGCGCACGTTGAAGTCCGTCGCTCAGCGTGCATTTTTTCCTTCTTACACCGAGATAAGAACAACACGACCTTGATTCGCTGCCACAGTTGCGGCTACGGCAGCTGGCGCATGCGACGGCTACAGCTCGGCTTGGCTCAGCCACAGTCACTCCTCCATCTGCGTATGGACCCAAGATGGCGGCGCCTGACGCGCTTCAGACGCGTAGTTTGGGAGTTTTGGTACTCTGAGTGCGTAGCTTTATTTAGTGACTCTAATCCAACGTTACTAGATTACCTCAGTTGTGGAACTCCCGCGGAGGGGGGTACCCCCCCTCACTCACCTCAATCCGCCTAGAGTCGTTCGAAGCGCCATCTATATTTTCGTTTCATAACTGTGCATTCTAAAGAGCACAGCTGAAGCGCCACATGGCGATCACAACGCTGCCATTTCTCCCGCAGCGGTCACTTGAGGAACTGCACGTGACATCTATTTTTGGCTTCAATCGGGTTACAGGGGTGGCACCCCCGTCTCCCCAGCGGACGCGCCGCGAAATACCCCCACAGTTAAAATGCGCCTAGGTCGGGACGCGCTACCTGAAATCCCCGCTGAGGCATGGTTGTATAAAAACAATATTAATTGTGCTGCAAAACCTTGAAAACTAAAAATTTTAGAAAACATCACCGCCCCCATTTTGTACTAATCTCCAATAAAAGTTACTACAAAAAAAGTTTTTTTCGTTGGTTTTTACGTTTCTAGTGACATTGAAACGAACGTATCCCAATTCAGTTACCTAAACAGCCGTCCGGCGGCGCGTCGAGCGAATCTGGGCGAGTCGTGGTGAGTGAGGGGGGGTACTGTTCGTGCATGCAGCGTCTATGAACAGTTCCGTAACTGAGTTAATCTAATAACGTTGCTCTAATCCAAGCCACTTCGCTCATAGCGCCCTCTTGGGCGCTACGAGTGAAGTTCTTCTGATAAAGCGTAATTTATTAAGAACGTGTTCCGTTTCAACAGCAAGCTCGACCGGCGCACCGGTCAAGGTCATAAAAAAATAGAACGCCAGGCTATATTTTTATGAACATGATTGTAAACCTGAGACTGGGTAAGAAAAGAGAACACAACAGAAGGTAGAAAAAGAGGAGGCAACGTCTCAAACTCAGCTGGAAAGTTTATTTCGTACACGCCTTATATACCACATCTCCAACGCCGTCTCTACAAAAAAAAATGTGACAAGAGGACAATGAAATTTGGAAAAACCTTCTCTTATCTCCCTTGACCTCGGCTGCGAAACACTCACACAAAGGGTCGCATTCTAGCATAACCACCGCCACCCGGCGAACGTAGGTGAATCACTACTGAACACAAAGAAAGGGTTTGACCTTCAAAGTTGCGTTTCCTCTAACAACTCACTTAGTCCAAAGAAACAATACTAGACACTGCTAACAGCCGGAACTGGGGGCCATCTCCGAAACTAAGAACAACATTGCCCTCCTACAACGAACCACAATTTTTATTTTTATACAACCTAGACGTCAGGCGTCACATCAATACATAACGCCACCGCGACCTGACTTGTCATAACGCCATGCGACATCACGACGACGCCTTGACGTCAACGTCGTCATCGACGTTGACAACGAGTGTTACACATAAAAACTGCGTTCTGGCGTCATACTATGTCGACAACGACCTTGATGTGAACGTTGACGACGACGACTTCACGCGACCTCAGGATGACGACGTCCTTGTCAATGCGACGTGATAAAGACGCTTGGTGTCAGGTCGTCGACGTCGTTGTCGACATGACGCCACTCGACGTCAAGACGACGTCCCGACAACTTCACGACGTCGGTGTCGACGTCATTGTCAACGACGGCGACGTTACACACCGTCAAGTCTTTGTCGTGACGTCCTTGTGACGTTGACGTTGACGACGACGTCAGGACGACGTTAACGTGACGTCATAGCGATGGTTGACGTTGCGCGTGGCCTCGACGTCAACGTCGGCATCGACGACCACGTCTATTTCGTTCTCTACGCGGCGCGACGTCATGACAACGTTACAACGGCGACTCGATGTCGCATAACGGCGTCGTCCTAAACGCGAAGGGCTGTCACGACCGTGTTACAACGGCGATTTGATGTCGTGAAACGGCGTCGTCTTCAACGCTTCGCGATATCATGACGGCCTTACAACAGCATCTTGGCGTCGCGTAACGTCGTAGTCGACGATGACGTCATGTCGTCGTGACGTGGTGTCTTCACGTTACCTCTGACGTCAAAATCATCAAAACTACAATATAGCCCCTGAAGGGACTATATTGCCCATATGACCTTGATCTGTGTCGTCGCTCGTTTCGATCGCAGCGAAGGTGGAGCTGCGATCGAAGTGTCTTGGTTCTATCTGATCGCTTCCCACATTTTGAGCTGCAACTAAAAGCATGAGCGGAGCCTGTAGCTGGCCCCACTCAGTCGTTTCTAGTTCACTCTACCTATGCATACCTTGCCCGCAATGTCATTTGCGGTCATGCCGGTATTTTATGTGCCACGAGCGTTCGCTTCAATGTTTTAGTTTCACACCGCAGAAGTAGTAGTTCGAGAGAACCAATAAGAAGAAAGAGCCGTCAGTATCCGGCAATGGCGACACCTGCAGGCTCTGTATATAAGGTACCCACCAGGTGCCATATTTGAGCGCGCTATCTACACCGCGTCCCGGGGGTGGGGGGGGGGGGGGTATGGTTGGCTTGGCAGAGGTCCCCGCATCCTCAGATCAAGCTCCTACCTAATGTCTGCAAAAAGAGGACGATCTTGAAGGTGCGGAATGCACGCTGCGGAAGCATTGTGGAAGCTGTAACAAAAACAACGTAGTGAACGAATTAGGGTTCTTCGCCAAATCACATTTAGGACTAAGTAACTCCACGAGCCAGTCATGCTGCTGCTAAGTGGCGCTGCTTCTAAAGAACTCATGAGAGGCGACATTTTAACGGAGCTTCACAGACGGATACCAGACGCAATTTGGAAATCTGTTAATTCGTTTTAGAATTAAGTATCTTAAATCCTCTGTGGGCAGCCCAGAGGCACTGGTCTAGGCTAGTATTTCTGGGCTGGTGGCACGGCATACACCACATTCAATATGATGTCAGAAGATTACTCAATCAATATTTTGCTACAGCATCACGTATATGTTTAACAAAGTAAAAAAAAAAAAAACGCAACTACTCGAAAGCGAAACCGGGCTGGGGAGGAAGAAGAAATATTGTCACGGGTGGTGACCAAAAGAACAATAAATAAACAGGAAGAAAGAAACGTTGAATGTGGCGAACTTGTGCCAAAAATGAAAGGGTACAGAAAATAATAACAGAGCGTCGCGGGCGTCGAAGGCGGCGTAGAGCAGAGTCGAACGCTGGGGCGAGACTGACTGCGGCTCGCCACGCGGAGCCCCTTAGGTACACGCGTGGGGTTCTGGAAGAATCGGCGTAGAAGGTTCTGCGTGTGGAACTTTCTGACCTCGAACAAGCAACACGGTTCTCGAATTTACCAGAACATTACATTAGATGTCAACAAAAAGGCGTCCCCGCGGCCAGGATTCGAACCCTGGCTTACTGCGCGGAAGGCACGCGCGATAACCGTTAGGCCACGAGCGCGCTGCCTGCTTGGTCAGCTGCGCTCGCGGCATTACTCCCCCCTTTAAAAAGTGCATCGCCCCGATGCAACACAAAACAAAACAAAGCAAATAAAAAGGACGGTAAACTAAACAGTCATTTGGAAGGTATAAGGTGCACAGTCCTATCGGGCGTAGTACGGCTTCAGGCGCACGACGTGGACGACTTCAGGCCGTGGTGGGCGGCGTGATGATGTTCTTGTTCCGTCGGGCATTACCTCGTAGTTCAGCTCCCCGAGGCGTCGAAGTACCTTGTACGGTCCAAAGTATCGTTTCAGCAATTTCTCACTGAGGCCGCGGCGACGGATGGGCGTCCATACCCACACCCTGTCTCCGGGCTGGAAGTGGACGTCCCTGCGACGAAGGTTGTAGCGGCCGGCGTCGACGCGTTGCTGGTCTTGAATCAGGAGTCGGGCGAGCTGGCGGACTTCTTCGGCCCGTTGAGCAACCACCTGGGCGTCGTCGCTCTCACTGTCAGCTGGCTCATGGGGCAGCATCGCGTCCAGCATGGTCGTTACTTTCCGACCATGTACCAGCTGGAAGGGTGTGAATCCAGTGGTCTCTTGAACCGCCGTATTGTAGAGATCATGTCAGCGATTGTCTTGTTGAGGCGCTCCGTCAGCCCGTTGGTCTGCGGGTGGTAGGCAGTTGTACGACGATGGCTGGTGTGACTGAGTCGGAGGATTTCTTGGGTCAGCTGTGCCATGAACGATGATCCGCGATCTGTAATCAGGACTTCTGGAGCGCCGTGCCGGAGGACGATGGACTCAATGAAAAACTTGGCAACTTCCACGGCAGTCCCTGAAGGAAGGGCTTTCGTTTCGGCGTACCGCGTGAGATAATCTGTGGCTACGATAATCCAGCGGTTCCCCGACGTCGACGGCGGAAAAGGGCCAAGTAGATCCATTCCGATCTGCTGGAAGGGTGCAGTTGGAGGAGGAATTGGCTGCAGGAGTCCGGCCGGCCTCGTCGGAGGTTTCTTGCGTCGCTGGCACTCGTGGCATGATCGTGTGTATAGGTGGACGGTCTTGGGGAGCTTGGGCCAGTAATACTTTTCACGAATACGGGCCAGTGTCCGGCTGTAACCAAGGTGTCCCAACGTCAGATCGTCGTTTCAGGCTTGAAAGATATCCTCTCGAAGGTCAGTCGGGATTACCAGCAGCCACGACAAGTTGTTGTCCCTAAAGTTCTCTTTGTAGAGTACACCTTGTCGCATGACGAAGGTCGACAGGGCTCGTGAGAAAACACGTGGCAAGGTACTCCCGCGCCCTTTCAGGTGCTCTATTAGTGCGCGTAGCTTAGGATAGTCTCGTTGACGTCGTGCCATGTCGTCGGTGTTTACTGCGCCTAGGAAGCACTCGTCTTCATCGTCGTCGCTGCTGCCGGAAGGTGTTTCGACGGGCGATCGAGACAGGCAGTCGGCGTCGCTGTGCTTGCGGCCTGACTTGTAGACCACAGTCATGTTGAACTCTTGTAGTCGGAGACTCCATCGAGCCAGGCGTCCTGACGGGTCCTTGAGGTTGGCAAGCCAGCAGAGCGAATGGTGGTCCGTGACTACGCGGAACGGGCTCCCGTACAAGTACGGACGAAACTTTGTGATTGCCCAGACGACCGCAAGGCATTCTTTCTCAGTCGTGGAGTAATTTTTCTCCGCCTTGGATAGTGTCCGACTTGCGTAGGCAATCTCTCGCTCGGTGCCTTCTTGTAGTTGAACCAGTACCGCACCAAGTCCTGCGTTACTTGCGTCCGTGTGAATCTCGGTTTCCGCATCCTGATCGAAATGTCCAAGAACAGGAGGAGTCTGGAGTCGTCGCTTCAGCTCGTCGAATGCCTGCTGCTGCTCTTCGGCCCATTTGAACTTCTCAGCGTCCTTCGTGAGGTTTGTGAGCGGTGCCGAAATCCTTGCGAAGTCCCGAACGAAGCGCCGATAGTACGCACATAGTCCCAGGAATCTTTGCACGGCCTTCTTGTCTGTCGGCGCCGGAAATGCCGCGACGGCGCGAGTCTTTTCTGGGTCTGGGCAAACGCCATCATTGCTAACCACGTGTCCTAGGAACTTCAGTTCGTCATAGGCGAACCGACACTTCAATGGCTTAAGGGTGAGCCCGGCGGTCTGTATGGCCTGGAGAACAGCTCGGAGTCGTCGCAAGTGCTCGTCGAAGTCGCTTGAAAACACTACGACGCCGTCAAGGTAGACGAGACAGCTCTGCCATTTCAGCCCAGCCAGTACGGTGTCCATGACACGCTGGAAAGTTGCTGGCGCCGTGCATAGTCCAAAAGGCATCACCTTGAACTCGTACAGTCCGTCTGGCGTGACGAAAGCTGTCTTTTCTCGGTCCCGTTCGTCGACTTCGATCTGCCAGTAGCCGCTCTTCAGGTCCATCGATGAAAAATATCGAGAGTGGCGCAGCCGGTCTAGCGTGTCGTCTATGCGGGGGAGTGGGTAGACGTCTTTCTTTGTCACCGCGTTCAGCTGTCGGTAGTCCACGCAAAACCTAAGCGTTCCGTCCTTCTTCTTAACCAGTACGACCGGAGAGGCCCATGGACTGCTGGAAGGCTGGATTATGTCATCGTTCAGCATTTCTTGCACTTGCTCCTGCATAACCTCCCTTTCTTTTACGGAGACTCTGTACGGCGATCGATGCACAGGCCGCGCGTCGTCCTCGGTAATGATGCGGTGCTTCGCAACGGCGGTTTGGCGCACCTTTGACGACGTCGCAAAGCAGTCGCTGTATTCGGCGAGGAGGTTAAGCAGCTGCCATCGTTTCGGGCCCGGAAGCTTAGGGTCAATGTCGAGCTGCGCTGGCGACGTACTGTCTTGCTGAGGTGAAGAGGTTTCGTCAGTAATCGTGGCGATTTCGGCGGCATTTCGAAGTTCCTCGACGTGGCCCACGGCTGCACCTTTCGTGAGGTGTTGAGTTTCATTTCGGAAGTTCGTCACGAGGACCACTGTCCGCCCATCCTGAAGTTCAGCCACTCCTCTTGCGACGCCTATTCCTCTTCCCAGAAGCAATTGAAGGTTGCCTTCCAGGACAACTTCGCCGCAGGTAGCTGTATCGGCCACGACGGGTACGACAACACGCGGCGGCAGGTTGACGTGGGCGGCGGCGACTCGGACGGCGGCTGACGCTGTTTGGGGTTTCTCTGTAGGCGGAACAGGCTTCCGCAGCGTCAATCTCTTCTCACCCAGGTCGATGACGGCGCCGTATTCGCACAGAAAGTCCATGCCAAGAATGACATCTCTGGAGCAGTCTTGTAGAACGACGAACTTTACCGGACACGTCTCGCCGTGGATCTCGACACGAGCAGTGCACCTTCCGACGGGCGTGATGAGATGTCCTCCTGCGGTTCGTATTTGGGGTCCATCCCACGGCGGGTCCATCCCACGGACACGGTTCTCGAATTTACCAGAACATTACATTAGATGTAAAAAAAAAAGGCGTCCCCGCGGCCAGGATTCGAACCCTGGCTTTCTGCGCGGAAGGCACGCGCGATAACCGTTAGGTCATGAGCGCGCTGCCTGCTTGGTCAGCTGCGCTCGCGGCAATATTCAGGAGGACAGAGTCTCCGGTAGTCACATAGTTACACCCGACCACGTTTTTTTTTAATCCTTTGTTTTTTTAGCCCTGCGAACCAGACGAAAAACGCGCATGTCGCACGAAAAACGCAAAAGTCAAATACACCGCTCTTGATGTGTGCGCGTTTTTCAAGCTCTACCCATTCGTGTTCGTAAGACGAACGATATCTGCAGACACGAGAAAGGGCAGCGACTCGGCGACGTCTTTGTGCCAATCAGCTAGGTGGTCGGTTGTGTCGTACGAAATAAGTCATCATTGTTTTGAACGGGAAACGATTTCTCTTTCGAAGCTAGACAGATTCGCCGGTACCGCCAACTTCAATTCTGAAATAGATGTCCCACGTCCATCGTCCGCCACCATCGCTTAGTCTGCTTCGTTCAGCCGTCCAGCCCGCGACTCCCGCGATACGACGCCATGTTGAGACTTACGCAGAGAGTGCACAAAATGCTTTCGCGTTTTTGAGCAACTTTTAATGCGAAAGCATTAAGTGGCCCATGGAGCGAACCGACGTAATCAGCTGTGAAGCCAGGCCAAACGGCGCCTAAACTCCCCTCACCCACTGGAGCGAAGTGAAGCCGCGATCTGGTGGATAGGCTTCCCTTGGCTGCCGCGCGTCATCAACGAACGAGGCTCTTATTGTCTCTCGCGCGGCGTAGTTCCAAGAGACGACAGCAGAAAAGCCCTCTCCATGGCGGCGTAGCGTACGCAGCGGCCCCGGCCGCCGGTAACAGGTGCGTGCCTGGCCGCACGGCCCGCTCGGGCAAACTCCGGAAAGGCTGCACGGCCGAGCTCAGCGCGGCGCGCCCACTTCACGAGAGCGCGCGCTCTTCCGTGGGCCGCTACTTGGGCAGCAGCAAAACCTGGCCGTCCACGCCATTATGCCGCAGACGAACAATTGCACGCGCACTCGATGTCATCGAGTGAGCGTGCAATTGTACTGGATCTTTATACAACCGCGTACGCAACCGCTTTGCGAACGCGGATCCGCTTCCAGTGTGAATGAGCGGTAAGGGAGCGAAAGAACGACATTCATGCTTTCCCATTGACATCTCATAAGTGCCTAAGTGTCCTCAAATGTTTTTGTTTTTTCAAACAACGTATTTGCAGCATTTTAGAAGCCACAAAAAAAAATGGGTATCATATTTCTGTTTCTATTTTTAATATGGTGCGTGTGTCATGATGACCCAGGACCGTGACTATATTTGGAGTGCGCGTCTAAACCATAGAGAGCGCCACGTGTCCATGGTGAAGAGAGTAAGCGCGGCTCGAACCGCCCAGTTCTTGATCGGCAATTTTGGGGTGGAAAGAAAGCGAATTTCGAGCCGCAAATTGTGTTCTGGTTAGTTTGGCACTCAAATATCATGTGCAAATAAAAACCTTGGCGGGAAAAAATGCCCTGTCAGTGCCCTTTTAAAGTATCACGCTTAACTCTAATAAACGTGTTCTCAACATGCGCTGTCGTAGCTTTTCAGAAAACAAAAAATAACACAAAATTGACCACACAAATTGCGAGGCTAAACACGGAGGGTCACTGTACCGTTTGCCCGCAAATAAATGAATTATAAATAAAACTCTTAAAGGGATACTTCAACGAAATTTGAAATATTCCCGTCGTGTTCAAAAATAGGTTGAATATGATCCACAATATCCGTAAATGACAATCGCACGTTTGTATTTTGATCCTGGTGGCTGTATTTTTCGTTATAAACGGCCCACTCTGGCAAGCGCTCGGAGAAGGCCCAGCTTAGAGCACGTGACATCCAACGCAATCGTGACGTAGGTCGTCTCGAGACGAGCAAAGCTACGGCGAGGTTGACGCCGAGAGGATGGCCTAGTCGTTCCAGCCACCGAAGCGGCTGCTTTTGTACGAATTTTGAGTGACGGGTTAATCTTCTATAATCTTGTAGGGGTACAGTAGCGACTTCTGCGACACACAAAAGGGATTCTCGAGAAGAGGGGAGTTCCTCCTTCCCCCATTCTCTCGTCATGGCCGGAGGCGAGACAACCTCCGTCTCTAGCTGTTAAGGTTCCTAGACGTGCATTACAAACGAGGCGTTAGCGACATCCACCAGGTGCTCTTTGCTAATCGTTTAATTCGTTTTAAAATTCCTTTTCGAGACTTTTTTAACAAGATATTGGTATGTTCCATGTGATACTGCTCTTTTGAACAGATATAGACCAAAAAATGAGCGCCGAAATTTCGTTGTAGTATCCCTTTAAGGCTCTCGTGTATAAAGTTAAAAACTTCGTAAGATGTTGTTCGTCTACCTTCTCGTTCTTGCCTTGTCTTTGTCCTGTCTATATATATTTTTTAACAATTAAATACCAAGTAGCTCAAAACGTCAACGGTAGTTCTCATGTAATATACTTCCAAAACAAAGGCGCAATCTGGGTTTCTATTTCCGGATTGGACCCGAAACTCGCAGGTTGTAAACAAGACGTTTGGCAAAGATAAAACACAGCAAAACATTACGGTCAATTTTTTTTCATGTACTGCATTATTGTATTTATTTATTTATTTTTTAATTTTATACTAGAGCAACCAGCAGCCCTCTTAGATGCTGCAAGATGCTCGTAAATCGTACGTCCCAACGTTAAGCACCATCAGCCTGGTATTTATCACTATACTTACTACTATAACTGCTACTTCTGTGATAGCGTGGCAGACGGCCTAATGGAACTTCCGTTTCTGAAGCCTTATTTAATGTTTTTACCAACGGAATTGTTGTATGAACTGCTGTAAGTAGTAAGTTCGAGTTTGCTGTGTGTCGGAACGACAAAAACTCAAGTTGACTGAACCTATGTTCCCACTTCTCTCAGAAGATACAATCCCCCCTCTCCCTCCCCCGTTCCTCCTATTTTCGGATGATGCTCCTGTTAATTTCCGGTATCAATGTGTCTTGGTATCAACGCCGATGCGGCGTCTAGACTAGTCCAAGTTTGCCGGTTATAGACTGTTTTTGTTTTTTTCTGTGAATATTTTTTGCGGTAAGAATGATTCGCTTGTCTGTACTTTGTTTGTATTATTCAATTAATGCGTTCTATTGGCCTGTGGGTGGGATCTGCAATTCGATCCAAAATACGGGTTCACCCTGATCTGTTCTTTATAATAGGGTATACAACTTGATTTGTTATCATTCTCGTATTATCATTTGTGATAATAAAAGGCGCCGTAATTAATTTTGGATGGTTTTGTGTACATGCGTCTGCCTATATGCACACAGGTGCAAGTTCGAACGCTTTTGTAGGATGCGTACGGGTATGTAACGTTTTCTGTAATCTGAAATACGATATAATTTTTCTTCTTTTTGCGCTTTTTTTTCATTTTACAATTATTGCTTTTGTAAATTTCCGCCCATTTAGGGTGACCAAGAACGCACAAGGTACGAAGACATTTTACGTTATTATTTTTGAAAGCCGTTCTTTTTTTTTTTTTACGTCCGAGCGTCTCTTACTAAAACTCTATACACTTTTTCACATCAAAGACCGCTAAAAAATAAAAAAAAGGTCTTCCTTTTTAGGAAGCATTACTAATGTTTCTCTTAATGTAAAAAATTCAGACATATGTAGGGGCATTTTAGACTGGATATTTTTTTCAAGACTTACACGTTTCAAACGCAAAAACATTGTCTTCTTTCTCCGACAATCAAATCTAATAAGAGCTACTTCGCCCGGCATATGAACAATGCGCAAAACTTCTTTTTTTCTTTCTTTCTTTTTAACGATAGTTGTTTTTAGCTATCAGTAACCGTGTTCCGCGTACCGCACTGCCCTAGCCTTAGAAGCACGCTTTTCAACGCGCGCCCGGGTCATACCGTGACTGCAGGACTCGCGCTTAAAAGCGTGCTTCAAAGGCTCTGTTAGTCCGGTACGCGGAACACGGTTACTGTTTGCTTAAAGTACCCAATGTTGAAGCTATAGGGACGGAATGCTATTCGATCCGAACGGGTATCCGCGCATTTCTAGCGGAGTCCAATCGAAAAAAACAACAACAAAATGTGTGATTAGAAATCAATACCAATAAAAATTAGAATGAATAATCCAGAAACCGATTTTTTTCTTTCAAAAAGAAGGGTTACTGCTCATGCGAGCTGGTAAACGATCATAGTAAAACAACAATTTAAGAAAAACTTGAGACTATAAGGACACAAATTGGGACAACACAAAAACACTGTCTCAACACAACACGTTTGAGACTATGTTGTGTTGTACCAATGTTTGTCCGTAATCTGAATGCTTTTTTTTTTCTTAATTTCTCGGGTTATTTTAGAGCGATATTGCAGCGATAGCTGTTAGTCAATTACAAACGAGCAAGCAATATGCATGGTCGTGCATGGTAGCAAGATAACATGCCTATTCAGCAAAACAGTCCCCGCCGGGCAATCTGGCAGTTCACTGGGATAAGTGCCCCTTGTGACCCCCAATTAGCACGGACAACCATTCTCGAGAGATACGCGGATGATACATCCTTAGAATTTTACGGTGCATTCTCGATCAAAATGCAAGGGGAAACCAAGTGCGTTAGTGCCCCATAATGCACCTGAGAAATACTGTGTTTATTTTCAAAACAAATCGCTTGAAAGATGGTAGCAATACTGTGTGTGTTCCAATGAATCTTTCTTTGGACGTGCCCTTCATCTCGTCTACTTCTTCTCCCTGTTTAATCGCCGCTTTTCGTTTAGCACGTGTGACTATTTGTACCGGAGTGGAGCACGAAAAGCACGCTCCCCTCATACGCGGAAAGCTGAAATATTCCCTACTTGATACACACTTGCTCGTTGGTTCCAAAACGCTATGGAATTTTCGTCCGGTGTGTCACTCCGTTTAATACGAGTACGTCTATGCGGACTCTATGGTGCGCGGTCGCGCCTTTACCGTTCATTCAGCCCATCTGCGTTTAAATGACACCTTCGCGGTTTGGACGTCACACCTCAGCTGTCGCTGTGTTCCACCTTGCGGGTTGCGTGATTCTTTCACTTTTCTTTTCTGTCACGGGATAAGGCCGGTCTGTAATGCGCTGTACTTTGGTTCACCTTACGTCCAGATGAACGCTACGAGCTAATAGTACCAAGTAAACAGCGTGAAAAGCGCACGTCCGTAGGTCTTCTTCGTTTAGAATTGGTTGAGCGTCGATAACGTACAGAAACACGACGAACACCATGACGGTGCGCTTTTGACGCTGTCTGATTGGTCCCCTGAGCTCGAAGCGTCGGCTGCGTCTGGACTTAAGAAGTTGAGTGGCATTATGAAACATTGTGTAGACAATGGCAGGTTTCGAAACACAGGGCTACGGCAATTCCAGCTAATTTTATTTCATCACTATGGTAGCGTAATGTCAAAGACGATGAATATCTTGGTTGTGCTATTTTTCTTTCTTTTCTTTTCCTCTTTTTTTTTTTGGGGGGGGGGGGGGTGGGGTAGAGCGCTCTTTGATTGATTTTATGGTATCAATTAGCATCAGCTGCGATCAAACTAGAGTCAGACGAACTACAGAAACAGACAACGGGACTTTTTTTTTACATTAGATACAATAAAATTAGCAAATATATCACCCAGTTCTCTTTTCGACACTCGTACAAATCAGAACTTCCGTTCTTCTAAATTCTGCAAGACAGGCACCTTTCGGTTGTTGTTGTTGTTGAATTATGTTTATTGATGAGATGAGTGGTTCGCCTGTCTTGGTGGTGTGGCTTGAGACAGGAAGGGGTGGGGGACTTGGGGGTTTAGGAGGAAGATGATGTGGAAAAATTAAATGTGATGATGAGTCCCCGTCTCCCTGATGTAGCTTATGAGGAAATCAAGGACAGTTTTCCTGTGCTGTGGTGTTCCCTGGGGTCGGGACCGCTCCTGCAGCGTCGCCGGCCTTTCCTTTTCCCGAAAAGACTGGATCGCCTTCTTCCTCAGCCGTTCCAGGCCCGCACAGTCCCAGAGGAGGTGGCGTAGTGTGGCTGTGTTGTTCCCGAACAGGCCTTGCATCTGGAGCCTTTGAGGTCGACGAGCCCGAAGCTCGCTTGTTTGGGCGGTGTGAATACTGTTCCGGTCCTGATCCGTCGGACTCGGACAGCTTTTCATCTGGTATATACTCTGTTTCATTCTTAGTGTGCAACGCTGTCAAAGCTACTGGCGCGAGCATGGGGCTTGATATCGTTGATCATTTGCACGAGTTCTCGCGCAAACAAACCCATGGATGAAGCCACGCGCTCGCGCCAGTAGCTTTGACAGCGTTGCACGCTAAGTATGAAACAGAGTATAGTTAGTTGGTATGTTATCTTCTTGTGACGGTAGCAACCCTCTGAGGTAGGCCTTCCTCGCCTGCCTGGAAAGTTCAGCCTCTTCCTCGGGGTTACCGTGCAATTTGTTTCAGAATGTGAGGTCGCGCCAGTCGCGGAGCTGTGAAAGATTTCTTCCGCTGCGGCCCTGTGTGCCCTCTCATTCCTAAGGATTTCGCTGTGCCCGGGAAGCCATGTGATGTGCAGGTCGGTGCCCCGTATGTGAAGCTCCGTCGCCACTTTCTTTAACTTTTTTATTGTTCGGCTCCTTGTTCTGCTACTGCGTGTTGCGTTAGTCGCTGCTCGCGAGTCCGTAAAAATACTGGCGTGCGGTGCCGCCGCGCTCTTTCCTGCGATGTCCTCGGCGGCCGCCGATATCGCCCTCAATTCGGCCTTCCCTCACCGTCGTGCCCGAAGGTAGTGATTCCGTTTGTGTCCTGCCTCTCCTTGTGTCATTCCTGGCCGATGTCACTTTGTCACCGTTTTTTGCGGAGTCGGTGTACCGTATTCCTTCGTTTGGCGCATGTGCTTCGCACCGTGCTGCGTGCACCTTTCACGGCTCTAGCCCTCTTCCCTTGGTTGAGAGCTTGAGGTAGAGGCCGATGATCCGTTACCTCGTCCCGCCACGGAGGTAGCGCCTCTCTAATGGCGCCTTGTTCCTTGTCTGATATCCCAGGTCTTGCAGGAATCTATGTCCATGTTTAGTGCGCTCAAGCCTTTGAAATTGAGCGATTGCTTGGGTTTCGGCTTTGTCTTTTATGTTGTTCATTTGTGCTTCCTTTTTTAGCATTTCGACCGACGTGTACTTCGGAAGGCCCGTGACTACTCGCCTGGATCGGTTGTTAAGTCTCTCGAGTTTCTTTCATTGCGTCTGGTTGAGGTTCAGCCAGTTGCAACTGTACAGTTCTCCTGACGTGAGATGGGCGTCCGTGAGGATACGCAGAGCCTTCTCATCCGCTCCCCAGGACTTACTTGTAGTTTTCTTTATGAGCTTTAGACCCTTGGCCCACGCCTTTTCCATCTCCGAGATTCATCTCGTGCTTCTTGCCGTCTGCTCGAAGGTGACTCCAAGGATTCTGATATGTGACTGTTTGCCGCTTTCTTGTCCATTGTGTTCTAGCCGTACTGAGCCTGTTATTCCTTTCCTGTGGTCCCTAGGGCGAGCGACCATTATATATTGCATTTTCTTTGATGATGCTTAAATCCCCACCTCTGCCAGGTAGGTGGCTACTTCATATATGCTTCGCTGCATCGTGCTCTCTTGTTCCCCCATGATTCCCCTCGTGTGCAGAGCGTCACATCATCCGCATAGATGGTGAATTCCAGCCCTTCGATGACTCGAAGCCGAGCTGGGAGACCCGCCATTACTGTATTGAAAAGTGTCGGTGAAAGAACTCCCCTTTGCGGCACTCCTATTTAAATCGGCGTTTCTAAGCCTATGGTGCCTCCGATCGTCACCTGGAACCTCCTGTCGCGCAGGAAGTCTCGTATAAAGTTAAGAGCTCTTCCACAGATGCCGCATGCTTTTGCCTCCCGGACGACTGCCCAGTGTGGTACTGAAGCAAACGCCTTGCGTATGTCCAGGGCGACCACGAGCCGTGGGTCTTGTTTGTCCTTGTCGGCCAGCACCACCTCATAAAGCAACTTGAGGCTATCTTGTGTCCCCTAAGCATCGCAGAAGCCCGTTTGCCGGGGATCGAGGCTTTCGTGTTTTTCCAAATATCAGTGTATCCTCCTGAGCAAGATTTTCTCCATCGTCTTGCAGATATTGGATGATAGACATAGAGGTCTCATATGTTCAATGCGATCAAGCAGTTAGCCGGGCTTGGGTATTGGGGTGACCCACGAGAGTTTACAGGCTCTCGGTAGCCTACCCTCTTCCCATTCTATGTTGTATTTGTCGAGAAGTTTCTGCTTCAATTCTTCCGGTAGGTTTCTGAAAGCCTGGTACATTACCCCGTCCGCGCCAGGAGCACTACCGGTCTTCGCCGTGTAGATTGCCTCGATTAGTTCTCCCATATTTAGTGGGTCTTCCATTCCTTCCTCTTCTGACATGCGGGTGTTCATTGCCACCGGTTTCTGGTTTGCGCTGTCTCCGTCTTGGGGAAAGAACAATTCCTCAGCCCTGATCGCCATCTCTGCCTCGCTGATATTAAGCTTGTTTTGCGCATCGCTCCGTTCAGTCCATTGTAAGTTCTCCAAGCTCTTCCCAGCCCGTTTCGTGCGTTAAAGGACCCACAATGGATCCTCCACCTCTCGCGCCCCAGCTGTTTAGAGTACTGCTTCGCTTTCGCTGCGGTTCGTTTGAGCTTGATTTTTAGATGCAGCGTACTGTTCTTTCGGTACCGCTGCAGTGTTTGTAGACGGCTGGCCCAGAGGTTTAGCGGGTGATTGTCTGGTGTAGGGGCTCCAGGCTTTACTAGAACTTGCGTCTTTGCTTCGCTCAGAGCCGTCCGAATGCACTTCTCGATGTCTCGGCTCTCTTCTGTCTCAAGTGGTTCCCTAAAACGATCCCACTTGACTACTGGTCTTCGCTCTTTGCCACTGGTGCTTGTCCGCGGTGAATCTTCATTTCTACCGGAAATTGGTCACTGTCAGGGCTGTCTCTCCACGTTGACTAGTCGAGCACTAGGTTTGCAGTGGCCCAGGAGAGGTCCGGGGTGAAGTCCTTTTGTCTACTGTACATTCCCATCCCTGTCTTGGCTCCCGCCTCGTTGCGAAGTGTAAGGCCCGCAGTTTTCGTCACTTGTATAATTTCCCGGCCTTTTCTCGTGCTATTGGGTATTTTGTGTTGAGCGTTAAAGTCCCCGGCTATGACAATTCGGTCCCCTTCTGCTAGACCTACATGTTCGCCTATCCACGTCGTTGCTTCCTTGTCATCTTCCGTTGCCGTTCCTGGTCTTGTATAGACGGAGGCTACAGTCATCCTCTTTCGTTTGTGACTGAGCCTTACGGCTACCACTTCTCTGTTTGTTGCCAGAGCAAAGTGACGCCGTAACGAGCTGGGAATGTGGTCTGTGCTGCAGGACTGCTGCTATTGCCCAGCCTTTCTTCGTCTCTGGGTTCCTTTCGCACGGTCTTGGGGTTGTTACTACGGTCGGGTTCGTGTATAAGCTATAGCAGGGGAACGTTAGGTTCGGGGTTCATGTTTCTTGAAGAAGGAGCACATCCGGTGGCGGCTGTCTCTCGAATCTCAACCTCAGCTCTGCACTTTTGGTCGAAAGCGTGCAGCGATTCCATTGGACATTGCGGGTCTGTTCCGTAGTGCCCTGTCTTGTACTGTTATGGGGGTTACGTCCCATGTCGCAGCAATGCCAGCTCCTCCTTAATCTCTCCGATAGCCTCGAAGATCATCTTGAAGTCGATGTGTACGTCGTTTTTGAGATTATCCATATCTTGTTTGGCGTCCAAGTCTGCCGCCTGCTGGCTTGGCTGTTGTCGTTGGGTTAGATTTCGTTCCATTTCGGTATCTATGTGGGAAGCTCGTCTTGATCGTTTTTTCCCCGATGCCTTCGGTCGCTCCGTGGTGTTCCTGGCAGCTGCAGCGTACGTTTTTGTACGTTGCGCCGGAGGTTTGGGTGTCGTCTTCTCTTTGCCTGAAATTCTTCTTTTTGGACAATCGTTACAAGTGGCCGGATGTGGGCCGTCGCAATTACGACATTTGGGTTCCCGGTCGCACTCGTCTATTCCCTGGTCGTGCACGTTCCCGCATTGACCGCACCTTTGTTCCTTGCGAGGGCAGACATCCCCTTTAAATTCGAGCTCGTGGCAGCTAAAGCACATGATCGGGCGCGAGCGAAATTCTTTCACGCTCAAGATTGCTTAGCAAAAGACGACCTTCTTGGGCAGTTTGTTGCCTTCGATGGTAACTACCACCGCACTTGTGCCCTTACGCATAAGTCAGGCGGCGATAATCCTTGCCTTATTGTATTTCATGTCTGCGAGCTGCGTCTCTGGTGTCTCTTCGCTGTTGTCCCCCGGGGGGTATATGACACCGCGGATCTGGTACTTCTCCATTGCTCTCTAGGGGCAAACTATATATTGCTTGCCGTTCTTCTCTATTGCCTTAAGCCGTAGCAGCTTTTTTGCCGTGCCTGTCATAGTGTGGGTCTTTGTCTGATACTGGATTTTAAAATCGTCTTGGCTTTCGATTCCTTCCGTTTTCCCGCGGCTTCTCTGATGTTCTGGCTCTGAAGCCATTTACTGCTTCCTTACATACCGGCATAAGGACAATGGCCTTGGTAGTTTCACTCTCTGGGCTCTCATCGATGGACATAGCAGCGGCTTTCTTCTCTGGTTTTTCGACCGACGTCAGCGAGCGTTTACGGCGGTGCCTGTTCTGGACTGGTGTCCAGGAGTTGTCCTCCGCATTTTCCGCCAAGGGGGCGGCTTCTGTCCCGTTAGGTTTAGCATTCTGGCTAATGGACCTTTTGGCGAATGTGTGCTGCCACCTATAGGGCGATGGGCGAACCTGAGGCGCACTGGGTTGGAGAGTATTTGTCGAGAAAACAACCTGCACGTTAGGCTTCTTGTGTGCTACCGGTTCGTTTTCTTTTTGGGTACACTCGCTGCTTTTCGAAGCATTTTGAGTCGCGATGTCTCGGGTGTGCCTTGTCTAACGCCGGCTTCCATGCAATCGAAGAGATGTGATCATCGCCGCACTTCGCAAAGCTCTATGGCTTGCAAAAATGACAAGTCAACTTACCTGTACACAGTTCACCGGCATGATTGCGGTGCACGTCGTAATCTAGAACGGGCGTCGTCAGTACGATGACTCGCGTTCACCTTTTTCGCAACATCAAAACTTGAGTCTCGACTCTCGATTGTCTCCAAGGCACCCAAATGCGAGAAATGCAAGATGGCGGATTGTTTGGAACTAGATACTCTCGAACCCAGGCGCATCAAATACTCCGCTCATGCGCACCGCGTATTTCTACAAAAGGTCCATTGTGCTACTTGAGCTAGCATTGGATATTATTGTCCAATGCTTGAGCTCGCCTTTTCTGCTGCGGCTGGCTCCGCACCTTGTCCTTACTGTGCGGTAGCGAGGTAGGTCTGGAGGCTTACAAAGAGCCTTCCGATATCTTCCGTCGCAACTCCAATTTCGTTCAATTTGCCGAGGGTGTTCTGGTTCAGTATGATTCGAAGGCCTCCGTTGATGGGCCCGCCGGGGTCGCAGTTGTCCCTGTAGCGGCAGCCTGAGTTTCCGTGCCTCGTTCTCCAGACGTGAGGTTTAGCGAGGTGTCCGTAGTCTCGGGTTCTATACTCACCAAGCTGGTCTCTCCAGGATCCAAAATCGACGGTCGGAAGGTAACGGAGGGTTCCCCTTGATCCATAGGGCCCCTTTCCGGGGCGCGAGTGCTTTTTAAACTCGGCGTTATAAATATATGTCGGCAGAGCTAGGAAGAACACGTCCGTTAGAACGAGCGCTTTGTGGTCGTCCCGTATTGCCGGTATTAAAATTTATTTCAATGCACGAGAACATCTCTTTCAAGATGACCTCATGTTGTGGATCTATCTGAGAGAGCTCATGTTGTGGATCTATCTGAGAGAGCTCATGCTGTGGATCTATCTAACAAGGTCGCTTTCATAAACGGGTTAGCCAGGTTTTTTTTCTTTATTATTTGATTGTATAGGTGTATACATAATGCAATGGTCATAGAAGCCCAGTTTACTATGAATAGGGTACGAAATAAATTATTTCGAGTAAAAAAGGTTCAATATTATTCACGAAAGTAATAACTAATACTTTTTTACCGGGATCTTGTTGTCACTTCCCTTGCTCAAGGCAAAGCGTTCACTCTGATTGAGAGAAGGTGGTTTAAATAGTTTACTACACAAACATTTTTAGATCGCAGCTCTTAGGCGCCCGTTTCCGGCTTGAGCGGCGTCGCCGTCGCCGTCCGCGTAACCAGGCGTTGAAATATGGGACGTTTTTAACAATGACGTCACACGTAACGTCACGTGTGACGTCACGAGGGCCAAATTTTCCCGCTCAACCTGGTGGAATATTTTTCGGCTAAATATAGATGGCAACGTTTTCCGCCATATTTAGCGGAAAAATTTTCCTGGGTTCAGTGCGTCACGTGTGACGTCACGAGGGTAAAATGTTCCCTCTAAGTTAGCGATTGCTTTCTGCTTAATTTAGTGGGAACATTTCCCCGCCAAATTTAGCGGGAAATTTCCCGCTAAATTTAGCTGAAACCTTTTTACGCTGAATTTTTCTGAAAAATGTTCCGCAAAATTTAGCGGGAAAATTTGAGCTTTGTGACGTGGCACGTGATGTCACGTCTGGCATTGCGTGACGTCACACACGACTCTTCCCTTCGTACCCTCCCCTCCTCCTCTTCAAGAGCTGAGCTCTAATTTGGCATTACAGAGAATTGTAAGCGTCTTTCATTTTTATTTTATGAAAGATTTTGATAAGTTCTTTGAAATATCATTCTGACAAACGTCTAAAGTTAAATTTTGTGTTTGTTTCTTATATACCAGTCGAGTTTTTGAAACTTCATTTCTACTAACCCAAACTCTGCAATGATGCCCAATAGCGATGTATTTCCTGGTAAATAAAACTGAATATGAATGAAGATGAAGCGTATCATAAACTGAGACAAATTTTCTAGTTCACCATCACCTGTCTTGATAAAAAAAATAAGATAAAAAAGTAATATTTTTATGTTCCGTTACTTCACGAATAGTCGTGCATTACAAATGATTCTGAGAACTCGCAAGCCTTAGGAAATTTCGCGCGAAGCTGCGATTTTACGAACCGGTGAGTTTTTCATTAGAGGCGCCTCGAGGGACATCTAGAGCGTAATGCTAGGGGCTGCTGGAAACATTCACGGCGAGTTACGAAAAAACACGAAAAGCAAACTGAAACCTTCTTTTTTGGGGAAAAAAAAGTAGCAAGGAAGCTTCAGCTTTCTTACACATAGTGTTTGGCACTTCGAAGGCCAAACGCACGGATGCAGAAGATTTTGAGAAGGTAGTTTTTTGTTGTTCGTTTAGTTCTTTCATAGAAACTAAGAACGAATCCGGATTTATGTTTCGCTTCAAGCAAAATAAACAAAATAAAATTCTGGAACCCTGTCATATACCTAACAGCTGCACTACTTTCCCCTTTGTAAAACACCACACGACACCCATGAGTTCACGTGAATAACTAAGGATCTCCACCCGGAATTGGTTGTAAACTGGCATCAGCTTGCGAGTGTGCTCCTAGTCTTAACTAGTGAAAAAATATTTGTTCTCTGAACTTGTGTTAGCTAGTGAAAGAACATTCACAACTCCGAATAAACGTTAAGGGGGATCGGGGGCCGAGTGGGCTAACGCACACCGGCTCGGAGCACGTGGAGCGAAAGCTCACGCTGCAGAACCGTTTCGATCTGGACGAGCATCGTACCGGCGTGCGGTCGTGTATCACTAGTGCGAGGTGCACGTTAAAGACCCCAGGTTAGCGGTTGTACCGCACTGGCTAAATTGCTCATCTACAGTTGGGAGACTCGCGTTGCGGAGAATAAAAGAAGAGGCATTTCAAAAGGTTCATAACAGGCGAACTTTCAGAGAGCTGGGCGTCGGTAAAGACAGTCTACCAACATTTGCTTTCAGGTTAATTAAATTTCAGTTAGGGAGCTGGGCGTCGGTAAAGACAGTCCACCAACATTTGCTTTCAGGTTAATTAAATTTCAGTTAGCGCAGGGTTTTATTAGGCATATCATTTGGGTGTATTTACGTATCCTCTAATAAATACGGTGTTAGAGCAGCGTACGTACCATGTGATAAGTGCGCCAATTCTCGATTTCACGGTCAATTCGCCGGCAAACCACACACACTCTGTTACTCAATTCTCTCAGTGTTGCATCAATGAGTCGAAGGTTGAAAGCCGCGACACAGGCTCTCTGGCCAGACAGTGATTATGCATTGTTCGCAACGGGGTGAACATCCAAGTTGAACTCTCGAACGGGGTGATTAATAACGTCTCAAACGCGCGTTGCAAAGGCGGCTCGCGAAATTGCACCGTCGTTACGTATTCATAACTCCAATGCCATATTGCCACGCACGTCGCCGAGCCAGCGCGTCCGTGGCCGAATGGTTACCGCGCTTGACTGTCGCGCGCAAGGTCTAGGTTCGGTTCCAGCCAGCGGTATGTCCTTTTATTTATTCTTTGAACTTGGCGCTCTCGTAAGTCCGAGAACATTCTCGTCTGATCGAGTTCTTCTACGCGCCGAAAGTTCTATGCCGAATGTTCCAGAAACCCACAAGGGTACATAAGAAACTCCGCATGGCGAGCGGAGTCAGTCTCGCCCCAGCGTTCGATCCTGCTGTTACGCCGACATAGACGCTCGCGACGCTTTGTTGTTATCGTCTATTCCCTTTTTGCTTTGGGCACAAGTTCGCCACATTAAACGTTTAGCTTCCTCATCCTCAGTTATCTTTTGTTTCATTACCTCTTCATTTGTGACTACAGATGGCGGGGGGCGGTAGTGCCAAGATGGATGGAAGAGACGGGGATAGAGCCTCCCAAGATTTTCCGTGCACCTGATCGCTGACGCTGGTTTGTGCGCTAAAATTAATTTATTTGACTACAAATACGAAGCGGTCAGGGCAGGAGCCTATTTACGCGTGACGAAGACGTTGCCGTAAGTTAGAAAACATTAGCGTGTTGATTTCTAAACGATCCGAAACGGAACACAATTATTCCTATTTTAACGCAATCGTTTTTTTTTTTTTCGTTCAATCTCCACGATTCACGTCGAGCACGCGATCACGCGTGGTGGCTGGGACCATCCGCTTTAGTGCTCATATACACCCTTTTTTGCAAGGGCGCAGCCATCTTGAACGTCGTCAGTTCTGGTATGCTGTAAAACCTTGTTTTGATTTCTCCACGCCGCTGGAAGGTGTTTACGAAAAATGCGTGATTGTCACACATTCATGTTTTGCCTCACTTATATTTTCTCGCATATTCCTGGTTGAAATGGTTTATTATTTGTTTCCTCCGCATACCAGATACGGGACCCACGTGACTGAGAACGACAGGAAACAGAAAACGTCTATACTCAACTCACTGAGGTCACTGCTCCAAGTTGAATTTTGCTGCAACTAAACAATCCTTTCTGCGTTTTTACAGCGGAGCTGTTAAGGGCTAGGTTCCCCAGGATTGTGTCCGGTACCAAGGAAATGTCGACACAAACCTACACGACCCTCCGGACAGCTACCGCCATCTATAAGCGACGGCGGCAACGAGGCAACCAGTCTGGTTGCCGCCGTCGCTCATCGATGGCGGCAACCTTTCCAGCTATCATAGAAGAATGGATAGTTGGGCGAGTTGGTGGGAATTTATCGTAGAAACAGCGCGAAAATCAGACGAGGACGAAGAAGAAACACACGTGACGAGCGCGGCGCACGCCACGTGTGTTTCTTCTTCGTCCTCGTCTGCTTTGCGCGCTGTTTCCTACGTTCTTACCAGTTTCGGTTTGGACTCAAAATGGGTCAGCCGCGTGCCCTTTCTTCCGGGAAAGAAGACCGGCTGCGGAGGTAGCGGCGACGTACGCAGCAGCGCGGATGGGTCCTCGACCGCCGCGTGCGTTGATCGCTTCAGATTCCCTTGCGAAAGATGAGCAGATCGTTCGCCTGGAAAGTCACCGCCCAGAAGGCAAGCTACAGCTCCGCTGCTCTTCCTTTTTCACCAGAGTGGAAAGGCTGAAAGTTTTTTTGTTGCTTTCTTACTTTGTTTTATATCAAGTCCGATCGCAGCTTCCCCCGAGCTTTCTTTTTCGCACGGGTGACGTCGCAACTGCGAACTGGGAAGTAATATTGCACCCTGTGAATCCAGCCTAAATCCCAGTTCACATGGTTTGATTTTGCTGGCAAGTTCGCAGCTGTTGCAGCTGCGAAATGGCAAGGAAAATTACACCATGTGATCCCGGTAAGCACCACAACTTCCACTGCGTTTTTTTTTTTTTTTTTTTTTTTGCAGGTGACGGACGTTGAAATTTCCGAAATCGCTAATAAAATGGCACTATGTGAATCAGGCATTAAGCCTGACTCCCGTGGTGCGATTTTACGTGCGATGTCGCAGTTTCGACATTGCTCTTACGGAAGAAAAAGAAGCTCGGCAGATGCTGCGGTGCTCGACGTCGCAACTGCGAAGTAGCAAGCAAAATCGGAAATTGTGAATCTTGCTTGAGTCTTGCTTTCGCGCCGCCGCAACTACTAATATTCGCTACGTGAAAACTCGACTTGTTTTTACAGCTTGTTTGTTATATATCAACGACGGGCTGCAAATCTCTAACTGAAATATGACAGCCAATAACAACTAAGTGGTAGTTGGCAAATTTGAATTAATTAAGCCCCCAATTGTTTATTTATACTCTTACCCTGATGTTCTCCGGGGTCAATAAAGTGATTCTGTAGGAATAATTTCCCATTTTCCAGCGTCTATTTTTTATATTATTCGCCCTTGAAAAACTACCCCGTATGAAGATATAAATTGTGACGGCAGAGCAATTGTTATTTAATAGTTAAATGAAAGGGCGCAAGCGAAACAAGAAGAGGGGGAAATAGGATAGATAGAAAATATGTTATCAAAGGTATATATAGAATCTGCTTCCTTTTTTTTATCTTCACTTTTTTTCGTAGTCCCACTTTCCCTCTCTTTTTTTGTATTACTTTATCTATATGCTATATGTTGTCTTAGTCCTTTGAAGTGAGCAACAGATCACAGTAAAGATTAATACTTACTTTGTGGTATCTTCAGTTTTTCAAGACATAGATGTGAAGGAACGGTAGATATACTGTGCTAAGTCTTAATTACTTATTTTTCATATTGACACCGAATGCGTTTTGTCAGCCGAATTCAACGAGAGGACCGTCATAAAGGATTGTCACGAAGAACTATCACATATTATGACATTATGACATGATGACAAACCATGATGCCATGTGATGCCAGAGTCATTTGACCCAATGGCGTCACGCGGCATCACACGCACATAGTATGTGCCCATATCATTCACAAAAAAAATTATGTGCTCCCCCCATCCTTGTGAACATTATCGAGCTAGTGTAAATTTTTCTTTGTCTTTTTGAACACTTTGAATTTCGCTAACTAAAGAATTTGGGTGCGAATAAATTAATTTGGCATCGTTTTTTTTATATGTGTAATAAACCTAACTTCCTGTGAACAATAATATATTTCAATGTACAAAATAAAACAAAAAACATATATATATATATTTATTTTTTTTTTTTATACGGGCACGCGTGTATTATCGGAAATATCATGCCGGAATAGTTTAAAAAATATGTTCATTTAGAACTTGAGATTTTGTAATAATTAAGAGAAGTGGCTGTGATGATTGCCCCAATTTTTGGTTTTCATGAAAGTTGATTTCGAGCCAAATTAAAAATCCGCGTAACCATGTTTTTCTTTTTCCAAGCTTAAAGTGCATAAAAGAATTGCTATGGATTTTTCTTTATATTTCTATATTTTTTTTTCCTTTTTTGCTCTTTGTAGTTAGTAAATTAATTAGAAACGGCGAAACTTGAGCTGTCAAACGATTGGCGAAGTGCGTCGAAGAAGCCATGCTCTTTAGAAATCCGAATAATTTCGTACGAATCCTTCTCTAAAATTAAATAAAAATACGGAACGCGAAGCGAATGAAGCAATTTTGTGTGCAGAATTTGAATTAGGATTGAAAGAACTTACTCTCAATGAAACGAAAATCCGCTCGTGCCCACAAAAGACTTATTCGACTCTCAATGAGTAGACGGCTTGGAAGAAAAAAAAAATCGCTTTGCTCTCAAGTGTACAGAGCCTGCAGCCAAGTGTCAGAGGACGGCTAATGAAAGTCGAAACACGTGCGTCAAGCGACTTAATGTTCCATGAAGTTTCAAAACCGTTAACAACTTTCAAAGACGAAACTGAATGAGCTCAAATATTTGAGCAAATTGCTTTTTTTTTTTTTTGTAGTGTGACCGTGCTCGTGGTCGCTTCATGAAAAAAAAAAAAAAGGTTGAATTTTTGCGCAATATCGGTGCGCTGCGCCAAGCTTACGAAGCTTTCGTCCTCGGAGGAAGAAACTGTGTCTTTCCTTGTTGAAAGGTGTACGTCCTTATTAAATCCCATACAGCTAAACTATGCTCCACATGCATATATCTTTATTCGGCACATTAAGAAGGCTATTAATAATATTCCAAGAGGAGCCGGACCTTTTCTCAAAACTGTTCTTGATGTGAATACGAATATAGAAATCCCTATACTTCATTTCAGCTTAAGTCCAAACGCAGCCGACTCTATGAGGTAATGGGGCGAATCAAGCAGCGTCAGAAACTCAAGTCACTAGGCCTTGTCTTCTTGTGTTCACACGTCGGGCAGCAGGAGCCCCTTCCGGGACTAGTCGCTCGCGCTTGTAACCCTTACCGCACGGTGCACACTCTTACAAAAAAAAAAAGAGAGGACCGATCTTATCTCTTATGCTCCTACAGAAACGGAGCAACTTTCGTCCCTGCAAACGGGGGATCAACGTTCCTGCCACGTCTGCGCGGCAATATGGCGGCTGAGAATTGAGCGAATCCAGCTCAGTAAAGCATATCGAGGGCGCAGGTTGCTAAGCATAGCGTAGATCTTTGACGTGCAACGCTGCCGCGATTTAACCGAAAGAGCTAGCATATAGTTTTCGAACAGGCAATTACCTCGCACCACCGACCTGCTAAGTGGCTATCGCAAGAGACGCAGTCAACCGCTTCGCGCAAATTGGAGCGAGTTTCTACTTTCGGAGCGAGATCTCTAGGAGATAAGAACGTAACACGAGCTTTTCAGAAAATATATTTATTGCTGAAGCCTGCTTCCCGAGCCGGTGAAGAAATGCGTTTCGAAGGTTGCCACTCGGTCATTCTGTTTTCAGCGCTGCGATGTAAAACGGAGACGAGACAAACCCGGTCACGGCACACAAATCGCGTCTCACCTTTGCAAATCCCCGTGACGCATTTCCTTCGTTTGCAGCGCACGTCAAAGAAGAGTGGCAACCATTCGCGAAACAAAAAGTCGTCCCCGAAAGATAGATTTTAAAGCAGCGCTTGGTTCATTGCACGGTCCAAAAAATATCGCGAAGCGTGAAAGAACATTACATAGCTATAGTATATATATATACATAGCTACCAAATAGTAGGCACATGCAGAGCAATTGCAAATGTCTAGGTGGCGCTATACACTATCCTATTCATCGGCCGAAAAAAAAAATAGTTTGATCTTCGATCGCGATTTACACAGCTATATTATACACACCCATAAACTTCTCATGCGACTACATACGATACAGTACAGTTCGCACACAGTGAGTACATAGGCATACACAAAACATATAATCAATATGACCGCACACTACAGCCTTTTCTGGCTCGGTAGAGTGCGCTTCCGCCTTTTAAACTGGTCGGTTTTGAGGGTACGGATTATCTCGATGACCTTCGAAGCACTAAATAATATTCCCAGTATGTTGATTTTTTCTCATTAATGTCATACCTCTCTCATTAAGGTCATACTTTCTCATTAATGTCACACTCAATGGCTCAGGGAATGAAACTCTTACTGAAAAGTAAACGCTCATGCCGTAATTATTTGAAAGCCAATAAAACAAGCCGCTCCACCGCGGTTACAAGCCATTCGTTTGCTTCCCCGCACAGCAGTCATAGACTGGCGTGAATGGACGCCAGTTTTTCTTCTTCTTCTTCTTCTTCAATATGTGTTAAAAATAATAAATGGAGATGTTAGTCATTCTAAGGCGTGACCAGCTACTCCATTACCATTGAAGAGAATATTTCCGACATAGAAATTAAACACTTCCAACATATAGATGCAGCTATACACCTCAATGTCCCCCCCCCCCTCCCCACCTTTCCCGTCTACCTATAACGGAACATAATAAAAAAACCGCCTAAAGCTGAAGTCACACCGCTCACAGACCCCACAGCAATCAGCCCGCAGACACCGCGCAAGCATCGCCCGCCCCAAACACGACGGCCCACCACTCAAGCTATACAAGACAACCTCCGGAAGCATAACTCCGCTTGAGCGACGCGACTGGACCGTCGTAGAACGTCCCAAGCGTCACCCGCGGGCCGAGCCCCGCACGGTAGGTGCGGGGTGCGACTCCACCTTCACACTGACAACGATCCTTAAATAATAACACTCACTAGTTCTACACACCAACACGTGCACACATACATAGACACATACGATGAGAAAACTTAATGAACAGCACTTATGTTCTTGGTATGAAGTGTCACTTCGAGTCTAACCAATTGTCACCAGATTGTTCACACATACACACACACATTGCTATATTCACTCATTTTACAACAAGGTTCAATATTATCAACTCAAAAACTAGTATTTGTCGATGATATTACTGTCTTCTAGAAACCTTTTTATCGCCTGGAGAGCCTGTTTCTGCATGATTTGATTGGGCCATGGCCCTAGTAATTTACTCATGGTGAAAGGCCTTTTATCCAGGATATCAAGCCGTACTTTTAGTTGTGTCCGATTGCGATCGAATGATGACAGTTCAAAAATATGTGTTCAATAGTTTCGACATCCTGACCGTAAAAACATTTTGGGTCCTCAATTTCATTAATTTTGTAGCGAAATGCTCTCGCGAAAGCCACATTCAGTCGCAGGTGGTGAAGCATTGTTTCAAATTTTCTCGGTATACGGCTTGAGATATAAAACCGTAATTCTGGATCCACCACGAAGAGAGTAGACTGCCGTCCTGCCTCATTAAACCATATGTCGACTGCCATTTCTTTGGAGTGGTATGCAATTAAATACTTTGTCTGTTTTGGAAAAAGGAATTCCTCGAGTTCTTTCTAAAGTATATGCACTTGTTGCTAGTTTGTCTGCCTCCATGTTTCCTGAGGTTCCGCTATATCCGGGAATCCACTGCAGCTTTAATGAATGACCATTACTTATGGCCCGATCGATCATATCAGCTAGCTGGTAGACCAATGCATATGCCGGACTTCTAGAGTTTATTGACGAAAGAGCACCGAGGGCTCCCTTGGAGTCCGTGGCCAGTTTTTCTATCGTAAGATTTGTTTTTCCATTTGTGCTATTCCCGTGTGTCTGAAATTGTCGTCTCGGATTAATCTGTGTAGAGGGGGTATTTAATCAGCTACAGGTTTTCCCGCTCATTTTAATCCAAGCGATGGAAAATTTCATTCAAAGCGCCACCCAATTTCATCCAAGCACCACATAATTTAATCCTTGCGCTACCCAATTTAATCCCAGGGTCAGTCAATTTAATCCACAATATGTATATGCACTTATTGTCTTCTGGAACGACCTTAAGGATGACGCCTAGAGGACGACGTGTAGGACGACCTGAAGGACGACGTCTAGGACGACCTAAAGGACGACTTCTAGAAAGACCTCGAGGACGACGCCTAGAGGACGACATTTAGGACGACCTCAGGGACAATGGCTGGGACGACCTCAAAAACGACGTCTAAGACGACCTCAAGGACGACGTCTAGGACGACCTCAAGGACGACGTTTAGGACGACCCCAAGGGCAACTTCTAAAACAACCTCGAGGACGACACTTAGAGCACGACGTCCTCTGGGTGTTGTCCTCAAGGTTGTTCTAGAAGTCGCCCTAGACGTCGTTCTTGAGGTCGTCGTAGACGTCGTCCTTGAGGTCGTCCTAGACGTTGTTCTTGAGGTTGTCCTTGAGGTCGTCCTAGACGTCGTCCGTAAGGTCGTCCTAGACGTCGTCCCAGAGGTGGTCCTAGGCGTCGTCCTAGGCGTCGTCCTCGAGGTCGTTTTTGAGGTCGTCCTCCACGTTGTCCTCGAGGTCGTCCTAGACGTCTTCCCTGAAGTTGTCCTACGTGTCGTCCTTGAGGTCGTCCTTAAAATTGTCCTAGACGTCGTCTTAGACGTCGGCCTAGGCGTCGTCCTTGAGGTTGTTTTGGAGGTCGTCCTAGGCGTCGCCCCTGAGGTTGTCCTAAACGTCGTCATCAAGGTTGTCCTTAAGGTCGTCCTAGACGTCGTTTTTGAAATCGTCCTAGGCGTCGTCCTCGAGGTCGTCCTAGACGTCACCCTTGAGGTCGTCCTAGATGTCGTCCTAGACGTCGTCCTTTAGGCGTCGTCCTTGAGGTTGTTCAAGAAGTCGTCCCTGAGGTAATCCTAGACGTCGTCCTTCAGGCGTCGTCCTTGAGGTCGTCCAAGAAGTAGTTCTAAACATTGCCCTCGAGGTCGTTGTAGACGTCGTCCCTGAGGTCGTCCTAAACGTCGTCCTCTAGGCGGTGTTCGAGGTCGTCCTAGAAGTCGTCATTGAGGTCGTCCTAGACGTCGTCCTCTAGGCATCGTCTTAGACGTTGTTAAAATAGCTTCGCTGGTCTTCCATCTTCAAGTGAAGTGAAAGGGCTCTACATTTTTTCTATTAATATCCAAATCAAAGATCGTTTACCTCGAAGGTATCGCGGACACCAAAGGGAGCCGTCGAACGAGGAGAAGGGCTCACTGGAAGGACTTCTGGTCCGACGCTGCCCTCTGGCGTCCGGGGTAATTGAAGTGAAGTATAAAGTAACTCAGAAGTAACTATAAGTGATCGAAAAAATAATCAAGTCATCAATATAGCAAATAATTATTAAATTGGCTGTATAATGACCCAAAGTAATCAAAATACTGGGTCAATAGCAGCTCAAACCATTTTAAAGGGAAATCACAATGCAAATTTAGCTCATAAGAACGCAATCGGTTCGATATTAGCTCAAAGTAATCAAGAATCATCAAACTCTCAATTAAGCCGAATTAACGTTCCTTGGGTCAATAGCAACTCGAAATAATCAAGAGTAATTGCAATGAACATTGAGCTCATGATAGATAAATTGGTAACGCAATAACTCCAAGTACTTAAAATTGCCATCAATATGTTAATTGGGCGGATTTAAAGCCCATTGTGTTAATAGTAAATACAAAAAAATAATCATCATGTCAATTAAGCCCACAATAAATCAATTGGTTGAAAATTAGCACAGAATAATAAAGTCTTATTACAATGTCAAATAAGCCGAATTAGGATTAATTGGGACAAAAGAGTAATAAAAATTTGAATCGAGCTCTTAAAAAACCAATTGGTTGAATGTAACCTCAAAGCAATCAGAAGAGTAGCCAAATTGTGAAATAGGACAAATCCATTGCGTCAAGGTAACTCAAAGTATTCAGAACAGAAATCATAATATACATTAGGCTCATTATAATTAAGTTTGTATGAAGATAAGCTCAAAGTAATCAAAAGAGTTATCCCAATGTCATTTCGGTCGAATTCAAGTCCACTGGGTTAAAAGTAACTCGAAGTAATCGAAAGAGTAATAATAATGTCAACTGAGTTCATTATAGATCAATTAGAGGTATAATAACACGAAGTAATCAAAAGAGTAGCCAAAATGTCAGTTAGGCCGAATTAAAGTCCATTCGGTCAATAGTAATAGTGAGTTCGTTTCACGGCACTCGTGCCCACGCGTGCCGACTCGCGGCGTAAAGCGAGTTCGTTTGGGCAGGCACTCCACGAGTGGTTGCACTCTCCGAGTTCGTTTCAGCGGCGGCACCCCACGCGTGCATGCACTCGCCGAACCGGGAAAATCGGGCGTGCGCCAAAATGCAATCCCGTCATGCCTCGCTCCGGCGAGGCCGGCGAAGAGCGGGAGCAGACGACGAGGGTTCGTCTGCTACGATGTGTCGCGGAACTGAAAGGAAAAAAAGTAGATTTTCTGATAGAAATCGCGTCCCGCGGGCAACGGAATCAAACGCGAGCTTGAATTGTGAGCGTCTGCTATTTCATGAAGGAAGCAATTGACATCCCGTGCTTTATTTACAGGTTTTAATTCGCTCTGTTGCCGTACAGACGCTGAAATATACCAGTGTGTCAAGAAATGCTCAGAACAAACGCATGAGCGGCTTCCGAGATGTTTATCCCCGTCCGTGTGCGGGTAAAAAATTGAACATTTGTCGACAAAACTCCCCCAGCAAAAACCTCCGACTGCCCAATAAGCACCAGAGAAAGCTAAACATGGTGACTTTACCCGAGGCTTGGGCAACATCATCATGTTTAACATTTACCTACGTCAGATAACTTGCCCCGTCGTATTTTGTTCGAGAAAGCTCTCGTTCTCGACGTCCTCACCAAGGCTAATATCTGATTCACTTGTAATGACGATCGAAATCAAAAGTCCCACGAAAAGTTTCGCTGGATATTCCAACAGACTAGTTTTAAGCCGGACCCTTTCAGTGGTTCACGGATAATACCATGCTCAAACGGATCAAGCTTCTGCTCGGACAGCATCATCAGTTTTCTTCACTGTAAACGGTTATAAGAATTGAAAGATCGCAACCAGCTGCTTTGTAGACAGCTGGGTGCGGAAATTTACGCCTTCTGTAACTATCTCTAGGGCAGCCGAGTTGCTTGAAGTCATCACAACTATAAACTACAGGTTGCAGCGTTCGACGTTTGTAGATAAACGTTGGTAGTGACTGCACTCTCGGATCCCCACCCATCACTCCGAACAGAAAGGCGCTAGTTTCGGTTTGAGGTGGGTACCTTCTCTACAACATAGATGGCGGCAGCATCAGTCTTCTGCACTCGGTGCATTTGGTGAGTTCGTTTTAGTCCACCTCTCCGTGCAACACTCTGCGAGTGCGATGTATTCTGGGAGATAACTCGAACGGTGCCAGTGCGTGTGAAACGAACTCGCTATAAGTCAAAGTAATCAAACAAGTAATTGTGATGTCAATTGGTCTAATCAGAAATACTTTTGGTAAATATTAGCCCAAAAAAAAAACAGTCATCGCAATATCAATGAGGCCGAATTAAAGTCCTTTGGATCGAAAAGTAGCCCTAGGTAATCAAGACTAATAATACTGTATGATTTAGCTCACAACTGATAAATTGGCACTATAATTACACAAAGTATACAAGAGTTGCCAAATGTCACTTAGGCAGAATTAAAGTCAATTGAATTGAGAGTAACTCGAAGTAATCAAAAGAGTAATCATAATGTCAATAATCATCACATAAAAATTCAATTCGTTGAAGATTAGCTAAAAGTAATGAAGAGTCATCACAATGACATGTAATTGGAATTTATGGCCAATGGGTCAAAAGTAACCCGGAATAATCAAAAGAGGAATAATAACGTCAACTGAGTTCATTATAGATCAATTGGAGCAATATCAACACGAAGTAATCAAAAGAGTAATCATAAATTGCAATTGTACTTGTATCATCTGAACTGTAGCAATGTTAATGGGATTATCCGGTCAAATTTTGTATTCGAAAAAACAATTGAATATCATTGTTATTGCCTCGAGACGCATTGTACGTGCAATATCTGAATTTTATATGCCCCTCTGCATGAGTAATTGAATTTATACTGCTCCAATTGCACTCTAACGTAAACGCTGCTTTCGGTGGCAACATTGGAGCTCTGACGTCACTCCACACAAAGCGAGCATTTCTGCCTCGTCGTTTACCTGCGAGTGAACGCCTCAGCGTGCTTCGTTTTTGTTTTTGTGCTCAACTTGTTTCGTGGTTGGGTGAGACTTTTGTTGCGCGGTTGGGTGCCACAACCACCGGGCAGCACATGCGAGCCAAGACATGACGTTCCGCACTTTTCCGCGAGACATGCAGTGACGAGCAAAATGGACCGTCGGCGTGCGTAGGGACTGGGTTCCCGTCAAGATCGAGATCCCGCTTATGCAGCAATCATCTCACAGACGAGAGCTACGAGCTGAGCTCTAAGCGGACAGAAGGCTCGTAAGCTGAGGTGTGATGCTGTGCCAACGATATTAAACTACGTCCATCCACTCCTCGCCCAAATCGGATCAATCAATTTGATTATGCAGCCAAACTGAAACCATCAGCTAGACCACCTTATCAGAAGTTGTATTTAGCACGCGTGCAGCCAAATTCTGTTTGACCCGCATGTGAAAATAGAGCGTGGCTACAATTCACCAAGCTCGTCCGAGTCAAGTGCTGACATGCATTTGAACGATTCGCCGTTTGCCTTCGACCCGCGGGCATCGCCTCTGAGGGAACGACCCGCAGCCTCATCACCGATTCAGTGGATCCGCAGAAATGCGTACCCAGATGCCGCTTCGTGTACCTAGTTGCCGCTTCAAAGGCGAAATCTGCATCCTTTGCGTTGCAAGCGCTCCGCTCCTAGTTCGATCGGCGGCCGTCGCAGTTGTGTTTGCGCGAAACGGCATACGTTTGCTCGAAGCTTATGGTTGTTTTCGAGTAATATCCTGCTAAAAGGTGTGATTTTTTTTTTGCACACGCTTGGGAATTGCATTAAAAGAACCGTATTTCAGTAAGGTACAGCCTAGGAGACTATATAATTCGAAACAAAAACACGCTTGGGAATTGCATTAAAAGAATCGTATTTCAGTAGGGTACAGCCTAGGAGACTATATAATTCGAAACAAAATACAAGACATTCATCGACCAACGCTTGTTATCCCGACCATCCGACAAACTTTTGCGTTTTGCGACGTCACGCAGCAGCTACGGATGTCAGCCATTGACACTGGCGAAATTCGAGGTGCATTTTCGTACATACGCTCATGAAAGGTTTAATTAATAACGGGAGATCATATATCAAAATAAAAATGACGTTTGTGTACATGAAGGCTCCCTCGACGTAACGAGCGCAAAAACCTAATTATTTCCGGTTTCGACCGGACAATCCCTTCAAGTCGAGTAATAAGAAAGGTTGAACAAAACGTCCATTCAGCTAATATAAATTTGAGCGCGCCACAATAGCTCAATATTACAAAAAGAGTAATCAACATATCAACTAAGCCTCGTCAATAGTGGTACTAGGAACTCCAAGTAATCACAATAGGGATCAAATGATCAGTTGTCCCCCAAAAAATCTAATTGTATAAAAAATTATTCCAAGTTACCAAATCTGTAAGCAAACACGACCGCCGAAGAAAATAAGTGCATATATAAATATATTGTGGATTAAATTGACTGGCCCTGGGATTAAATTGAATAGCACAAAGATTAAATTTTGTGGCGCTTGGATTAAATTTGGTGGCACTTGGATTAAATTGGCCGTCGCTTGGATTAAAATGAGCGGGAAAATCTGTAGAAGCGATGCTTCACCGGCAGAATATTCGGTTTTCGACCAACATGAATGCAGTAAAAACCGCTAATTGCGGCAGGTGATATGTGCGCGGAGCTAAGCCGTGGTGAGCCCGAGAACTTCTAGCGCTCATCCCAGCGCGCCGCTATAGACGGCAGTTTCTCCAGGAACCATAGTGTATATAAAAAGCAAAATAAAAGATAGCTTTTTTGTCGATTGTATCTACAATCCCCCAATACTAAATTCCAAACTGTTCGAGACTGCTCAGTCCTTGCCCCAGAGTGCAATCGATCTCGGGAAGGAAACAAGGCATCGCATACGACAGTCACATTGGCGGCACAATAGGAACTACGGTTCAGACCAGCGTTCTAACATGCATTTCCGCAGGTCAATCGATTGTACCGTAACCTTTGAAGCGGTCTTAAACTCTTTAATGTGAAGCATAATCTCAACCTGCGACACCCCACCCTTTTCGATCACGTTCCGAGCAGCGGCATCAATGCCCGACAGTTTACATGATCTCATCTTGCTGTAACACCCCTGACACTGATCGGTCACATCGGCGACAATTTCAGTCTTCGTTCAGAAGTCACAACAATGCCTTCGCGATGTTGCTGGTTTGTTGCTGATACGCGGAAATACAAAACTAGGGCCCGTTTGCTCGAAGCGCGGTTAAGCGCTAACCGCGGCTAAAGTTAGCCGCAGTACCTAGGAGAGGATGCTGGTAAACGTTGGCGGTGCCCCGGTGAGTGTGCGCCTGCTCCCTTTGGAACTAATATGTCGTAGTAGCTGCAATATCGGGCGCGTTAGTCAGCAATAAATGGTGCAGGCGGTATTCGCTTTGCCTTACCTCACTTAAATCACAAAGCATGAGCAATTACCTCGCCACAATTTTAGATAGTCTTTTGATTCTGGCCATTCCTAAGCCTAAATGAACGCGATAATAGTCGGCATGGCAACGTCTTTGGAAAGTGGATTGCCTTCACTCAATCGGCCGGGTATTGATAGCACAAAAAAGCAGACAGCGTCCCAATACACCTTTTTATAAAATTTTCAAGCACCGAGGTGCATGCTACGAGTGCAGTTACACACGTTGCACGTGCTGGTGTCTGCAGTAGTAAATGTTTTAAAGCGAAAAGTCTAAAAAAAATTTTGCATTGCACGCGCGTTCGTCAAAGCCTTATTATGACTATTTACTCCGAATCTTTCATAAGAGGAAGGCCAGCGCGCGCGGACCGTAGAATGACACTTCCAGCGTTCTCCTCGATGCTTGGGTAATTTACTAATAGGGCTATTTTCACTGGAGTCCGAATTACAGGTTTTTATCATTTATGATGGTGTTATGTGCAATTCTTACATGCCGGCCAACCATGCTGTCCGTGTACCGCCCGCCTTTCACTGCTCACTTCTTCCTTGTCGTTTCTAGGACTAAACTTCGTCGTCCTCTTTCAAACTTTGAAAGAATTTTTAACGAGGCTTGTCTTCTCTTCAGACAGCCAATCAATTAGACATTTTCCAAACAAGTGTTAATTTAACTTTACCTTACCCAATATCTGTACCACGAGCAACGAAAAAAATTGTCTTCTCAAAAGTATGCCGCGCTGCGTCGCGAGAACCTGGTAGCGCGCGTTGTAGGGTCCCCCCCCCCCCCCCCCCCCCTTTTTGGGAACTTTTCCTACGAAAGCCACTTATAGTCGCTACAACCAGTAGGTGACACCAGCTATCATCTTATAATAAAACACAAAGCTATCGCTCATCCAGCCCTCGTCAAACTTGGCTAGGTACTTGGGCACATTGATACTTTAGACCCATGTTGTTGTAAAAAAAAACTATCTCCAAACTCCGGTTTAAAAACATGCTTTTCGTGCAAGGCTCGTTAAATTATGAGGCGCTGGAGAAATGCAGCATTCTGCGTTAAGTTCTTATTTCGAACACTTTTTGTTCGCCTTTCGCCCATTGAAAAGCATCCCACAGGGGGAACCTGCATTAGTAGGTGTTTGGTGAGTGGCGTTACTATACGGACCCCGAGCCATGCGGGCACGCCCGCCCACGTCTGGCTGAGCGTGGCTTCCCCGTGTCTGGGGAAAAGGGCATCCTGGTGGTTGAGCCGAGCCCAGGGGTAGGTTTGGACCCTTTGGGGCCCCCCGGGTGAGGCAATACACCACTTTGGCCCCTGCTTCCCATAGACGGGTGTCCTGGTAAGGCCCAGCCAGGATGATTCAGTCTAGTCGCCTCCTCTTCTACTATCCCCTCCCTTCTTTCGCTGCCACCTTTACTTATACTTCTCCTCTTTTCTCTCCAATCCCCTTTCACCTTCTTGGCGGCAAGGGCCAACCTTGATTGGAGAATGACGCTAGTCTAGACCCATTCTTGGGTATAACATCTGGGTAGATGCTACAGGAGTAACGTGCACAGCAAAGCCATTTTTGTTATGTGCCGTTACCCTGTCCCATGTTGGGCTCCATTGTGGGCGGCACACCGCAGATGTCGAATGTCTCACATTTTTCATGGGTTCCAAAGCTAACCTTTCTTCTGATCGATCTCTTAAAAGAGTTCACACCGAAGCCACCGTTCTTCTAAAGACTACTGATAATACCTTCCCAAAGTTCTTAGTAATGCACTAGCGAATACGAACTACCACTTGCAAAGCTCTCCCCGTTCCTTGTTGCAAAACCTCTGGAATCATCTATTGGAAAATCTTACAAAGCAAAGAAGCTCCACTCTGGAGACCCCCTTGTCGAGGTTGAAACAGAGCAACAAAGTAAAGCCCTCCTTGGACTTACGAGTACAGCTGATCACAAAGTCACGGTAATGCCGCACCGATCTCTCAACATCATTCGGGGCGTGATCTTCGAAGATGATTTGTTGGAAAGTACTGAGGATGAGATCCTTGAAGGACTCAGCAATCAGGGGGTGATTGCAGTGTGGCGTATTACCTTTCGTCGAGATGATCAAGAGAAGCCTTCGACACACCTTGTGCTTACATTTAACTCCACGACCCTCCCCCATGCGGTCAAGGCGGGCTATCTCAACTGCAAGGTTCGACCGTTTATCCCCAATCCGAGACGTTGCTTTAGCTGCCAGCGTTTCGGATATGGGCAGCCACTTGCAGGGGACGGACAACCTGCGGAAAATGTTTTATTTATTTTGGAAATATTGCCAGGCACCTAGACGGTGTCCAAGGCAAGGTGAGCACGGTACAGCAAGTACACTGTACAATGTAGACACACAAAGAATAACATGACAACAATAAGCTAAATCAGCAATACAACGCAAAGTGACAAGAGCATACAAATAATGAAGAAAAACCCCAGCAACACTCGAAGCTATTCGAGACACAAAAAGCAAACGTATTCTATGACAATAAATAATTAGTAACTGCCGCGACAAAACAAGGAGATGTGAGTTGATTAATAACGGTTATAGGTAACTTATTCCATTCATGAACAGTGCGCGGTATGAAGGAGTATTTAAAAAAGTCCTTTTTAGATTGTGGCACTATAATGGTTTTCTCGTGTTAGTTGCGTGTCTGTCTGGATGTATTGTATTCCATGTATTTTTCAAATGGAAGTTTAACAATGCCATTAACTATGTTATAAAGAACCTTAAGGCGATTAATTTTCCTGCGTGTTTCGAGTGCGGGTGTGCTTGACAGTGTATGCAGTTGAGAGACGGTAGTCAGCCTGTCGTAACGGTTATAAACAAAACGCCATGCTTTGGTCTGAATTCGTTCTAGTTGCTGTATGTTTTTTGCTGTGTATGGGTCCCATACCAGGTCACCGTATTCTAGTATTGGCCTAATTAAAGTTGTGTATGCTGTTAACTTTGTTTTGGGTGTACAGTAGGTTAGTTTTCTTCTTAAAAACTAAGTTTTTAAGAAGAAAGCAATGATCACTCTACTGACAACTGTGCAAGTGATTTCTCCAAATGCGTGAACTGTTCAGGTGCTCACCCTGCATACTCCCGCTCATGCCCAAAGTTTAAAGATGAAAAAGAAATACTAACACTGAAATCCAAGGAAAATCTGACGTACTTTGAAGCCCGACAACGCCTCTCATTTTTACAGAGAGGCACCTACGCCGCTGCGGTCAGCGAGGGGGCTGCACCGACCACGGCTTTCGTGGGGACACAGGTCTGCCTTTTAGACCTTTCTGCCCCGCACAAACCCCAAACCCCCTAAGTCTCACCTGGAGTCCCTCGAGAATAGAGGGATTCAACTCAGACTGCATCCTCAAAGGCGACGGCCTCGCGCCGTCGGCCCGCACGTCCTCGTGAGAAAACTGTGACTGACAGAGTCACAGTGCTTTGAGGGGCGCCTTCAACTTCCTCGCATCGCGAGGTTGAGGCAATGGATGTCTCCAGCAGTCCGCCGGATCCTCCACCTGGCCCGAAGGGTTGTAAAATCTCGTTAAAATTTGAGGACCAAAAGAAAAAGACTAAAGCGACAGGTCCACAAGCTGGCACATAGCAAGTGCTTAGTCGTGGATGCTGTTTCAACTTTCCCAGAAATGTTCCGTAACACTTCATACACCTCACAGCATCACAGTTCTTTGTCGTTCACCTGCATTACCTCACTCACTCTTAGGGATAAGTTTAGACAGAGGAATATTGGCGACTCCCTCGCCAGTGGCGTCGGCCCTAAGTCTCGACCCCCTTGGAGGTCAGAGAGGGCTGCTCCACAAGGATCAGCTAGAGGCCTATTGGCGACTCCCTTGCCGGGACACTACCTTTATTTGGTTTTCCCCGAAGGTTTGGTCTGAACTGACCTCCTGCTGACATCCACGCCCTTTGATGTCATCTTTCGGTTTTTATTGAATTCGTTTTTAGATGTTTTTTTTTCAGAACTCTAGTTTGTGAGTGGTACATTACAGCTTTAGCTGCTCATGCGCTAAGGCTACGAACTCGAGGTCCTGAGTTTCAAACTTGTTACCGACAATGAGTCTTATTCAGTGGAACTGCCGAGGTCTCCTGCATAATTATGACGATTTTTGCTCCCTTTTGGAGGAGTATCGTCTACTGGCAGTATGTCTTAGGAAACTCACCTGAAGGGGAGTCAGTCAAGTGTCTTTAGGCACTTTAATGTTTTTCCGCAAGGATAGAGATCACTTGTCTCACTCTTCTGGTGGCGGTGCCATAGTAGTGCAAAATATCAGCTGCATGTGCTGAGGTTCCCGTGCACACCGCCTTGGAAGCAGTGGCTGTTCGCATTCTATCAGACCGCCTTATAACCCTTTGTTCACTTTACATTCCTCCAAACTTTCATTTAAGGTGTGAAGACCTTGAGTCACTAATTGCTCAACTGCTCCCTCCATTCATTATTCTTGGCGCTTTTAATGCACACAATTCTTCATGGGCAGTACTAGACGCGATACTCGTGGAGCAATTGTCGAACGATTTATTTTGTCTTCAAATTTGGGTCTGTTTAACGAAAAGAAAACTACATATTTTAGTGCACCCACAAACTCATTTACATCAATTGACCTCTCTATAAGTGAATTATTTTCACTCTTTTCATGGCAGGTTACAGATAATCCTTTAGGCAGTGACCACATGCCGATTGTTTTGAGACGGAATAATCCAGGTGTGACGCTCCCCAGCCGCAGTCCCCACTGGAAGTTTGAGAAGGCAAACTGGTCGGAATTCAGCCAATTCTGACAGCTCGCATGCACATCTCTTGACAAGCTTTCAATTGATGAAGTGAACGAATACTTAACGAATTGTGTCCTTCAGGCTGCCATAATGGCAATCCCCATGACCTTGGGACGCCTCCCACGCCGTGCCAAGCCTTAATTGGTGGAATGAAGAATGCTCAGAATCGCAAAAAAAAAAAAAAAAACAAGGCATGGAGCATATTTTGACGGTACCCGACATCAAGCAATCATCTTCACTTTAAGTAAATGAAGGCCCGTGCACGGCACATTCGCCGGCAATCAAAAAGAACAAGTTCCCAAGGGTATGCGACATCAATAAATAGCCAAGCATCCCCGAAAGAGGTCTGGGACCGCATTAACAAAATCAATAGATCCTATCGTGCTTTCACCATCTCCTTGTTATCCTGCAACGGAGCCTGTCCAGAAAGTCTAGAGGAACAAGCTGATAGTCTCGGGGAACATTTCGACTTTGTTTCAAGTTCCAGGCACTATTCACCATCATTTCTTCGGCTAAAACAGCAGAAAGAAGCGAGGACCATAAAGGCACCTGTTGGTGCACGGAGCCGTATAATAGATCCTTCACTCTTATTGAACTAAAGATGGTCCTTCATAGTGTCAAACCCACGACAGCTGGTCCTGACGGTATTCACTACTTTATGTTGAATCATCTGCACCCATCTACACTCGATCTGGTTTTATACCTCTTCAGCAGAATATGGGAGGAGGGGCGTTTTCTATCAGCATGAGAACGGCTACAATTATCCCTCTGCTTAAACCAGGAAAGAACTCGGATGCTGTTACTAGTTACAAGCCAATAGCATTGACAAGCTGTTTTTTGTAAAACCTTCGAAAAAATGATAAATAGACGACTGATGCAGCACTTGTAAAAACATTGCATCCTGGATAAATACCAGTGCGGTTTCCGCTCGTCCCGCTCGACACAGGATCAATTGGTTCGATTGGAGACAACTGCCCGAGAGGCTTTTGTCAATAGACAGTACTTCCTCTCTGTGTTTTTTGATCTCAAGAAAGCATACGATACTGCCTGGCGGTATGGAATTTTGAGGGGCTTGAATGACATTGGTATCCAGGGCCGCATGTTCCATGCCGTTGAGAGCTATTTAGGTTGACGCACCTTTCGAGTAAGGCTGGGGTCTGTACAGTCACGATGGTTTGTACAGGAAAACGGTGTTCCACGGGGCGGTGTCCTAAGTGTTACTCTGTTTGCTATAAAAATTAATTCTATCGTGCATGTCATACCACCATCAGTCCACTATTTGCTGTATATAGATGACCTTCAGATCGCTGTTTCCTCATGTAACCTTTCAATCTGCGAAAGGCGTGTTCAACTGACTATTAATAATGTGACAAGTTGGGCTGACAATACCGAATTTAAGTTCTCCGCGTAGAAGACTACTTATGTTTGTTTTTCACGAAAACGTGGTGTGATGCCGACACCTTCATTGACCATATAGCAGTGCACCAGTTCAGATAAAAACGGAGTATAAGTTTCTAGGGCTTATATTCGACTCCAAGCTCTCTTTCATCCAACACATCAAAACGCTAAAACAAAAATTCATAAATCTCTTAATATTCTGAGAGTTCCTTCTCATATGACTTGGGGTTCCGATCGACTGTGCCTTCTAAGAATCTATAGGTCGATTGTGCGGTCACGCCTAGATTATGGATGTTTGGTGTATGGATCAGCGAGTGCATCAACACTGAAAATGTTGGATCCAATCCATCACGCAGGAATCCGACTTGCCACCGGTGCGTTTCGTACGTCCCCTGTGCTGAGCCTTTATGCTGAAGCTAATGAAATGTCCCTAGAGAAGAGGCGAGATGTCCTAGGTCTAATGCATTCTCTTAGGATACGGTCTGTGGTACAAAATCCGTGTTGGGAACTAGTTGAGGGAACAAGTTTTGAACGAACCTTCCAAAGTAAGCCCACTGTTAAGCCTCCCTTTTCATTGCGGAACAAGACCACGGCTGTTTCGGCTAGCCTTCAGATGAAAACACCTGTTGCTCAGCTTTTGGGTGCAGTGGCACCATGGGAGCGTAGTCTGCTCATCACAGACTTGTCACTCACTGAGTATGCTAAGAAAAACATTCCTCCAGAAGTCTTAAAACAGGAATTCTTTGAGCTACAAAATGCATATCAAGACTACACCAGCTTTTATATTGACGGCACAAAAACCGACTCTTGTGTCGGCTGTTCCGTGATTGGACCATCACTTTAATATGTGCTGAGGATTAATTCCAGTGCAACTATCTTGACTGCCGAGTTATACGGTTTACTACTGGCCACTGACTCTATTATCAAAAATAGGCATTCATACTTTGTACTTTACACTGATTCGCTAAGTGCTTTGAGAGCACTCAGATCCCCTGAGATAGCAAAAAAACCCTTTAATAACCCAGCTACAACATAAAGTGGTTGCTGCAGCTAGAGACAACAAATTGCAGATAGTCTTTTGCTGGGTGCCTAGTCATGTGGGTATACCCGGCAATAAAGCTGCTGATCGTGCCGCTTCCACATGTGCTGCAAGGAAGGTTGATATTCACGACATACCCTACCAAGACTACAAAGCTACCATAAAGAAAAGTATCAAGTGTAAATGGCAAGAGGAATGGTCCCGCGAAACCAACAACAAACTTCATGTTGGAAGCCGACGCTACAGGAGTGGGCGAGTGCCCGTCATAGGGACCGTTTTTTCGAGGTAATCCTTTGTCGGTTTAGAATTGGCCAAACACATCTAACACAGGGGTATCTGCTTCGCCGAGAAAATCCACCTGCATGCGAACACTGTTCAGAACCATTAACTGTAGTGCATATCCTTCTTGAGTGCCCCGCATATGACAGATACCGCCAATTCTACTTCGCCCAGTTTTACTCAGCACAGATGCCTTTACATCCTGCTCTTCTGCTTGGAGATGAACCTTTTCTAAATCATACAAATGTTTTTTTAAATTCCTAGAAAGCACTGCACTTTTACGTCGACTTTAAACTTTTTTTGCAATTTTAATATTTTTCATCCACCTTATTTATATACAGATTCATGTCAATCTTTTTATTATATCACTGGCCACTGAAGCCCTCTTTCCTCTCTAGAAACCATTTATGAAATAGTCACAGCTTTTGGCGCTCTATAGCCTTAGAAGCTTTTGCGTCATTAAAACTCAAACTCAATCAACCATTGCAAAGCATGCGGGAAGGTCCTCAGCACGCACCTGGTATCGCTGCGCCGCAGCGTTCTTCCGTAACATAAAGTCCGTCTGCTTTCATCGCTGTCCCCATGGCAACGAACGCCAAATGAATGTGTCAGGTTATTCGTTGGGCTTTCGGGAGTTCGTAGGTGATCATAAGTTTAAGGCGTAGACTGGGGTTGATTTAAAATTAACAAGACGTTTATTAACTGGGATTACAATCGGTTACACAAGGTTACGTTATGTGGGAAGGAAGAGCGGTCGTCCCGAACGTTTCGTACGGCGTCCCGGAGTCGTCTCTCTTGCGAAGGCGCTTCTTCGGTGACATGTAACCCGACGCCTTGCTCCTCTCGCCTCGGAATCCCGCCCGGGTCACGTAAACCGGGAGGCCCAATTTTGGGGGCTCCACGGAGGTTCAATGGGAAAGCCCAGTCTGGGACGAATTTTCGGTCGACTGTCTGGGTCTCTGTCTGGAAGGCTCGGTGGCTCTCCGCGCGGAAGGCGAGTGACGCTGACACGCCCTCCTTTAAATGTGATCTGTCCTCAGATCACCAAGTCCCTCGGCCACGGTGAAGAGTTCTGCCGGGTTCAGATCCCGTTCATTGTAGAGATGAATTTGTTCCACGTTGACTGTCTTCACATTTAATTTTCCATGCGCCGGCGAAATTTGGCGAATTGTTACTAGGTTGTCTCCGAGGAGGTCGGTTACCTCATAGGGTCCGTCGAATCGCCCGTCCAGGGTGCCGCTTCTGGCGCCGATCTGGAGAAGAACGGTGTCTCCTGTTCTAATATCTGGAGTTCCTCTTTCTCTGCCGTACCGGAGCCTGGAGTACCCTTGGCTCGCCCGCAGGCTGGCCCTGGTCTCGTCTCGTCTTTTGGCGAGCTCGTGAAGCCTTTCGCTCTTGGATATATCTTCGTCGACTGAACCGATGTTAAGTTCTCCCGGAAGCTTCGGGTTGTATCCGTGCATAAGCCAGAAGGGGCTCCGGTCGCTGTGCTTGTGCTTGCTGACGTTTATGGCCAGCGTCGCGTCGTTCAGCACTCTGCTCCAATCATGCCGTTGTCCTACGATCTTCCGAAGCACCTGCTTCAGAGATCCAACCATTCTCTCGACGAGACCGTTCGACTGCGGCCAGTAGGGTGGAGTGTTGACGTGTTCGGTGCCGAGCCGACGATGGAGCGCTGTCGTGCGTCTGTTGACAAAACCTCGTGCTTGATCGGTAATGATGACTTCCGGCACCCCCCCCCCCCCCCCCCAAATCGAGGAATCCATCGGTTCATGAGAAAGTCCACGTAGTGCGTTGATGCGGTGCTGGGTACTGCCACTGCGTCCATGTATCTTGTGGCGTGATCAACACATACGAGAATGTAGCCCTTGTCTTCGCTCGTGTCGATTGGACCGAGGTGGTCTAGCGAGATCACCACGTTGGGCTCGGTCGGGATGGCTCGAGGACTCAAGCAGCCTTTGCTCCGTGTTGTGCGGGCGTTAATCGTCTGACACGTGTGGCAGGACTGTACGTAACGACGCACATCTTTGAGCAAAGTCGGCCACCAGTACTTTCGTAGGATGAGTACCATCGTCTTTTCCGTTCCCATGTGTCCTGAGCTGTCATGAAAAATCGTCATCACAGAGTTTCGGAGCGTGGCGGGAACGACAATTCTTTTTACGATGCGTCCTTTCTTCGTGGTTTCTTTCGTGAGGACGTCGTTCTCGTTGTTGTACGGGCTGTTTCTGTCGCTCGCCAGTGACTTTAACTTCTGGCATTCTGCGTCCCTTGTCTGCAGGTTGCTCAGGTGACTGTGTTCTCCTGATACGATGGCGTAGCATGTCAACCCTTGACCCGCCGGTGCCGTTTTGAGGATGTCTCCTGGCATACTCTTGCTCTCTCCCTGTCGAGAGAGGGCGTCCGCTGCCGTGTTCAATCTTCCTGGCCTGTGAACAACGTCGAACGTGTATTCGGCAAGGTCCAGCGTCCATCGAGCGAATCGGCGATTTGTTGCTCCCTTCTGTGCCAAAAACGCCACGCTGAAGTTGTCCGTAAACACAGTGAAACGCGGTCCACCCCGTAGGTAAATAGAGAACTTCTCAGTCACTGCCCAATGCAGCGCCATGCATTCGAGCATGTTGAAGTGAAGGTTGGTGTCGTGTTTGTTCAGCGATCGGCTTGCGTATTCGATCACCCGTTCCCTGCCGTCTTGCAACTGACTGAGTATGGCTCCGAGGCCGGTCTGGCATGCGTCAACGTGCACATACGTCGGGCAGTCTGGTTGGAAGCTCGCAGGAAGTGGAGGGTGTTTGAGAGCGTGCTTCAGAGAGTCGACCACGTCTTGGTGTTCATGCGTCCACACAAAAGGTGTCTCTCTGGCGATCAGATCTCTTAATATATGAGTACGTGCTGAAAAATCAGGGATGAACTTACGGTAGTGGTTGGCCAACAGTAGGAACGAGTACAGCTTCTTGGCGTTCACGTGTGTTTGAAACTTGTCGACTGCGGCGACTCGAGCTTGGTCAAGCGTGCGGCCATCCGATGATATTTCGAATCCGAGGAAAGCGAAGTTGTCGCGCACGAGTTGGCATTTCTTAACGTCCATTTTCAGTCCGTTGGTAACGATTCTGTCGAGAGCTGAGTCGAGAAGTTCTAGTGCTTCCTTGACCGTCGTTGCTCCTTGCCCTACGTCGTCCATGTAAGTGGAGGTTCGTGGCAATCGGTCGAATGTCCGTCGCATCACTTTCTGCATAGTCTGTGGAGCTTTGCAAAATCCAAATGCAATTCGGAGGTACTCGTACTTGCCGTCAGGTGTTGCGAATGCCGTTTTGTGGATGTCGTCCGGTTTTACGCGTACGGTGAGGAAAGCTGTCTTTACATCCATTATGTTGAAGTACTTAGACTGGTCACGCATAATATCGTCGATCACATCCTCCATAATGGGCATGGGATATGACGGATTCACAGACTTCGCGTTGAGCTTCCTGTAGTCGTGAACCATCTTTCGCGGCGTCGTTGGGTGGTGCGGTTGATCTACAACAATCGTCGGTGCGGCATACTCGCTCTCACTTGGCTGTATGATTCCCTTCTGGATGTGGTCGTTGACCTGATTCCGGATAAAGTTTCTGTCCTCTGGGGAGCACCTGTATGCCCGGGATACGACTGGTATGTTGTGCCGTAAATCGATGGAGTGTTTGGCGTGTGGGCAAAGTCCGAGTGATTCTCCCTTTGTTACGAAGGCTTCGCTGTGCCGCGTAAGAATACCCCGTAGTTTGTCCGCTTCTTCGGGTGTCGCGTCTTTTGTCATTTCTGACACCGCTTCCTCGATGTCCTGAAGGAACTCTTTGTTTGGAGTCTCTTTTTTCGTGTTGAATCTTAAGTATTCCGTCTCTTCGAAGTCGGTCGGTGTAGCGGCTTCTCGTTTGCAGAACGAAACGATTAGTGTCTCTGCGGTTCTGCCTTTCGGATTCGTGGGTGTCGTTGAATCGCGCATGTCGCGTGCGGATTGCTCATTGTCGTTGTTCGGTATTTGCACGATCGTGAGATCGTTCGATGTGTGGAACGTCATATCAACATTGGCTTGTTGGCGCCAGTCAGATCCCAGTATCACATCCAAAGGCGCTGGCAGTGGAGCGATAACTACGTTTGGAAGCTGCGTTTGCGTTGTACCTACAGTGATGCCCAGCTTTGTTGTGCTTTTCGGTTCAAGCTTGCGATCGAGGACTTGGGTGTGCTCTTGTCCGTTCCATGGGCTCGTTTTCGTGTCTACGTGAAGCGCGGATGGTGCGATGATGGAGACGTTAGCACCGCTGTCAATGCAGACTTTAACAGGCCTATCGTTGTGTACAAATCCGTCGACACTTGGAAGGCTGCCTCCAGTGGATCGTAGAAAGCAGTTCGCCTGTCGATTCGTAACTGAGCTCTGAGCGTTTGACGTTGAGCCAGTGTTGCGTCGTTCTTCTGCACGAAGTGTGGCGGCCGTTTTGGGTTTGGTGCAATCGCGTGACAGGTGACCGGATTCACTACAATTGAAGCACTGTCGGGAGGGAGGTTCCTTAAATAGGCTGCTTGGTGCGGATTCTGATGTTTGACGTTGAGTGTTGGCCTTTCCTGACGATCTAGATTGCTGTGCCTGCGTGCTTGGGTTTTCGGTGCGTCTTCGACAATCGAGCATGGCTGCGCGTTCGATCAGTTCGATAACCGTTTTGCAGCACTGCGCGGCTAACGGGTTAGCCCAATTATCGTCCTTTATCCCGTTCAGAATGAGGGATATGCGTTCTTCCATAGCAAGCGTATATAGTGCCATGTCGAGCTTTGCGTTTTTAGAGTAAATGTATTGGACGATCGACTCACTTTCGGCGAGTTGTCCTTTCTCTTGGAACTCCAGGAATTCCTGCATGGTCATTTTTTGTTTGAACCTGTCCATGATTTCGTTTTTCCAAGGGTCTCATTCGTTGATTTTTGATCCGTATGATGATTGCCAATCTTTCGCTGATCCGCGGAGTCGGGAAATGGCGTTCATGAGGGCAAGTTGAGGTGTCTGATGAGCTAGGGCTGTGATACGTTCCACATCGGCGATCCAGTGTTTGATGTTGGTCTCAATGGCACCGTCGTAGATGGGGATTGCTATTGAGGTGTTGCTCGTTGAGTGCACCTGCAGTGGTTGCACTTGTCGTGCCATGGGTTCTGAGATTCGGGCTTGCGTCTCGACGATCATCCCGAGGAGATGGGTGATTTCGTTTCGTTCGTTTTCGTGTGGAGTCGACGTTCGCGGGGGAACTTACGGAGTGATGACGTTGCTCTGCGTGGGCGTCGGTCGCGCTTGGATGTTGCTTGGCTCCAGCCGTTGCACTGTCGGGCAGTTGCTGGGAGCCGTTGCTGCGTCGTCTTTAATGTCTGATGCCTTCGTCAAAGATACGGCTTGGATGAGGCGTTGCACCTCGTCTTGTAGGCGTTCGACATCGGCTTGGAGCTTGTCGTTGGCTGTGGAGAGTTCCTCGATGCGAGCTTGCTGTTCGTTCCGAGTCTCGCGGACGGACGTGAGGGTTTCCACCGTGCCTTCACCTCCTCGTCGATTCGCGTTGTCACCTAGAAGTCTGCGGATGAGTTGCTTTTTCGGTCCGCTGCATGGCAAATGACGAGACCTCAGTTCTTCCACCCGCTCATATTTGGAGAAGAGGTGAAGATAATCAGCGTTCACTGCGTTCAAAGCGTTGTTGACCGTAAATCGTCGTTCCTTGGTTCCGCTTTCGTTGACGCTCGTTGACGGGGTGTGGCCGCTCGTACCCTCCGTTGATGTCTGCTGCGCCATGTCAGGTTATTCGTAGGGTTTTCGGGGGTTCGTAGGTAATCGTAAGTTTAAGGCGTAGACTGGGGTTGATGTAAAATTAACAAGACGTTTATTAACTGGGATTACAATCGGTTACACAAGGTTACGTTATGTGGGAAGGAAGAGTGGTCGTCCCGCCCGTTTCGTACGGCGTCCCGGAGTCGTCTCTCTTGCGAAGGGGCTTCTCTTCGGTGAGATGTAACCCGACGCCTTGCTCCTCTCGCCTCGGAATCCCGCCCGGGTCACGTAAACCGGGGGGCCCAATTTTGGGGGCTCCACAGAGTTTCAATGGGAAAGCCCAGTCTGGGACGAATTTTCGGTCGACTGTCTGGGTCTCTGTCTGGAAGGCTCGGTGGCTCTCCGCGCGGAAGGCGCGTGACGGTGACAAATGGAAGCACACACGGTACCGCCGCGTGAACCCAGCAGCAACTGACGCCATTTTACGAACGCCGTCTGCTAGCCAGAGCCGAACGCGGTGTGTCAGATCGGCCGCCTTCGCCGGTGCTCCGCTGGCAAAGACGACGAAACTGAGACACGCCGACGGTGATTGAGCAAGCAACAGCACCGCGGGACGACTGCAACGGGGGCATTTATTGGGATCAATGGCGCGAAATAAGCAAGAACAATTTGATTCGAATCATAACGCGCGATATCTAAGTAGGGCACCCCACATACCTTCAGTGGGTCTTTTTGTGTGAACTTTTTACAGAGACACGGGGTACCGGATTCAGAAAACAGCTCCGTTTGCAAAATACGGGGGCTCTGAAAAGGGCCGTTTAGACCGCTATCAGAACCTAACTGACGTAACGAGCACTTGACAAGCGGTTGGCGCATAAGTCGTCTTTATACACGCAGGCGGGCGACGGGCTCAGCGCAGCGGTTCACTCGAAGTCACCGTGGCCGTCAGAATCCTCGTCCTCCGCACTATAGGGAAGGTCCCTTTCTGCTTCGGGGATGTAGATTTTGGCGACCGCGGCGACGAACGACTGGAATCTATCAGTGTTTCCGCGCACCTTCTCTCTCCTCCAAAACATGAACTTTGCAGGGTGACCAGTGAAATGGTGGCTCTCGCGCCGTCCAGATGGAAGAGAGTTTTTGACGTGGGCCCAAGTGCCCTCCACTGTATTTTTGTGCGCACCAGTGTTCGGGTCGACAAAGTGCAGCTTGTGGTTGACGGTGAGGTGCGTGAAGCGAGCGTCATCTGCAAGCCTGCGTTAGCCGGCCCAACAGTCGGTGATTATTCTTGATCCAGGTTGGACCCACTCGGCCATTAGCCCTTGCAGGGTTTTAGCGTCACCGGTCTCCGCGGGAACAAGAAAGCAGCACCCACTGCCACGCTCCACACCGCCGTAAACCCACTGTCCAGGCCTTAAATACTCAAGATGGTACTTTCGCCGCGCGAACATACTCTCGTCTAGTTCTACAGTCACGCCTTCGCCACCAATCATCTCTGAATGCGTAAAGACGGAATTTACCACAACCTCCCGCCAAAGGCTCGCCCAATCAGTTATTGTCTTACTTGCAACATCAGTCTCCCGCTGAATGACGGCGCACGGTAGGTTCTGGCACCAGAGCTAGATGATTTTGATGAGTTGGGGAAGCGTCAGGTGTGATCCCTCGAAAAAAGAACCGCTCCGTACCGAGACCTTGCCCCGGGCACCGAACCTTGACCGGCTTCCTCTTGGGCACCCCACGAGTCATCTGCACACCGCACCTCCACGAGTAGCCATCCGCACATCTAGCGTGGACTTGCAGCGTCGTCGCAGCTTCGCGCTCTGGGCGAGCACAAGAGCTTAGGAGCAGGCCCTTGCCCTGAAGCAAATTAATTGCTTCAAGGGGGTCTTTCATGGCGTCATGAAGATGGCACAAGTTAAACGCCATGGCACTGCGATGCTCGCCTCTGGAAGAATAAAGCGCCAAGGAGGTTGAACGAGCAAACCTGAGCGCTTCTTTTTATTTATTATCTTTATTTGATCCGCCTTTTTATACCTCGTGACACCATTCTAACAAACGCATTGGTTAATCGGTCGGACCACACCATCGCGTGAAAAAAAAAAACGCCAATCGTATGATCAGAACGGTTGCCACTGTCGGCATCGTTACAAAAAAAAAAAAGAAAAAGAACAGTCGGACCCACGACATAATGAAGTAAAACTAGAAAACAAAAATGGAGCCGTTAGAGTCTCGGGCGGCGTCTTCTTTGAAGAGAGGTGTTGCTCGCAACGTTCCTTGTATGTTTTCTTCTTTGTTTTTTTACCCTAGATGATGCCACGACCCTTATTTGAAGCTGATTTGTTAATTCAATAACGAACAACGCGTTGTATTGGCATCAGTATTCAACTTGGCGTCAGTATTCGACTAGTCTAAAAGAAAAGAAAAGTAAGAATGCACTATAGATAGATATACCGTATTGCAAGATCGTTATACTCCGCACTCGGCGAGGCCTCATGACGCCGCCGACGACCGTTAGGCTACTTATTTTGTTTCTTTAGATTTTTTATAGCGACGACTACTCCACCGTGCCTCAGTTTCCAGCGGTAGCCCGGCAGTTTTTAATAATTATTATTATTGCCGTTTGAAGGGCACTTTTCCTATGCTGCTTCGTTCCTGACGCCATAAAAATATGGTGCGGGAAAAGTTAGCGCCACGTGTAATAAAATAAAAAGTTTAGTTCATGGTGGATTGGTTTGTGGATACAATGAGTCCAATAAAATTAGTACAATAATTAATTAGTCCAATTAGTTAGCTTCGTTATTGGCATCTTTTGTGTGCATGCGTGAAATACAGCACCGAACGAGAAGACATGAGAAGAACGCTGCAACTGCTGGACCATAGACGAATTAATGTCACCAAAAGTCTGGGCCGAAGAAAAACTTGGCGGTACCAGTGTATCGTTTTTAAAGCGCTACAAAAACACATCGGGGACACTGGACTTCTGGACCAACTTAGAGTGCGTGCGCGTGTGTTGTGTGTGTCTGCCATTCTTTCTTTTTAGATTATAGGCGCGAAAAAGTCACACGGACTAGGGCCTGAGTAACAGCACCCAGATGTTGGCCGAGACTCTGCATTCCACGAGTTACCCAGTAGGGATAAAAACACGCTGCTTCCGAGCAATGGGAGACCTTGCTAACCATCCCCGTACTGAAAGACCAGCTCGCCCTGATCTCCAGGGGCCAGGCGGCTAGGGAAGCATATGGGTCCGGTGAAGAGGGAACCACTTCCATCAACGGCGTCTAAGAAGACGTCGTAATTAGCTCGGTTCCATAAAGTTGTTTCTCTCTCTCTCTCCTTCAGTGTAGCGCGCGTGCGGCCCCGGACATCTAAAGGCATCACAGACCTGTTATTGCTCTGTTTCGTGCGGCTAGGAGCCGCTTGTTCCTTTAAGAAGGGTGCAAGGTGCAGAGAACCGCGCACGTATTTAATAGGGTAGAGTCTCGTTCGTTATCGAAATTAACCAGACAAATCGCATGTTTTGGAGGAGAGAGAAGGCGCGCGGAAGCACTGATAAATTCCAGTCGTTCGTCGCCACGGCCGCTAAAATCTACAGCCCCGACGCAGACAGGGACCTTCCATATAGTGTGGAGTACGAAGTGTTTAACGGCCCCCGGTGACTTCGAGTGATCCGCTGCGCTGAGCCCGTCGCCCGCATGCGTGCATAAAGACGACTTATACGCCAACCGCTGGTCAAGTGCTCGTTACGTCAGTTATAGGTTCTGGTAGCGGTCTAAACGGCCCTTTGAAGAACGGAGCTTCTTTCTGAATGCGGCACCCCGTGTCTCTGTAAACAGTTCACAGGAAAGACCCAGCAATGGTATGTGGTCCCCAACTTGGGTATCGCGCGTTATAATTCAAATAAAAATTGTTCTTGCTTATTTCGCGCCTTTGATCTCAATAAATGCCCCCGTTGCAGTCATCCCGCTGTGCTCTCGCTTGCTCAATCGCCGTCGGCGTGTAGCTTCGTCGTCTTTGCCAGCGGCGCACCGGCGAAGGTGGCCGATCTGACACACTGCGTTCGGCTGTGGCTAGCATACGGCGTTCGTAAAATGGCGTCCGCTGTTGCTGGCTTCACACGGCGGTACCGTGCGTGCGTCCATTCATTCGGCGTTCGTTGCCATGGTGACGGCGATGAAAGCAGACGGACCTTATGTTGTAGAAGAACGCTGCGGCGCAGCGATACCAGATGCGTGCTGAGGTCCTTCGCGCATGCTTTTCAATGGGCGGAAGGCGAACAAAAAGAGCTCGAAATAAGGACTTAACGCAGAAAGCTGCATTTCTCCAGCGTCTCATAATTTGATGAGCCTTACACGAAAAACGCGTTTTTTTTGGCCATCCCGCGCCCTGTTTTTTTCTTTTGTTTTTGTTTTTATCCGGAACATGGGTTTAAAGTATTAAACTGCCAAAATTTCTTCGGCGTCAATTTCGCTCAATATCGGTTCGTTCATTGAGGACACTTTTCAATTCAATAGAACCAATTAACGTACAGTTCTAAAGTTCACATGCATTGAACAGCGCTTCATTTCATCGTTCTTGCTTTCTGTTAGTAGGTGTGTATACGTCTCTCAGTCTTGGACAGACTGGAAAACGCTTTCCATTGCTATGTAATTTTAGTTACATCCCTTTAATATTCAATGTAAACCGCACCGGTGCTTCTTTTTGCCGAACACAAATCTTACCATGTTTTACTTACACGAACTTGTATACTTTTGTTTTCTGGTCGTTTCTTAGTAGTCCACAGTAAAGGTTTGAATTGTTTCCTGAGGTTCTCGGTAATGTAAAATTTTTCGCTCCGCAAGTTTACGCGTTTCGCCATCCAGAGGTCCCTCGTTCTTCATTATTTAAAGCTCAAAACAACTGGAACTGTTTTCCCTTTTCTTGCCCTGATTCGGAAACAGCGCCAATGCCCTCTCGGGTAATGTCTGGCAGCTTTTGCTTGTCGATGAAACTTTGTACAATTTCTAAAACATCTTTGTTTGCATCTTGTGCAATTTTATGAATTTTTCTGTTATTGGGCCGGAAGTATTGCTCTGCGTTGTCCCCTGCGGTTTTTATTTCTCGAATTTGCTGATCCTGCTGAGCTACCCTAACTTCCTGTTCTCCCGTCCACTTTGTTAATCTTTTTAAATGTCGCGCTCCGAGTTTCCAGTTTAATAAGAAGTTCATCGTACTTTGCTGACAACAAATTCGTGGATGTATCAAATGCTTCCACCGTTTTCCCATGCCGATCCAACTTAAACATGACGACATCGCCTTTAGTTCTCCGAGTTTGCACAGGTGTTTTTGTGCACGGAAGCCTATATAGAATGTCCGTCGGACTCTTGCCTATGTCATTATTTTGAGACAATTATTTGTCCAGTCCAGCATTTTCGTGGGAGACGCTCGAAGCTGTCTCCATCCCCCATTGCGTGCCAACGATCGCCAAACCCATTAAACTGACGATCACCATGCAGCTTGCATGTGTTCCATAACCGCGGGTTAATGCTCTCAGGCGACATTGCCTTTATGTCACTTCTTGCTATACCCGATTACACAAGGGACAGACCAGCGAAATGCAAACCACACACCCACGAGGAACGTAGAGAGTTCAAACCAAACCTATCTATAACAAGAAAGGCACAGCTCAGCTCTTTTCTAGGAGCATTCTGCTGGACTGCGATGTGCAGCTTTGCGGCTTGCGCTTATGTAGGCGACGAAGCTCCGCTCTTGATGTCACAGCATATACTGTGGCACTTACGCTGTTTCCCGCCGAACGTAGAAGTGCTGAGGCTGCCGATGACAGGACAGTGACGCGATGATGTTGCGTTGAGTTGGGGCTGTTGCACGAAGCCGGATGTCTGCGACCGTGGGGAGTCAAACTAGACTTTTCTCGCCGGTATCATCGCCAAAAACAAGAAAGACACTTTTTTTCTACCTGTCTAGAGCATTCCGCTGGTCTCCATATGATAGGCTAGAAATAGACGACTAGATAGGGGAAAATTCATACGTGCGGAGTGTCGTTTTTTTAATTTTGTTTAAAAAATGCCACTTAAACCACCGGTACGTGCAGCGCGTCTATTTAAACACCCCAGCTTGCTCTTAACTGTTCCGTCCAGTCACTTAGCACAAGGTCTATTCGGTATATTTTTTTTCATGATTGACAAAAGAAATGATGGCATTTGAAGTTTTAGTATTTGTTGTAATAGATCCTATAGATCCAATGTCCATTAACGTTTCGGGATGACTAAGGGACGTCGCAGTTTTAGTTATCGGTTCTGCACACTTTTGTTTTCAGACCACTGTGCTAAGATGGCATAATTTCGGAAATGGTAGTTTCGTTTTAGATCCGTTTTAATTATTTACTTCGCTCGTGGAAGACCGGGATATTTTGAATATATCACGCTTCACTCGAATTAAGTGTCCTTTAATAAACGCTATTATCTTCTCGGATTAGCAAAGCAACAGTAAAATTTGACTCCTGCGAGGCTAAAACGGATGGTCATAGAACCGTTATCCCACGAAAATATTTATAAAAACAAGTAACTTTTTTATGTGATGTACTCCGGAAAACAAAAACCCCGACCCGGGTATTAATTTCCGGTTGGGAACCGAAGCTCGCCGATTGTGAACAAGACGCACGCCGAAAACGAAGCTAACCAAGAATAACTGTTGTTTTATTTACGTTTGATTTACTACCTTACGTTATTATTATTGCCCGTTTCTTTTATACCGTAGCAATAAACCTCTAACAGCCGTGGAAAGAAAGTCGGCAGTCCAGAGCTAAGCGCCATTCGTCTGGTCTCTATCGCTATCATTACTACTAGTACTACTACTTCTACGACAATGTGCCGCGCTGCGATGCTGGGTGCTTAGTTTTGGTCCGTGAGAAACCATGGCTCGCGAATTAGCAGACGGTCTGATGGAAGTTCCGTTTTCGAAGCTTCTCTTTTTCCTCATTACCGACAGAGTTACTTTGTGAGCTATTCCAAGCAGTAAGTGCGCGCGCTGTGTGTTTGGACAAGCGACAAAGGTTGCCTGAACGGATGTTTACAGTTGTCCAAGATAATGCAGTCCACCCCTCCCCCCCCCCCCCCCCCTCTCTTCCCACTCCCAAATGATGCAAGTGTAATATCAGTTATCCATGTTTGCTATACGGGTATCGCTGCCGATGAGGCATCTAGACCGACCCAAGTTTGTCGTTTCTAGGACTGTTGAATTTTGACGTATGGATTGCATTTTTTTCCCGTGATAATTATGAAGAATAATCCGCTAAGTTGTGTTTTGTGCGCTTTCGCTTGACGAGTATTATTATCCTGTTAGGTGTGTTTCTTAAATCTCATGAAAAGCCGGGTTTACTCGTATCAACTTATGTCAATCCGAACCATGTTGTCGTTCTGTAAGTACGTGAAAAGTAAATGAAACTCAACATTTGTGAAAAGCGAGCACGAGTGTGTTTCAGTATAATGCCCACGAACACGTATTATTTGGTTGCGCTCTTGCATGATATAAAAACAGCTTACTTTTGCCCCTTGCTGTCAACTGCTTCCCTTAAGGCTCCATTTATACCAGGGCGACCGACAACAAACGCTGCAAGGAAATATTTGAGTCGCAAATTGTTGGGCACGGCTTGTTTTTTATGAACAGGCGTTCCCAACTGATCTCAAACGGACATGCGTTATAAAGAGAACGATATTTACAAAAGTTAAGTATTTGATATTGTTTTCCCGGTGGTTAATACCAGTTTTGCAGCGGTAAAATGGCTATATGGGACGTTTGAAAGTAACCGAAAGTTTAAGACAAGTAGGGACCGATCATCTTGTTGTCGACAAGGCAGCCAATGGTATTGCTGCATTAGCAAGTAGGAACACCCAAGAACCAACCAGAAAGCAAGAAACGTGGCCCTACAAAACAACTCCCTGCGGTTTTTTTTTGGTTTTTTTTTTTTGTTATCAGCGATCACATGAGTCTCTATCAAGACCGAATATGACGGGCAAAGAAGAATATAGACAAGAAAAAAAATCGCATTAGTATTGTCAGGTAAGTCTGACAACTTGACAAATTAAATCGGATTAAGGTTGTCAGGTTTGTTCTTGTCACAACTTTGTTGGTCCATTTCCGCTGGTACTAACCCAATTCCCGGATTTTTTTTTTACTCAGGGAAATGAAGAAGTATATAAATAAATTTAAAGATGAGCACGTATTAAGACTAAATTTTTCTTGTGATGACGTGCCTTGCTCATAAAAATGAAAATATATAAATTGAAAACAATAGGGCCTTAATTTTTGTTGTTAATTTTCGAATAGTCGAAGGCTGCACGTGGAACTCGGAACTCGTAAGCCCGACCACGTTGAGCAGGAAGTTGGGATTATACGAACCGCTGAGTTTTCTTCATTACCGGCGCGCCACGCGACATCTAGTAATGTTACGGACGGCTGGAAAGATTCAGGACGATTCAGGAAAAAATGCGAGAAACAACCTGAAGCCTTCACTTGAAACAAATAATTCAGCGAGAATCTTCAGCTCGAATGCGCGTACTGTTCTGTTTTCTCGCTACTTTGTGTTTGCATTAAAATATTTTTGCTGTCTTCATGAAGGAATTCTGTAAAAACAAATTAGGCCCACGCGTGCAGAAAACTTTTAACCGGTATTTGTGCATGCGTGGGTTTTGAAGAGGAACAATAAAAAATTTTGAGTAATGTACATTGTTAAAGAAACCAAACTACGCAAAACAAAACCTGTAATTATGACGTGACAAAATTGTGCCCGCTGACATTTCTTTGCGGTCGCAGAGGTCAGAAATACAACAGTGCGTAATGAATGATTACTGAATGAAATGGTTGTGGCATTGGAATTGGGTGTTGACTGGCTCCACGTAGAATGTATTTGTAGCTATACTTGTGAAAAAAAAAGGTTTATCACTGAAAAAACGTTATTAATTTTAATATATTTACTAAGCACTGCTTTTTGTCATTTGTTAATTATTGAATATGAAAATTAAACCTAGAGGTATTCCAGCAGACACAAGTTCCCGGAGCAACATCGGTGGAACTAACCAACAAAGATTTGCATTCTCAATTATTGTATTTTCAGTCAGGGTATGAATTTTATGAAGAATGTAACTTGGAATATTTATGTACAATTTAATAATTGTTCTAGCGTTCAAAACAGCTGTCAATTACGCCTCTTCTCGGTGACACATGTAATGCGTCGGCCACCCGCACACACCCTCTCATTCAATACTCCCTGCGTTGCATCAATAGAGAGTTTTAGGGAACCGTTTTTCCACAACCGATACGGTACGATGGACCCTCCGGTACGAAGTGCGCATGCGCTTGTGTCCCGCGATCTTACCGTAATGCGCTGCTCGAACCGTCCGTGTCGACCAATGGCCGACACGGACGGTCTCGCTTGGTTAGCAAAACGGCTATTTCGCTGGCGGAGAGAGCGTGCCGTGGCTTCAAACATGAATAAAATAACTCGTGGTAGTACCTAGCAGGAGCGCCATATGTGACAGCAAGTGTATAAAGTTGGAATCAGCAAATAAAAAAGAGAATACAGATTAAAACGCAATAAGACATCCTTAGTATAAATAAATTAATGTTTAGCAGCAGCGAGAATTGTCTGCTCAGTCGCGCAGTGGATTAGAGCGTCCATTTCGTGAGCTCGTAGGGGTGCGGTAGTTTCGAGTTCGAATCCGGCTGGCCCATCCACCTTTTTTTTTATATTTCAATTTGTGTTTATTTTTTAGGTTTTTTTTTATTTTAAGTCTATGTTTTAAGTTTTTTTATATTTTAAGTTTTTTTTATATTTTAAGTTTTTTATATTTAAGTTTTTATATTTTAAGTTTTTATATTTTAAAGTTTTTATATTTTAAAGTTATCTTTTTAAGCTTTTTTTTATATTTTCAACGCACTCAACCGCAAGTGTCTGAACCGGCCTTTAAGTTTTTTTTACATTTTAAGTTTTTTTACATTTTAAGTTATTTTACATTTTAAGTTGTTTTACATTTTAAGCTTTTTATATTTTAAGTTTTTTATATTTTAAGTTTTTATATTTTAAGTTTTGATATTTTAAGTTTTTTATATTTAAGCTTTTTATATTTTAAGTTTTTTTCTATTTAAGTTTTTTATATTTTAAGTTTTTTATATTTTACGTTTTTTTATTTTTTTAAGTTTTTTTATATTTACGTTTTTTTTTCATATTTTAAGTTTCTTTTTTTTTCCATACAAACGTTGGGATGTGCATTTCGAGCTCTTATCACCCGTTTTTACAGCTGCTTTATGACTGAGGGTTATCTGTAGTGTCAACAGAGTGAGCAACAGCCTTCTGGATCAAGGATCTGGATACTTTTGAGTTTAAAAATTTTGCATGACTTAAAATTTGTGTTCTAATGCTAATCACATATATTCTATAAAACGAGCCCTTTAAATATTGGGGGATAGTTTTAATAAATGCACAGCAGTAAAGTTACAGGTTTTCCTTTATTAATTAATTTTTTTTTTCCGTGGTAGTACCGTACACGGCACAACGATCGGTTCGCGGGCGTCCGACCGTGATCGTCTGCTATCTTTACCGTAAGAGAGCAACATGAGCGCCGCATCTACCTCCGTCCCTCCGCCTCGTCCTCGCAAGCGGGTTTCAGTGGCAGATGATATCTTCCTACTTCGGGAGGTGTTAGGCCCTAATCCTTTTTTTACTCCGGCCCTTTGGAATGACGTCCTTAAAGGCTTGAACGCGGCGTCAAAAAAGAACTTCTCGTTGCGAGGAGCGAAGGAACGGATTGACATCCTCGTAACTTTGTACAAGAAAAATGACCGCCTTAACTTGAGAAAGCGAGTATATTTTTGTTATTTTTGTATTTTCTTCGCGATTTAATATTCCTTGTTTTATTTCTCCATAACTTTCTGAATACTCGACCCTGCAGTGGGCCTCGAGGGAAAGACACAGGATCGCTGGCAGACGACTTCGAATGTTGATGATAAGCGCGCGCGAGCGTGTTCTTATTTGTGTGTCAAATCGAGTTTGCTGTCGGCGACTTTTCAGCATATCAGGACGTGGTTGAAGTAAACATCATATTTGGTTGATGTAAAACACCAAAGCTTGCCCACTGAGAACGTATGACTTACAAAACAAGTTACCACGTACGATCGAGGAACTATTATATTTCCCGAGGATATGAATCGGGTAAACTAAAAGAAAAAAAAAAATAGGGTGGCAAACGAGTTCCTGACACCCAGATTCAGCCGTTGGTTGTCAACGTTTCCGGGATGCGCAGCGCCGATCGGAGATGAAGCAGATCCTCCTTTGTGAACCTGAACAGCCGTACGACGTCCTCCTCGTCCATCGACGCTAAGTTGAACGTCCCATGCCTTGCCGCCAACAAGCGCCTCTCTTAGTGCGCAGACAGTCGTACAAAAGAACGTTTTGTAAATTGTTTTCTCCGCATAGAGCCAACTCCAAGTCATCGTCAAAAAGAAAGAGCGTCTTTGTTGTCAGAAAGCTCGTCTGCTTTTTTAGCAGACGAACATTTTAGAACTTCGCAGCGCCAGTGGCGACACGCCATGGAGCGCCAGGTTTTGTATTACGTAAGCGTATTCATTCCAGTAAAAAATCGAGACGAACTATAAGTAGGTATACATTGTTTTAGGTTCTCTATATTTTTAGGATGATATTTTTATGTACTTCAGTTTCTGCGATTTGTACAAACACACGCAAATTTGCTTTTCTCGATGAGGCCGATGCAGGTTTCCGTTGCCAGGGGGCGCGACCTGTACCGATCGTCTGCTCTCGTCTGCAGATACGGTTCCCCCAAAGCCGTTTAGAGGCACACGATCGGTCGACTCGCCCGATCCAAGGTATCGATCGTTTTTGTTTATCGATCGTATTTTGTTCCGGTTCCCTAAAACTCTCTAATAAGTCAAAGTTTGAAAGCCGCCACACATGTTCTCTGCCCAGACAGTCATTGTATAAACTTCACAGCAACGGACAAAACATCCGAATCCAACTCTTGAATGGGGTTATTAGAGAGTTTTAGGGAACCGTTTTTGCACATCCGATACGGTACGATGGGCCCTCCGGTACGAAGTGCGCATGCGCTTGTGTTCCGCGATCTTACCGTAATGCGCTGCTCGAACCGTAAGGCACGACCGGCACGACCAATGGCCGACATGGACGGTCTCGCTTCGTTAGCAAAACGGCTATTTCGCTGGCGGAGAGAGCGTGCCGTGGCTTCAAACATGAATAAAATAACTCGTAGTACTACCTAGCAGGAGCGCCATATGTGACAGCAAGTGCATAAAGTTGGAATCAGCAAATAAAAAAAAAAAAAAAGAATACAAATGGAAACGCAATAAGACATCCTGGATAGAAATAAATTAACGGTTAGTAGCAGCGAAAACCGTCTGCTCAGTGGCGCAGTGGATTAGAGCGTCCATTTCGTGAGCTCGTAGGGCTGCGGTAGTGTAGAGTTCGAATCCGGCTGACCCAACCACTTTTTTTTCACATTTTAATTTGTTTTTATTTTTAAGCTTTTTATATTTGAAGTTTTTATATTTAAAGTTTTTTATATTTTAAAGCTTTTATATTTTAAAGCTTTTATATTTTAAAGCTTTTATATTTTAAAGCTTTTATATTTTAAAGCTTTTATATTTTAAGTTGTTTTTATATTTTAAAGTTTTTATATTTTAAAGTTTTTTATATTTTAAAGTTTTTATAGTTTTAAGTTTTTATATTTTTAAGTTTTTATATTTTTAAGTTTTTATATTTTTAAGTTTTTATATTTTTAAGTTTTTTACATTTTAAGTTTTTTACATTTTAAGTTTGTTTACATTTTAAGTATTTTTACATTTTAAGTTGTTTTACACTTTAAGTTGTTTTACATTTTAAGCTTTTTATATTTTAAGTTTTTTTTTTTCATATTTCAAGTTTTTTTTTTTCATACAAACGTTGGGATGTGCATTTCGAGCTCTTATCACCCGTTTTTACAGCTGCTTTATGACTGAGGGTTATCTGTAGTGTCAACAGAGTGAGCAACAGCCTTCTGGATCAAGGATCTGGATACTTTTTAGTTTAAAAATGTTGCATGAATTAAAAATTTGTGTTCTAATGCTAATCACATATATTCTATAAAACGAGCCCTTTAAATATTGGGTGATAGTTTTAATAAATGCACAACAGTAAAGTTACAGGTTTTCCTTTATTAATTAATTTTTTTTTTTCCGTGGTAGTACCGTACACGGCACAACGATCGGTTCGCGGGCGTCCGACCGTGATCGTCTGCTATCTTTACCGTAAGAGAGCAACATGAGCGCCGTATCTACCTCCGTCCCTCCGCCTCGTCCTCGCAAGCGGGTTTCAGCGGAAGATGATATCTTCCTACTTCGGGAGGTGTTAGGCCCTAATCCTTTTTTTACACCGGCCCTTTGGAATGACGTCCTTAAAGGCTTGAACGCGGCGTCAAAAAAGAACTTCTCGTTGCGAGGAGCGAAGGAACGGATTGACATCCTCGTAACTTTGTACAAGAAAAATGACCGCCTTAACTTGAGAAAGCGAGTCTATTTTTGTTATTTTTGTATTTTCTTCGCGATTTAATATTCCTAGTTTTATTTGTCCATAACTTTCTGAATACTCGACCCTGCAGTGGGCCTCGAGGGAAAGACACAGGATAGCTGGCAGACGACTTCGAATGTTGATGATAAGCGCGCGCGAGCGTGTTCTTATTTGTGTGTCAAATCGAGTTTGCTGTCTGCGACTTTTCAGCATATCAGGACGTGGTTGAAGTAAACATCATATTTGGTTGATGTAAAACACCAAAACTTGCCCACTGAGAACGTATGACTTACAAAACAAGTTACCACGTACGATCGAGGAACTATTTTATTTCCCGAAGATATGAATCGGGTAAACTAAAAAAAAAAAAAAAAAATACGGTGGCGAACGAGTTTCTGACACCCAGATTCAGCCGTTGGTTGTCAACGTCTCCGGGATGCGCAGCACCGATCGGAGATGAAGCAGATCCTCCTTTGTGAACCTGAACAGCCGTACGACGTCCTCCTCGTCCATCGACGCTAAGTTGAACGTCCCATGCCTTGCCGCCAACAAGCGCCTCTCTTAGTGCGCAGACAGTCGTACAAAAGAACGTTTTGTAAATTGTTGTCTCCGAATAGAGCCAACTCCAAGTCATCGTCAAAAAGATCGAGCGTCTTTGTCGTCGGAAAGCTCGTCTGCTTCTTTAGCAGACGAACATTTTAGAACTTCGCAGCGCCAGTGGCGACACGCCATGGAGCGCCAGGTTTTGTATTACGGAAGCGCATTCATTCCAGTAAAAAAAACGAGACGAACTATAAGTAGGTATACATTGTTTTAGGTTCTCTATATTTTTAGGATGAGATTTTTATTTGCTTCAGTTTCTGCGATTTGTACAAACACACGCAAATTTGCTTTTCTCGATGAGGCCGATGCAGGTTTCCGTTGCCAGGGGGCGCGACCTGTACCGATCGTCTGCTCTCGTCTGCAAATACGGTTCCCCCAAAGCCGTTTAGAGGCACACGATCGGTCGACTCGCCCGATCCAAGGTATCGATCGTTTTTGTCTATCGATCGTATTTTGTTCCGGTTCCCTAAAACTCTCTATTAATTATGTCTCCGTGTACCCCACAAGAGCGGTTTGCGAAATCGTATTGCAGTTGCGTATAGTGACCGGCGTCTCCGATCTACGCTCCAGACGTATTTGAGGAGGATATAATTTAAGGTCAATAACTCACTGAAGTCACTGCTCCAAAATGGCGTATTGTTGCGAATTAATATTATGGTCTCCTTTTGTTGTTTATTGTATTCGTTGAATTTTCGTAAGCGTTTCAACGCAAGATATGTTACCGCCCTTATCGATCCGGACTACTATATGCCTTCCTAAGAATGCAAAGGCAGTTTTAGAGAGTCAAATAAAGTTTCTCTTTAGGATAGGGTGTGGATTCATAACAGATGATAACAAAGGAGCGGCTTCTGACACCCTCCTGAAATGACACAAAACAGCCTATTGTTTTCTGGGGGCTCTTTTAAGTAGACCAGATATATTATAATTTTTTAAATAAAATCAAAGGGCTTAAAATCCCGCATGCACAAATGATGCCAGAATCTGACGTGGCCTTTTTGTCGAGTTTCTGATCTAAAAACATCAAGAAGCAGCCATGTGTTATTACAACATAACTTGACAGACATCGAACGCTATGGCCCCCTCAAGTCACTCCCAATCATATAACAAAGCATGCGACTCCGCTACACAGTTGGAGAGCACCCTGACGATTAGTTATCACGTGTAGCGCTCCCGCTTTTTGATTTTTGATTGGCTCGCTGGGGCCATGGCATTCGTCGTTGCTCAAGTTTTTGGAGAAAATGCGTAGATCGATACCCAATCTTCAGACCATTTCATTATTCTATTGACCATTTCACGCATCGCGGAATGTGCGATGTTTATTACATGGTTCCGAAAAGTCGACGTTCTCTGCGTTAATTTAGTTTCGATAAATCAAACTAAATCAACATTTATTTTTCGCGTGCTGTCGAAAAATCAATGTATGTGTACTCACCGATTCTAAGTTCTGACTGTGAAATCATGTTTTGGGCAAACAATTCCTTTCTAAGCATGTGTACCTAGGGCGAAACGTGTCACAGTAGGCTACTACAGACATCTGCAATAAAAAAGTAGCCTCCCATGAAGTACACCAAAGAAACGCCTAAGCTTCCGATTGACGATGTGTTGCTCGAAACGAAACCTCACAAGGTCAGGGGTAATGAACAAATTTAAAGTTTCCTCGATTGTTCTGATCACCCCAGAATCTACTTCAGTGTTTCACGCGCGCAACTCACCCGCAGCCACCTCGTGCTTTCCTAACTAAGCATAGTAAATACCTTCTTTCAATTTAATTTATTTTGTTTATATTCCGTGCCCGTAAACCGCAGATAAATTGGTAATCATGCACAAATAGGGAGATAAACCAAAGGCCTCTCATATTCACAATGTGCAACCAATATAACGATCAGAAAAAAAAAAATTTTAAAAGAAACTCCTTTGAACAATTTCTACCATCACTTGGCTTGTACTCCCATACACTACCAGGCAACAGAGGAAAGCTCCAGCATAATTCGACTCCAGCTTGGACCGAATTAACGAAAAGTGTAATCGTGACATGGAGGTTGGCGCCCGCATAACGTACGCGCGACATATTATGTGCTCCCCGTGTTTATCGGAATTATTCAGGCAAACTTCATTTGTTACGATTTAGACACACTAATTCCTTCTGCTAAATGTAATAATTAGCAGGATGCGCGTATCCAGCGTATAGACATCCTAGCCTCGCCAATTCTTAGCCGGAGCGGTATTGCTGTACACATCGCGCCACTGTTAGCGCGAACACGACATCTGCGCATTTTCACATTTTACGTCTAAGTACTATTATCGAGCACGAATTTTTATCGCCTACATTATAGACCTAAATGAGCTCCTTCCGTAGCAATAATAACTTTAATGACATCCTTTGGTTTCAAAGAGAAAAACTGGAAAAACTGGCGATCGCTTGTTCGCGCTAACAGTGTCGCGCTCTGTACATACTGTTTGCAGAGTTGCTTTCAGTTTACTCTTTCATTGTTTGTTCCGCTGAACATGGTATGATTACTTCCAGTTAATATATAGTTAGCGGTAATGACGTGCGCCAGCTTTCACATATAAATCCACACGTTTTTACCTAAACTTGGCCAAAACGAGTCGATTTTGCACACTTTTGTGAGCTAGCCAGATGTTTGGCACAGCTTACTCCGCGCGGAGCGACGATCGAAGGGCCTGGAGAGAATTCAGGCTTAGCGCTCGTCTTCAAGGGTTATCCTGGATTACGGATCTGTTTCACGTAGGATCCTATTGCCTTGGGATTAGGAAAAATAATACTCTGCGGAAGAGTCGGTCGCCGTTCTGACATCTTTCGGAGATTTTAGGTAATCTAAATATGTAAAATGAATCAAGTTCTTTTTTTAACCCATCTTTATGCCGATTTTAAGGACAATGTCGAGCAATAAAAGGTCAACATTACATTCACATACCATCTTAATATTACTCTCATCTTTGCACATTTGTTTTGTAATATAAAACACAAAAAGGGTTCATTAAGGTATAAAAATTTATGTTGGCAATATTGGCACCAAAAATGTTACTGGAAAGAAAGATAAAAAATGCAAGAACATAAAAATGAAGTAGAAAATACGGTAGAAAGAAAAGATGAACAAACCTAGTTGGACATTTTATTTTCTCTTCTTAATCTGGTATATTCTTCTCTTTTATTTTATTGCATCTTGCTATCCTCACGTGCATTTGTAGTCTCCTCCTCGAGAAGTGAACAATTATCATTGGAGGTTTGTATTTATTTCCGATATTCTTCATACGATAGGGCAATTAAAATAATTTTTCGAGTATTTCGGTACGTGGAATATATCAGGAGAGTATCGTTTACCCCAACTTAATTGCCTATATTGGTCGTCTACTTATTATTTTGAATTCATTTCCCTCGCTTTGAGGGCAGTTGTAACCAACATGGTTGCACGGGTGTGGGGGGTGGTTCCGCGTCTCAATTGGGAATTTTCGGAGATCGTTCCGACACCTTCGATAAGAAAACCCGTTAACAATATGACGCATGCGCAAAGGCGTCAGCGGAGTATCGGATATCTTTATTATCAGAGTTATCTGAACAAGCTACTTAACCTCCTTGGTGTAAAAAAAAAATGAAACCAGACAATCTTTTGGCTGCAACACAATAAATAGCAAACGTCTGACAGTCAAACACCGGGCCCTGAATCACACCTTTTGCTTCTCAACTGAATTTTCTTACTCACTGAGACAAACACCACTCTTAATATTTGCTATATGTGCAACAACTTTATGTTACGTTTACACTTTGCTGTCGAACAAACAAACAAAAAGAAAACACCCGGAGACGGCTTATGTTTGCTGTTCTTTCTAGTTTGTTTGATCATGCTGCATGCGGAATGCTAGCCCGTTTGCACATTGCTGCATATCATTTTTTTTTACAAACCACAGCTTCCATGATAAAGTAGAAAAACCGTGAAAACAAAAATTCAGGGTAATAGTGAATTATAGGTCTATGACTTGAAAGGCTGCAACACAAAAAACAGAAACCAAGTTTAGGGCAGCATGCGTGTTCAATATTTCAACAAAATAAAAAAAAATAAACATAAACTAGATGGACGATCTGAGAAAGATAATCGGCGCATGTCTGTGTTTTCCTGTGCATTCGTTATAAGTTATGTTTGAACTCTTTGTATAGCTCTATATCCGCGATTTTCAATTCAGTACACTTTACGGGGGACGCCTCTCAATAAATTAAATTGGAACAGGCGCCATGATCACGATAGGGGAGCCGTTTCTGCAAGCGGAACAGTTTCTATGACCACTTCACCTATGCTGCACATTCTCTTCAAAATTGCATACTCCTTCCAATATTAAAACAATTATCGCACCGCGATAATTGTTATTCAGCGACGGAAAATAAAGTAAACTAGCCTTGCTTTCTTGTGTTTTTGTTTGTCGTCCTGACAATAATACCTTGTGGCGTTCACAAATTTGAAAGAGCCTTACAAACTAGTGAGAAGAAAAATTTTAAACTTATTTGTATTTACTCAAAATGCTTTCCAATGAGAGCACTCTAATACTCATGTAGTCATTTTATGAAGTAGTCATATAGCGTTCGAAAATCTTGTGTCCTATGGTTTCTGCGACATGCCTATTTGAAAAACCAGCATGGAAATAAAACTGGTCAAGCTGGTAACTACGTTGGGCAAACTGGTCAATGTGGTAGTCAAAACGGTTTAACTGCAATCAAGCTGGTTTAAGCTGGCAAGCTAGAAGTTAAGATGGTCAGTCTGGTTTAAGTAAAAACCAGCATGGTCTAACTACAATCTGGTTTTAGATTCAATCTGGTGTAGCTGGGAGCCAGTCTGGTCCAAACTGGTCAAACTGGTCGAACTGGTTTTCCATGGGGACAATGTGGTCAAACTGGGGGACAAGCTGGTTAAGCTGGGACACAAGCTGGTGAAGCTGTTTGAACTCATAATCGTGGTCGTCAAGCTGGTCTTACTGGGAGCGCGCACGCCAAGGTCGGCTAGAGATGGTCAAACTGGCACTGCTGGGAGCGCGCGCGCCAAGGTCAGCTTAGGCTGGAACGAGGCCACGTCCAGTTCTTTGTCCTCTCGGTTTTGGTAGACGACCGGGCGCTTCAGGCGCGCTGCGAGCTGCCTTTGTCTGCGAGAAAAAAGAGAGACTGTGGTAGGAACGGAGAATTTGAGACACGTTTGGCTAGCTGGGGCAGATTTTTGAAGGGACGGCTGTGTGCGCGTTGTTTGAAGACTATTTGAACGATGGTGCAAGCAAAGCGGGTTTTGAGGAGACAGCGAGCGGCACTCCGTTCAGTGCGGGAAGAGGTCGGACGTCCCGACTGAGGCGTCGCTTCGTGTCTTCGAACATATATGTGCTCGTGAATGACGGTGCTGCCGAGGAGTATCGCCAATGCCATCCAAGCCACACGGATTTCATCGCCTCTGCCGACCACACGAGAGACCGCTTCGCCCCCATCACTGGCGGGACCCGGGTTCGCTTCTCTCATGCGTGTAGTATTTTATTTTGCTATTGCCTGTTTTTGGCGTGTGTCTAGTATTTTCCGTGTTGAGAAATTCGCAATTTGGTTTATTAACATCGTTTGATTTACGCCGAGAACCGTGCACACTGCATCATAAACACGCATCACAAAACTTGCGAATAGAAATTTGCCTAAAGCCGGTAGTTTTTTCCATGGTATAAACAAAATCCGCCATTTGTCAAAACTTGATTATTTTCTAATGTAGAATAAGGTTATAGGCCCGACTCTTTCAAAAGCGTAACATAAAAGGTGAACGACACCGGACACGTGAAATCAACTACACTTGGTGGTCGATATCTTGCCCACCACATTTAGCGATTTTCTTAACTCTAGGAACCAAATCTTGGACGTATTTTATATACGTGCAAACCTTTTCGCAGACGCGAACAAAGCAGGCTGTAATAATTTTTCTTGTCCGGAACATGGATTTTCCCCTTTAGATTTGAAGTCCAACTAGGTAAACCATAACACAAACACTGCTCTAAACCACGCGGATGCGCCTTATTGTTAGCGACGCAGCCATTCGAACACGAATGTTTCATAAACTTCAGGACATTGTTCGGCCAAAGCACGCCAGGATCGCCCAAATGCTGGCTCCATATGTTGGTGAGACGTCGGGTTTCCTTCTCTGTCTAATCGAACAAGTACCTGATATTTAATTAACTTCTTTCTACATGTGTTGCCACGCGCGTCACTGAGCGAGCGCGTACGTGGCAGAATGGTTACCGTACAATAGACCCTTTCCGAAATTCAGTGCCATCTGGTGGTTTGTAAAGCAGTTTAGGTTTTGCCATATCAATGGCGGAGATGAATTTGTATCGGCACCGTCACTTTCGCAAGTCAACGGCACGCGAGGAATTGTTCAGTGTGAGTTCTTTCTCGATCATTTTCAGTTCGATGGTGACCTTAAGAACCTGCATTCAGAACAAAGCTCCAACCCACTCAGATGCCTCGAGAAAATTCTATACACCAAAGTGCTTTAAAGCCGATTGTGTGCCGCCCACCGATTGACTGAATCTGACTTATTATAAATAAACGCTTACGTAGCTCTTGTGCTTCCTTCATACGTCGCGTCGTACTGACCCCCAAATGTACAGGCCTAAAAAGATCCGCTTAGGAGCATCTTCAACGTCTTCCTTTATCAGTCACTAGAAGGCCGCCATTGGTATGGCACAGATGCCGTTCCACAGATGATGATAGTGATCAAGGTGGCCAGACTGAATTTCGGAAAGGGTCTATTGGCTGTCGCGCGGAGGATCTGGGTTTGATTCCAGCGAGTGGAATGTTCTTTAATTTATTCTTTCTACTTGGTGTTCTTGCAAATTCGAGAACTTTCTTGTCTGATCGAGTTCCGAATGTTCCACGCGCCGAATGTTTTAGGCCGAATGCTCCAGAAACCCACGCGGCTACAAAAGGTTACACGAGTTACAAAAGGTTACATGCGTTACAAGCCGGGGTCAGTCTCGCCCCAGCTTTCAATCCTGCTGTTACGCCGACTTAGACGCTTGCGACGCTCTGTTGTTATCTTCTGTTTCCTTTTTGTTCTGGGCACAAGTTCGCGCCATTAAACGTTTCAGTTTCCTCAGTTATTCCTTGTTTTTCACCTCGTCATTCGTCACAGTATAATAAATCTACCTGCTCAAGAAAAATGTAAAAAAAAACAAGCTTTTGTCGTACGAGACTTCGCAGAGGTCATGTAAAATACGCAACATCAAGCCCAATGTTATTTTTTTTTATGCCTGAATATTGTCCTTACCAGATCGCCCATGCCCGATAGTTAAGGAAAACGTCTCATTTTAGACCCTAATTTTTCGAATTAAGGAAAAAACAAAAATCGCCTACGGTAATTATTTTGAATTACGGTTTTTACCTAAAACCATTACGACATAGTCTAATTGCTTCGTTGAATTTTTAATTATCTGGAACTACTTAATCCCTCGTCCTTACCGCGATGGCGATAATTAGAAACGGTGGGACTTTGGCCTGTCAAAAGATCGTAGAGGCGCCTCCGAGAAGCCCTGCGTTTTAACGTCCGGCCAATTTCAGATAAACGGTTCGCTAAAAAACATAAAAAAATTCCTCCTTCATCGGAAGAACAACCAAGAATCGAAAGAAGCAATTTCGCGTGGAAGATTTGAATTACGAATAAACGAACCTACACTCAATGAAACGGAATTCATTTTGGGTGAAGAAAAGACGTCGTCTTTCAGTCAGTATACGCTTTTCAAAACGGAATGGCTTTGCTCGGAAGCATACAGAGCGTGCACCCAAGTGCTGGAGGATGGCTAAGGAAGCATCGAACGGACCAGTCAGGCGACAAAATGCTTTACTTTGTTTTAATACTGTTGACATTCAGTAAGATGGAAAGGAATGAGCTCTTGTCTTTGAAAGGTCGATATACGAGGGTAAGTCAAAATATTTTCTGCACTTTATTTTTAAAGGCATGAATTGCTTTTAACGCTACTTCCAATCCCAAGATTTTGTCCGTCCATCCGTCCGTCCGCCCGCCCCTGCCTTTTCCGCTAAATTTAGTGGGGAAAGTGGTGGCGCGTGATGTCTCGGGACATTAGGGACCTATACACATTGGGGAAATAGACGGCACGTGACCTACACGTGAACTCCGTTTCCCCGCTAAATTTAGCGAGAAAATTCAGGTCTTGTGGCCCAAACATCGATTCCGTTTGCCCGCTATATTTAGCAGAAAATTGACATCACGTGACTTATACACCGATTCAGTTACCCGCAAAGACTTTATAGGGAAAATGCAGGTGTTGCGACCAAAATACCAATCCAGTTTCTCTGCTGAATTTAGCGGGCAAAATCGACGTTACGTGACTTATAACCATTCACTTTTCCCGCTAAATTTAGCAGACATATATACGTCACGTGACACAGCAATTTGCTCACCAATCCACTATAATATATTTCACTCATTATAGCACTTCGAATGTTAAGGTGGATGTCAATTTTTCATTTCACTTACAGAAATGTCGGTGTTCAACACGTACGTCATTTTTCTGCATAATCTCCTTCATAGTTCGTGCCACTTAGTCCAGCGGTCCACGAGTTTGTGTAAGCGGAGAGCAAGTCGTCTGCTTCTTGCGCAGGAGCTGCGGTGACGTCAGAAGGACGCAGAGTTCTGATTGGCTCTGATTGAAGGATAGTGGGTAGACCTCAAAGCAAGCTGTCTTGAGGTTTACCCACTATCCTTCAAGCAGAGGCAATCAGAGACCGGCGTTCTGACGTCACCACAACCCCTGCAAAAGAAGCAGACGAACTTGCGCTCCGCATTCCCACCAAGAAAAAGGTTTTCATTTGGTCGCCCAACCACCTACGCACAGCACTTCCCGCACTGACGGGCGTCCATCTCCCTCTTCGTTCATTACGCTTGTCTGGCCTCTTCTAAATTGCTCGATCCACTCACACAATCTTTTACCTAGCAGAGTCTTGTCCCCATGTTGTGTAGTAAGCCTCCGATAGATTTTAATCTCCGGCCCACCTTCCGACCACAGAAATCGGGTCACTGCCCTTTGTTCCTCCTTGGTGCATACTGCTAGCCGAGCGGCCATGTTTACACTAAAACAGAAGGAAGCAAAATTACGTTATCAAGGTCAAACTTCTATGACAAGGCCACAGTACATTATCAACTGTAGGCATGCATGCGCAGTAGACAGTGTGGAAAACTATAGACGTGCTATGGCGAATGTGCGAATATTTTGTTTGCTTTCCCTCGCAATTCCCGCATTCAAACTAAAGAACAACAGATTGTCGGAGTGTGCCGAAACCACGATGGAAGAAGAAAAAGGTGCTGGAATAAGGCCAGAAACGCGAACGAAATTCCACTTGGGCTTCGCGCATCTCCCGGAAGGGACACTTCCGTGTGGAGGCTCCGCGCGCCTCCCGACCTTATATTTTTTTAATAATCATCTTTGAATATGCAATTTAGCTCCTCATCTTTTTTTACCATTCGTCTTGGCGCAGCGAATCAGGGCTGTTCCTCGAGCTCTTGTCAGTTGCGCCATCCCCCTACGTTTATGAGAAATCGAAAAGGAAACCTTCGACACACCTGCTCCGTGGCGAGGCGGCGCCATCCAGAAACCCCCTTTCTTCTTCCATTGAGGCTGCAACGAAGCCGCTCTTGCTACCAGAGATTTCGAGCCCGCGCGTGCGCGCAGACAAAGAGGGTTTCGCCATTGGGCATTATTTGTACGCGGTATTCGTACCATCTGTGACCTCACGTTTTTCGAGCGTCCAGCCAAACACCTCACACCCCCAGTTCGCTTGTAAAATCCGACCTCAGCCAGAGCCACAATGCGGTGTAGTCAATCGAGCAACGCCAAAAGTGCGCACGTCACGGCTCTCGACGACTTTGCGCGTTTGCTAACCCCGGCCGAGCCAATCCCGCACAAGAAAACAAAATTGCCGGTATCACGCCGCATTCAATATGTACGTGATTGGTTAAGCCGCTGATAACAGACGTACATAAACAACTAGCGCCATGACGATGCACTTTTTGGTGCAGCTTGATTGGTTCTGTCGCGTCGTAGCGTTGGTATACGGTCCGACTTACGAGAAGTACAGACCGAAAACGCTGTTTAGAAACAAGTCGGCGTTTGTCCAGACCAGGTGGTGGAACCGCGCGTGCGCAAGCTGTGCAGACAAGAGCGCCCCCGCAGCCGCATCACGTCAGTGCCGCTTGCTTGTGTGCATATATATTATATATATAGAGAGAGGCCGTAATGGTGCTGACGTCATCCGCTGTAGGCCTGCGAGGGGCTACGTTTATAGACACGACTGATTGAACCTGGGCCCTGAGCGAAACGCTTACGGAGCTCTCTTGTATAACCTGTGAGCGGCTTAGGCCTCCGGTACGTTACGTTCAGAATCCACCCGAAATCTAGGTACGGAGAGTGACGTCACTTTTGTTTAGTACACAGCAGGGTAACGAGAAGCGCTTAAAAGAAAAAGGACGGTCAATATGTTTAACCGCCCGCCCGTTAAACAAACTTTATCCGATCGTGATTACTCGCATTCATTTGCGTGTTAATCCTCAGCAGACCCGTCGCCGGGGGCCCTAATCTAAACCGTGGGAGAAAGCGGGACGAAAAGGCCGGGACATCGCCGCATGCTGGGGTCTCGCCGGCACCGTGGCGCTGAATAATCGCAGCACCCGGAGATGTTCCGGTCCTTTCGTCTCGCCCCGTAGATTAAGGCCCCTGGACATCTTCCCGGGTTTCAGAAGTTCGCTGTAAATTGCAGAGGTCACCAATACTACCACGACATGTTGTCGTGGAAGGGGCTCTTACTTTGCGCGAGCACCGCGACCAGAAAAACTAAGCGAAAATTAAATAAATTATGATATGCCGTTCGGGTCCCTCAACCACATTATCCGGGTAGATGGAATGAAAACGTTGTCCAAAAAATACTGTCCAACAGGAACTATTTTAGAGATTTGTATACAGGCCCCTTTATTGTGTCCCCAGTGCAACCAAAGAATGACGCTGCACTTTCAAGCTTTGCTGTATATGGCGCAAATCATATCTGCTCCTAGTCATCAAACATAGAAGTAAAAAAGAATAATATTTAATCAGACATCGCAAAATAATTTAAAATAAAGGCAAATTGTAAATTTTATCTACTTAACTAAAACAAAGAACCGAAACGAAATAGAGTTAATACAAATAAGCGAAAAGTGCGAGCTTCCGCGTTTAAGAAAGTGTTCGGTGCAAAATCTCATAATTCCAGTGGCTACTCTTTCAAAGTGTGCGCTCATTCTTGCAGACAATACTTCGCTTGCAATTAGGCTGAAACCGATCTATGATATTCACAACAAGTAAACAAAGCACTAACAATTTCTGAGCTGTTATATCTACTTTTTTAAACCTTAGGTCCTCTTCAGATGGAAACATTTTCCAGCAATTTTGGTGTTGCTAGCGAGTTGTTCCCTAGCTTTCCCTAGATCCTCGCACTGCATTACAAATTTCTGGGATCGAGTCTGACACAAAACGGAGGAGCAACTCGGAAAACTTGGAAAGGTTTGAAGCGGCAGCAGCGAATCATGGACGCCATATTTTCACGTGACACTCCTGTTGTGGGAATGATGAAAACTAATGACTTGGTTCTGGTTTGAAATTTATTGTGTTCTGAAAATACATCGCTTAAAAAATAAATTATTATTCTTAACGCAAATTAACGATGTATAAACATTTTTATATCGCGTAATTGTTTCTAAATAGTGCAAGAAAGGTAAAATTCAATTATGACGATGGCAAATCGTTGCAATTTTGTTGCCGCGTGTAAATGGGAAGGGCTGCGATGTGAACTTGCTGGGATCAATTGCTCCATTGATGATTGAAGTTTTATGTGTGCCTTAAGTAGCCACCTTGTAACATGACTACGACATTTTACTGCATGCGGTTATGGGACAGCCAATCCGTCAACCAATCAAAGTGTCGGAGCAAGCCGCCTGACACTGTTAGCTGTAGGTGCACTCGTCATCCAATACGTTGTCACGTGCTTTCCTCTCTCACCCTGCTTGGCTCAAGCGGGCCATAGTGTTGGCTCCTTGACAAGTTACGCTGAAACAGAGCAAAACAGCGACCAGCAGCGACTGAGGCTTTTTTTTTTCAAATTTTCCCGCCTCATACCACTCTTCGGTGAGCCGTCCCTGGATGGCGCCACTAGCTAGTAGAACGAACCCCACTCCGATTGGTTAGACAGATGCCGAGAGGGAAAGGTGGAGCGCCTCTTACTGGTCCGGTTTCCCTGAATCTGCTTTCTCTCTTCCCCGTTTAGGGAAAAATGAAGGGAAGCGCACAAAAGAGGCGGGGAAGGAGGCAATTGCGGCCGAGCGGTTCGCACGTTCGGTTCGAGCGTCAAGCTGCGCGTTCACGTCAACGTTGTCGAGGTTCCCGGCTGGGCACTGCCTCCTCGTGATTTTGGTTCAGTTTGTATTCGTTCTATTTTTGTTTTTATTTTCTGATATCACTGGTTTTCGTTCATTTTGCAACCGTGTACACACACGCGTTCAAGTCAGACGTTACGGCGAGAAGAACGTGTGATTTGGGAGAGTAGTTGGTGACTTGCGGACACGTGCGTGGTCGGGGGCCTGTTGACTACTTGTGGAATCAGGATCGCCGAGGTACACCTAGGCAGGAATCCAGAGTGTTTTTCGAAGAAGTTTAACGTCATTACACCTCTCCAGGCAGAGAAGTATCCTACTGAAAAAAGGTAAGTTCATGTAAAAGAAAAGTTATAACAATTTCTTTTTTATGCTTGTGAAATATCTGTATTCCCATACTTTTCAGTTTCTCTTGCATGATTTTCATATGTGTAATAAAATAATCGGTGGTCAAAAACTGAAGAAAGCGCCCCGCGTTCTTCTTTTTAAACTTCTTTGAAATTACACTTACGCACTATTCGAATTTAACTTTTGGTAATCTCTAGGGAAAAAAAAATCTATTTGAAGGTATGTCCATTAAACTAATAAAATTGTAAAATATCATTAGGAGCCTTTGTGTACCTTCTAAAATTAACATCTGTTCTGGGGGTTTTATTCTCGGCACTTGGCAGAAATTCGTCCAGGAATTCGGCGGCCGTGGTTGACCGGCGCCTCGCTTGACCTTGTCGACGGCCAATCACGATGGCCGAATTCCTCGCCGACTTTTCGCCAAGTATCCAGATGAGAGTCCCTAGCGTGCTTGAGCACGTCATATACGGTTTGTTTCTTTTTATCTGAATAGGGTAGGTTAGCTCATTTCCGCTCGCGCACAGCCAACCTGAAGAGTACGCACGTTCGTAACACTGCACCCCTACAGCGTGATGTACCATGAAAATAGGACAAAATAACACGTTATGTGTTGTATTCTTTCGGTGGCTAAATATTTTATTTTCGTGGGTCGAACCAGTATCGCGGTGCAGATACTTCCAGTTGTATATTAAGATTTCAAAAAGTTTGCTGCGTGACACTTGTCATTGCGAACATGACCACGGGGCTTTTATACATTGTATACCGCTTCCGGAGTTTCTCTATTATTAGGTTAAAGGAAAGTGAAGCGTTTGAAAATTTTGCATAATATAACTGATAATAAAGCTGGTTTAAATTTTGATGATTATTCCCAGTATAACGCGAGTCGTGATACAAGGCAGAAGCATGAGGATTTGCTCCTCGAGTTCCGTTGTAAAAAAAATATGTTTTTTTTTTTTTAAATACTCCTTTTTTCCTCGTTCTCATAATGAGTGGAATGAGTTGCCCCCAAGTGTGTCGGCGATTGCTTCTGCCGCTTTATTTGCAAGTGCAGTTACTGAACTTTTTTTCTATCACAAATGACTAACCTACTTGTTAATTGTTGTTGTAGGGTTTATTCGACTCATGGACTGTTTCTGATGTTGTCTTATTATGCCTTGGACCTCAAAAATTGGCCGGCAGTATTCTCAAATAAAAATTAATAAATCTAAGGTATTAGAATACATCAAATTACACCGCCTAGCTTATGAACCCAATTAAGCACTTTTAATTGCATTATTAGTTTCTAATAATAATTGTGTGATTGTTTAGACAGCGGTAATCTATTGAGCACCAGTGGGCGTCTGGTGTTTCACCTGTAGATAAAAAATGTAACCATTGCTGTAGCGCCGCGAGACATGGGTATTCAACGTTTATCGCGCTGTAGTGGGGAATTGTAGTAGACCGTTTCCGCAGCCCGCTAAGCACCCGGATAGCGCTCCGTAATCCGCCACAAGACCTTGAACTATGTAGATAAGGCTGGCGGCGCGCATGCGCAGCTGCGGCGTTTTCTACGGGGATACCGTAGCGGAGGAGAAAAACGGTCTACTACGATTCCCTAGTGATACGCGACCGTGCTCCGGTACGATGCTCATCCCGAACGAACAAACTAAAAAAAAAAAAAAATTCTTTGTTGTAAAAAGGCTAAATTTTAAGAAAATGGCAATACCTCTTTGTTTGATCTAACTGCTCCTCGATATGTGCTCTTTGTGTTGCAACTTCAAGTAATTGTCATCAAAACATTTCTTCAGTTTCGCCGTGACGAATAAAGAAAGCAACAATGACTTTTTTGCTGTGTTCACGACGCTGGCAAGTCTTGTACGTAATATTTCGGAAATAAAACTAAATACTGCACTAACCTAAAAAAAAAGAAGAAACTTTTATATATTTATATATATGTCAAATTACTCGCTTTATCTGCTGATCCAACAAAATCCAAGAACAAGAATTCAAAAGCAAACTCAATGAGGTTCAAGATAAAAACGGTCGGCACATTCCCAAAGATATACCCTTTGACACTCATTACACTGGCATTTGTATGTAATCAAGTCCTACCTGTGGTTTATCTATGCTCAGAAAATCAACACAATTAGTTTTATTATCTAGATTGCAAAAGTTTAGAGAAATTTATATTTTACCTTTTTGTTCTCGAGAGCTTAGTTCAAAAAGAATCCTTTGGATCGATGTGTACTGAAATTCTCTCAAGTTGCCGTTCTAACTGAGAAATAAAATTTGTTGACAGTTTCACGACGCAAACAGATCAAAGTTCTAGGGTTCACTACTTCGCAAGCGTTCTTCACCGATATCTTTGGCTTACGCTATATCAGCGGCCGAACGGTCTTGTGACGCAAAAACAACATTGTGTCTCGGTTATGCAACACTTAGCTACATTTGTTTTTTACTCCATATCTTCTATCCGCACTTTTGTTGTTTTAATACCCGCGCGTATCTCGTCGCGTGGTTTACTGAGCGTTATTTTCTTTTAACTACATTGCAGACAAAGTTACGGAGTCAATGTTTAGCTTGACCCCACGTCAGGCGTCTCCACATTAGCGGGGAAGTACAGCTTCCAAGGGCAGTGTTTTCCTAAGGGCGCGTTTGGTGAAGAAAGACCAAACCATACCCTTTCTCTTTCGCACGCTCTTTCTCTTTTTCTCTACCACTTTCTCACCCTCTCTCTCTTGCTGAGGATTTACTTTCCCTGCGTGTGTTCGTTTCCTACGCTTCCATCAGATTATCCCTTCTCACAATATTACCCAACTTTGTTCTCTTTTTGGATCCTTCCATTAATTCGAAGCATCCAAACTGCCAGCTAATTCTTTGGTTTTCCCCTTCATGCCACCCGCCTCAGATAAGTACACAGTGCACTGGTCAGTTAATCACAGTCATCGTTTTCCGCGAGCACCGGTCCAACCAGCTTTAAAGTACAGTCAGAACCAAACTGAACTGACGCGCGCGACCGTCCATATTATTCGGCGGGGCCCTAGTCTGGCAGGAGTTGACGCAGCAACTTATTCACGTGGTGAAGGCCCCTCCTTAAAGCTTGGGGGGCGCACGGGACCCCCAGAAGTCAGGAATTAAGTCAAATAACGCCCACACAAACAAAAAATGCCACTGTTTTTTTTTTGTTCTTTTTGCTTGCGTGCGTTTTGCATTTTGATTTAGGCCATGTTTTCGTAGAATCTTACCAAAATAGCTACCGTACTTAAATCCCCTCTATACTGAAAATACCGCCATTTGATTGATCTTCCAAAACGTTTTTAACCTCAAGAAAAGTCCTCCTCCTCCTCCTCTTCAAAGTTCCTCTTGCTACTACCACTGACTGGCCCAGCGTCCGTCCGGTTTCGGTTCACCACCACCGTCCGCCATTTCTGACTTCCCGTGTTTCGACCTCGCATTCTCCGGCGGCGTCCATAGGTATACATACTACGTTACAGGCCGCCCTTCGAAGCTATGACGTTTCGTTACTAAATCACTTGCGCGTGTTTACAAAACGCTCATTCACGTTTTAGAGCGCAGCTCTTAGGCGCCCTTTTCCGGGTTTCGCGGCGTCGCAGTCGGCGGAACCGCGCTAAATACAATTTGGAAATATGACGTTACGTGACTTCGACACCTATCCAATCGCCCGCAAAATTAAGCGGGGAAAATGACGTCACATGACTTCGTGTCACGTCACCTATGAACAAATTCAGTTTCTCCGCTAGATTTAGAGAGGAAGTCGTCAGTGACCTCAAGAGCAATTCAATTCGCCGCTAAATTCAGAGGGAAAATTGACGTCACGTGACTTCAACACCAATTCAGTTTCCCCGCTAAATTTAGTAGGAAAAATGACGTCACCTGACTTGGTGTCACGTCACCAATGGACGAATTCAGTTTCTCCGCTAGATTAAGCGCGAAAATTTACGCCACATGACATCAGCACCGGTTTAATTCCCCGCTAAAGTTAGCGGGGAATCGAATTGCTGTTGAGGTCACGTGGCATCATTCTTGCAGCTGAATTTAGCGGAGAAACTGTGGGAGGAGGAGAGGGCTACAGAGGAGGAAGATGAGAGGGTAAGCAGGAGGAAGAAGGGAGGGTACGGAGGAGGAGGATGAGAGGGTAAGCAGAAGGAGGAGGGGAAGGTATGGAGTAGAAGGAGGAAGAGTAGGGTAGGAGGAGGGGAGGACGAGAAGCAGTGGAGGAGAGGGAACGGAGGAGGATGAGGGGCATACGCTCCCCTCCGTACCCTCCCCTCCTCCTCCTCAAGACGTGCGCTCTCAACTTCGCGTTACAGGGATTTGTAAACGTCTTTCATTTTTTCATCTCGTCACTTCGGTGCGTAAAGGCAGAAAGAAGAAGGCACAAGCAGTAATGATATTCGCGAGTCGAGTCGGCGAAGCGAGTCGGCGACACCACAACTACGGTGCACATTGCTTCGTTCGCAGCGTAAGATCACGACTTCGCATTCCATGACAGAAGTGCGTGCGCGCTTGTCTCCTCGGTTGTCCTGCCCAGTCATGAGGAAATGAGATTAGGACGATCCGTCTCACAGTTCAATTCTATCGCATGAATGTTTCTCAAGGTGAAGCTTGCATCGTATCTCGAACCGAATGATCAGAGCAGACGCACAGTCCAAGCCTCGACAAAACTCGCGTGCCTGCTCCAGACGTGAAGCAATGAAAAGACATACCCCGTAGCCAAAACGTCAGGGACACCGGCAACTCATACCCTAGCTAAAACAGGAATGGTGCGAGTCAAAATTGCGCAGAAAACACCGATCTAGCGGGGGTTTGCCAGCAGTCAGCTGTCGCGGCGCTCGGCGGAAGGGCAGCCTATACTTCGTCTCACCTTACGATGGACTAAAGGCAAAAGCTACGGATCGCCAGATCCAATCACGAGCCACTTAGGAATTGTTCCGGTATTTCGCTTCGATGCACGTATCGGTGCCCGCGTCTCGGATCACCGATGAGGGGACGGGGGGACAGTGGTTCGAATCACAGAGCACTGAATGACTCAACAATTTTACATCGCAACGAAAGCCACGATATAAAGGCTATTTGCAGCGCCGAAGCTATAGAAGTGATGCGGCGCTTTTGAATTCAAGCCTTATTCGTCCACCCCTAATCAATGTTAATTAAGCGTGTCATAGTATAGCGTGGAACGTGATTGGACTTGGCGGCACGTGGCTTTGGCCTTTAGTCCATCGTAGGATGAGACAGAGTTATAGGAGGGGCTTGCGTCAAAATAAAATAGGGAGAGACTCGCAGAGAGGAGAAAAAAGCGAAAGGATACTTGAGGGAAAAAGGGAAAGACGCCACTTTCAGTATCGAGGGGCTTTACTCATATACTGGGGCCCCCCCCCCCCCCCCCCCCGTACACTTCGATGGACCAGCTGTCACGTAACTGTGCATAGTTGTACTGACGGCCCCTAAGCGAGCGCCCCTCAAAAGAAGAAACAAACGCGTGGCGGCGCGTTTTAGTTAGTTTTGATTCTGACTGTACTGTCAGAGCCGATTTGAGCTGGCCCATTTTACTGTTTGCCGAGAAACGGGAAATACAGCACTGACAGTCGCATTGAAACGATAAGGAAATGCGACAGTTCATTCCAACCTTTCTTTAACAGCTTTACGTACCCAGGTTTTTCTCGCGTGGCTTTTGTCGCCCCGGCCTGAACGCGTCTGGGGCAGTTCATATTAGAACAAACTCTATATTCGGGAACTGTATGACGCATCGCGTATAACCCTGGAAGCACGAGTTGCTCTTCATGCTCTCGTTGTCACATTTGAAGGTACGAGAATAGGTGATTTTCACTAAAGTTAAGCTAGCTTTCTTTAAGAAAGCTTTCTTGGTTTGCTGATTTACGCACTTTTTTTCACAAATTTGTAACCATGATGCAAAATGAGTCGGAGGGGAAAGAAACTTAGTACGAAAAAAGGTTGCACTCAAGCTACTACGAGTCCCTTAATTGTATCATTGTTTATCGACGCGCGGTTTTGGTTCAACGAGACTTCTAATCATCAGTCTCGTGCACATATTTTTTTTTTTCACTACTTACCCTCGCTACTTGTCTATTCAGCATATACCTAGGCAGCACGCAGGAGAAAAAATCTAACTTTGTTTAAGTTTAACACTCATAACCACCCAACTTTGGTCTAATGAGGTTTTCTCCAACGCGTTAGTTAGAGTGAACGCTATTTGGTTTGGCCATTATTAGTCAAGAAATTGCCAGTCTTGCTTTTCTCTGCTTTGCCACACAAGTGCCAAAGCGCCAGACATGAGCTAAAAATACAAGATGGAAAACCGAGAATCGATCATCCGCTTCAAATAAATATAAAGAAAAGGCAGATTGGCCAATTTAAGGCAACGATCAATATATTAAGAATTTTTTTTTTTCAGCTAGGTGATCAGCATGTTTGGTTCTGTCAAAATAGAGTGTTGCTTCACTACTGACACCACTGCTGGTTGGCCACAACATTAGGCTATGTGAAATCGTCGTAAAGAACACAACTCAAATCCCCATATACCATTTTTCTAGGCCAGATATATATATATATATATATATATATGTTTAATATACATAAACAGTATCCGGAGAAGTTGCGAAGCTGTCAAGATTCTATTCGTGCAAGGAATGCATTTTCTGGCACCAGGGCACAGGTCACGTATACAAGCATTTTCCACTGTCAGTCATCTTAAAACACCAGGCGACGAGTCTACCGATCGTAAACCATAACTGGGGCATCACTGCGCTTAGAAGACATATCATATATCTCATTTATGGAAGAGATCTAGCATCGTCCCTTGATTTACTTTACCTTGGATACTTTAGACGAAACCACGAAGGAATATAGACGAAAAAACGGCTGGGTAATACCTTCCAGACCCTGCTTGATGCATCCACGCACGAAACTGTCAAGCCTAAGCCTAGCTGAGACAAGCTATATTTTGTGGTAAGAGCCTCCCAATGGGGCTGTGACGTCATTACATGCTACTCACGTCCTTCATTAAGAGACACGTTGCCGGGACCGAAAGCTCCCGTAATGCAATCCTAGGCCCGTCCTCTCAGGTCGCTTATAAACGAAGTTTGGCCGACTGGTGTGATGGTTAGCATTGTGGACAGCTGTCCAACTTAATATCGTGACTATGAAGCAAACTGAAATAGATGGCGGAGTTAGTTATGGCACTCAGGGTTGGCAGACAAAGGGAGAATGCTTTCACCATTCTTAGACGTTTTAGCGTTTCTTTCATAATTTCTATTTATTCAACGATTAAAACCTAAAACGTAATCCAGCAAGAAAAAGAAAAAAAAAACGCGTTCTTGTTTACTACGAAACTTCGTTATGATAATCACGTTTTGCTCTCCTATGTGTTGCAAAAACAAGGTTATTTTCCACATATAATGTATGTCATTTATCTGTTCATCATCCTTCATTGGTAAAGTGCACGTAGAAAAACTGTTTTAGACAGTTTTTCAATGTGTTATTAGTTTCTCTTTTTTTTTTGCATTTCAAAGCAAAATAGAAAAGATGATTTAACGTAAAAGCTACATTTACTTTTGAATAAAACCGCAGATACGTACTATTCTACCTTGCCGTCACAAAAAAAATGGCTCTACCCCCTGACTTATTTAATTAACAACTGATCAAAATTGAAATTTGCAAAAACTCTGCCTAAACGCAAGTGATGTTTTTGTTTGTTTTTGTTACTCATTATCTTGAAGGAGTTAGACTAAGGATACGCATTGTACATTCAAAGCAAATGATTTGCCCATGCTGTTGAAAAGATAAATCATATTACATTTTTAGAAAAAAAAAAAAAAACATCACGGGAGCAGGAAACCTCGACATAACTGGAAACGTTTATCCTGCAGCACCCCTGTTTTCATAGACACTTCTGGGACAAAGATTTGCTGAAACAAACATCATTAGTCCTAACACGCGAGTGTGAGCCATACCGCACAGCTAGCGCCATATAACAGGCATTCCCGTAAAATCAGAACAGCAGTACAGAAGCTACAATGACAATCTAAAAAAAGCCCTTTTCGTCGCAACCACCGCCTCCAATTTTAGCAAGACCATAAGCCAGATGGCGTGTCAGCACTTAGCGGCCATTAACATACGCACTAGTACTCATTCCTGCCTTACGGATAACAATGTAGGGCATTATACTGCCACTCAACCGTTGTCCGAAAGCAGCCGACGCTACGCAGGGCGCAAGTTCGTCTGCTTCTCGAGCAGGGGTTGTGGTGACGTCAGAACGCCGAGCTGTGATTGGCTTTGATGGAAGGATAGTGGGTAGACCTTAAAGCAGGCTGTCTTGAGGTCCACCCATTTATCGTTTACTCAGAGCCAATCAGAGCTCGTTGTCTTTCTGACGTCACCACACCTTCTGTGCAAGAAGCAGACGACTTGCATAGGATCACATACAGCCAATCGAGCAACATCAAAACTGCGTCGTCATGATGTTCGTCATTTTTGTACCTTCTCTATGACCGACTAAAAAAATCATGCACCATAAAACACGCAAGACTACGGCGCACTCTCTGAGCGTGGTTGGCGTAGCCGGTGAAAGCAAGCCCACAAAGACGACGAGAACCATGACGACGCACTTTTCGCGTTGCTTGATTGGACCGCGGGGGATCGCTGCGTTCGCTGAGGTAGGACTCTCGAATGAAACGGTGGATTGTATTTGCTAACGTGTAGTGAGGTGGACACACTAACTTGGTCTACGTGAGAGCCGATGAAACTGTCGAACCGCTGGCCTGCCCCCCCCCCCCCCCCCCCCCCCAACGCGACAAGCTGAAATATCTGTCACACGCGAGTAAATGCTCACCAAAAATGCCTAAAGCGGTAAGAAATTTCATAATCACGCTGCAAGCTGTGGCATGTCACGTGCATGTCATCGTTTGAGGCGTCATTTCCGGTAGCAGAAAGCCGCGTCACGTCCAGATTGCCATACGTGACCGGAAACGCAACTTCTCTCCAGGTGGCGCGGAGGAAATTGCCCGGCCGGGCGGAAAGAAGGCGCCCGTGCATCTAGGCGTCTGTTTAGTTTCCACAGCGCGAAGGGAAACGCAGGGAGTCTTTATTGGCTGACGGAGGCTCCCCGCATGCGGACGAGAGGAACGGAAGCGGGTAACGGTGTTGGCTGCTGCTCAAACACTCGCGGCGTCTTTGTGCGCCATTCTCGCGGGCATTACGCGTTCCACCATTCCGCAGGCATTACGCGTTCCACGGGTAGGTTCCATGGGCCAGCAACCGGTAGGCGCGTGATCGTCGCCCTGGAAAGCCAGCAATCAAATCGTGGTGTTACACTGCATGCAACGCGTCTTTTGACAGGATTTTTTCAGCGATTTATCCCGCCCGTATACTTGAAACGTTGTCCCGAGGTGATCCCAATGACGTCACAGGTGCCAGCGTGTCTTGCTTTCGGATGTTACGATGCTGGCGGTTTTTGCTAGAATGTCCCGTAAAAAGTGCGAGCGAACGCGTGTGTCGCTGTTGTCGAGGGGTCCCAGCTCGTGGCTGCCGAAGCTCTTGTGCATTGTGTAGATAGAAAACGAGCTGCGGCAGACTAGGCGTCTGCCGGCATTCACCACCTCTACTGTGACACCGCCAGGATCGCGGCCGGAGACAACATGGCACTTCGATGACGTCATTAAGCGGAAATCAAAGGAGCATATATCTTTAGCACGCGGCAAACACACCAACTGGCGAATCGTTCCAGGCACCATAGCAGCACTCCACGAGCACTGAATGTGGCACCACCGACAAGGACCTCAACTCGTGGCCCGTACTCGTAGATGACAGCGCACGTCCCGTGTGTTTTCTCTGCGTCACTGTAAAAAAAAAAAGCAGACGAATTGGCGCTCCGCATAGCGTCGGCTGCGTCTGGACTCGAGGTGAATCCAAGTATCGCGAACTAATGATGATGTCGGTCAAACGCAGCAAATGTGGCTAACGAGGCGCCTTAATCGACTTTGGCTAGCGGTGTTGGCTTCCTTGCTCTGTGGTTCGCGCTTCTTCTTTTCTATCGGCTAGTCCCACAATAGACCAGTTTTCAAAAGTACGCACCAGCGCCAGTCCGCCATTGCTCGATCTCATACTCTGAGCATGTATTGGACACGAGGGTGACGTCAGCGTTCGGCGAGGAACTCGGCTCCAATCACGCGCTTCGTGTCCGAGCAATGGCGACCGCCAATGTTTCTTCAATGGACTTTAGAAAAGGGTCTATTGCATTGGTTGCGGACCGGTACTAAATTGCTCGACACACCCGGCGTTTCTCAAGCTGTCCGTGGATCTAGACATTTGCAGGTATGGCCTCTGCGCGCCACCATCTTGCTGCTGGTGTGGGCAGATCGTCTGATAGTCGAGCAATGCTGAGACGTACCGACGGCCTCAGCAATGCTTGACTATCAGACGATATACTGTAGAACCCTTTATTTTCGCGGCCCCTATTTTTCGCGAATCGGTCACAGAGGACATAATCGCGGCCACTAAATTTCGCGAAATCCAGGCGCCTGCATTGAAACTCTTAAGGTTCCAATTTTTCGCGTGCCCTTAAATTTCGCGAATTCTTCAATTCGCAAAATTCGCGAAAATTAAGGGCTCGCGAAAATTAAGGGTTTTACAGTACTTATATTAGCAGCAAGATGGCCTCGCCCAGAGGCCATACTTGCAAACGTTTATAAAATGGTGCAATTGTGTAATCGTTCCTAATTTTTTTTTTCGTCATTCACGTTGTTCGTCTCTTCTTGACGTCATGACAGGGTCGCAGGTTTATTGTTCGTTATTTGTATTGTTATTTCCCACCTTTTTTTACCCCGCGACAGCGAGCTACTGGATACAAAGATGGAAGACTCTTTAATCTCATCCCGATTGCAACACCCCGGAAGTTTCTTTTTTATTTTTCTTTCCCGCCACACGAAGATTGACGACGAGTCCTACGGCTTTTTTCCTATTGAAGGCAGTCGCGTGACCTCGTTCGAAATCACTCGGTCATCGTTTTAACACACAATGCCAGCATTTCTCATTAACTTGGAAGCGCACCTGTCGACATAGGCTTGCCTACCATTATCTTCAAATGTGTTTTCAAAAAAAAAATATTTCTGTATGATGTACCACCCTACAACAATCCCGAATAGGATTTGTAGTATTGGAAATAAATAAATAAATAAATTCGATTTTATGCTGCCGTTCACTGAAATTGGATAAGGTTTTCTTATTCCTTATTTTTTTTTTTTTTAAATTTTGATTCTGTTTTATATCCTCAGTGGTGTGCGGCATGTCTGACTATGCTCATAAAGAAAAGAGGAAAAAAAGGCGATGCAGCAGACGCAACCGCTGCAGAAATTTCACCACTCTGACGAACAAATCTCGACTAAAAGAAGCACAACAAGCGGTGAACTAGAGAAGGCATGCTGAGCTATCAATCTGCTAATCCTTCATTAATTCGATTGCGCGCCAGTAACTCGCGCCGAGCTTTTTTTTTTTTTAATTAATTTTGCTCGGGAAGAGTTTTGCAACGTTGCAGTTTGCGTCGATTTCTACTTGACTTTACACAAATGTTGCGCAGTTGCGGTTATAGAGCTGAGAGTTTAAGTTTAGGATTAAACACCTGTTTTTTTATCTTTTTCTTTTTTTCTTTTGAGACGAGAGGCACGCGCAGATGCATGCCAAAACTGGGACCACTTAGTTCCTGCGATTGGTTTTAGCGTAAATAAAATTACACCAGGCAGATTTTCCATTTGTTAAGTAGTCGCCGTTTTAGGTAAACCCTTCTACAGGGTGTGGCCTCGAAAACAAAGGCATTTGGCACGCCTTGTAAAATTCGCATTCTCAGCTTACATATCTGAAATTGGGCGCAAGAACGTAGCTTCGCTATAGGTTTTATGTATATAATTTTAGAGCTCAATTCTGGGGTATTGAAATATTAAAAATAATGCGAAACCGGAGGCCGTGTATTTCCAATGTCCCGTACCAAACGTTTTGTCGTCTGTAGACTGCAGGCTTGCGGGCTCGCTCCCGGGTGGCTTGCTGAACGCAAAAACGCTAAAACTAATAGCGGAGGCTGGCATGAGGAAGACAATCGCGATAATGAATACTTTTAATGAAATATATGAACTATGACCTCCTGGGAGAAAGCTCACAAACTAGTGTGCAGACAACGAACATCCGGTATAAGGCATAGCAAATGAACGGCCGCCTTTTTTCTCCAATTTTTTATTTTTATTTTTAACCCCCTCTGATCTAAGCTTTGAGAAAAAAAATAGACATACAACTTCTTCCGAAACTACGCTCGCGTGCCCAATTTCAGGTATGCAAATTTGGAATTCGAATTCTGAAAGGCGCGCACCAAATGGGTTATTATTTCCTGCCGCACCCTGAATTGTATTCGATATATAAAAAAAAGAAAAGAAATTGGCGAAGTTTTTAAACGAGAAGCGTCGTAGGTATCAGTGGAAAACGTGCGCAGTCTTAATGATGTTGATCATTTCGAAGTTCAAAACATAGCCTCTACGGGCTCACGTGACCTAAAACCTTGCCTCGAGGACACATATGGGTCTTAATTCTCGTTCTACTTGAGCGAGACAAGCATTTGATTTTAGATTGGATTTTTCACGTTCGGTTTCAGTTGAGTGTGCAATATAACGTGCTTATGTGCGAGTAAATATAAAGGCATTCAAGTGCTTCATCGTACTAGCCACAAATGTTATGTACGCTAATCGAAAAAATAATTGCAGCGCCTATAGGATTTCTGATACGTCCCGAACATAAATCCTATTCTAATATTACCTATTCAGCTGTCATCTTGAATGCAAAAAAGCACACACGATCGGAGGTTTAGAACAAGTGAGCTTAAACAGAAAAAAAAAAAAATCTTTTTGAAATCCAGAAAAGCTATTTACGTTGTCTTGAATTTAACGAGATGTTATGATTGAATTTTCTACATTGTAATTATTGAAATATTAGTAAAGTACGAATTGAGATTACTTTAATTTTATTGATCACGTCATTTTTTTTTTTCTGAGTTGTACCGAATCACAGAAAGTCGAACATAGAAATATTATATTGTGTACAAGTGTTCACTTATTCCTACAATGCCTTTCGCAGTTACACAATCTGCGTGACGCCATTTGTGCCTTGTTTTTTCCACATGCTAACCACTCGTTTCTGTACCTCCTCATATCTGACAGCTAGAAAAAAAAAACATATCACAAACCACCTGGTACCATCCACGATAATTTCATAGAACCTTAACTACCATATGGTTCACACATCAACGGGCAGACAGATCTAAACATTGCATATTAAATCAAGGAAAGCAATCAATACGGGAATAAGCTCTTCTTCATCATAGTTTTTTTCTGAAGTTACTTCAAGATAGCGGCGGAACTAGTGATGCTTAGTGTTCATGCACAGATGGCTTGCTTTTCAAAAAAAAAAAAAAAGAGTAGTGTGCGCATGCGTGGTCTATGCCGTTTCTGCTGAAAAACGTATTGCCCTTGCATGTACAAAGTAACACGATTCAAGTTCAAAGTGTTCCTCACGGCCAAGACGTTCGCTCAAGACTGGCCTCGTGCAACCAGGGAAAGGGAGGCTAGGAGAAGATGAGGAAAATGCTTCGGCCAATCACGGTGTCTCGCGAGCGCTGGTAATGTCGCCATTGACCGCTTACTTAGCTCAAAAATGGCGTCGTGCAGCAAGTGACGAAGAGGCTAGAGAGAGGGAGCCGTGTTACTTTTCGTTTAGGGAGGCTTTGGAAATATGCATTCGCTGGAATATAAGAGTAATTAGCAGGCGTCTATATGCAAACGAGGCACGCCCAGATTGCCGAGCTTTAGCACAAGTTTCTAATTAACGTACACTGAAATTGCGATTGAGACGCTTACGCTACTTTCACTACAGAGATCGATGCGTCTTGTTTGGCCAGAGCAGGCAGTGAACATATATACTGTGTGCCCCAAGGTTCTCGTTAACGGCCACACGTGCCCAAACTATGTCCGTTGGGCGATCGCAGCCGGCTCAATTATTCACGGTGGAGCCACGCTGCTGACCCACCTCTTCGACCCGCTAGCACGGAGGAAGTGTTCTACCTCGGCTAGAAACGTCAAATAATGCATCTCGATCGTTTGCGTTGTCTGATTGCATCTCGTCTTTTTGAGGGATGGAATGTAATGGAAATGCGCCGAGAAACGGATGGGGATCGAAAGACGAGGAGGGACGGGGACGCCACGACGGCCTCTGGTTGGAACGATTGGTGGGCTGCCCAACAAGTAGCTGCCTTTGTCTACACTGTACTCGTCGAATGCGTTAGAACGCAAAACGCCAGCATCCGGGGTCGGTCATTTTTCTTACATTAGCCTCATCTACATTCACATAGCCTGGCAGTTCGATGTTGGAGCTAGAGAGTGCCCGGTCGCAGATTTGGAGAGCGAGGATCTGGTAGCTACAGAGCATCAAAGAGCCATTTTCGCGCAGAACCTGGACGTCAGCGCACAGCTTTTGCAGCGGCGAGCACTCAAAACACAGTCGTTCGCTCGGGAGAAGTGTGTTTTGGCGTCTCTTCGCAGCGGGGCGCCAGTCATGTGGCTCTCCTCTCATCCGTTGTCTGCCGCTCCACCTTTTCCATTTCGGCGGCCACTTCTCGTGCCGATCTGCCAAGATCTGTCAGCATAAAGGAGGCTATGGTCTTACATTATTCGAAAGTGCTCGACGAGTGCAGTGGGCAGAAAGGCAGCTACCTTTTAGGTCTACCCACCAATCATTCGAACCAAATCTCTGCGTTCTTGCGTCCCCTTGCTCTCTCGTCTCCCTCTTTCCTTCAGTTACTCGGCCAATACGCGCTCATGATAAGCACAACATGAGTGCGTAGAACGCGCAATCGGCGGGATACACTTTTTGCAGCGAAGCTGTATACCCCTACCAGTCAAGAAAAGTTTTGTGTCGTCGTTGTAAGCAAAAAACTCCCGGCGAACAGTTGAAGGCAAAACAGCATATCTCATTTAAAATCAGGCATACCGCATACAGCTCGGTATCCGTTTCAATCAAGAAAACCACAAAACAAGCATCAAAACCACATGATGCAGGATAAAACTCGTGTGACCAATAGGAACACCCTCCCACGCGTTCCGGTAAAGATTAGCTGCAGCTGCTTCGAAATACGTCGACGTCATTCGAAGCCTTCCTGTGAAGTGCGAACCGCATAATTGGATGATAACGGCGCCTGCTGCCGCGGCGACGGCAGCTTGCGACGTGGGGAGTGACGTCACTAGCCTTTCATATATGAAAGAAGAACCCGCCTATACCTCGTTTCACCTTACGACCGGACGCAGCGGATGCTACGAGCTATCTTAGCCAATCTCGTTCGGTGGACGTGGCCCGTGATACGCTATCCGCGCGTCGCTGCGCCCCCTCTCTAAGGTCACGTGACGCTCACACGGCCACCGATTGGCTTCAATGGCTCGTAACATACGCTGCGCTTAAACGTAAGATAACACGGAGTATAGCAACTGATTTCATTGTTGCTGCAGCACCGCGATGAATAGGCCACGCACAGTTTGGACTCCCGAGGTGCAGCGTGACTACTAGGAGCGGCAAAGGGAAAAGAAACGGCAATACGACCAGCGGCGGCGTGCTGCGACCGGCGGCGGCATTCCGTATAGTGCAGTAGGCAATCGTTGCAGGTGATACCACAGCTTCGCTGACGAACCACCTTCACAGCGTGGATTGGAGCCCCAATTTGTTTTTCTCGATAATACTAGAACGCCGGGCAGGTCTGGACTGATGATCGTAACAAAAAACTGGTAGGACGCTTCAGCTTCGCGTTTAAGAGTGGAACGCGATAGCGAAGCAACATAAACATATAAACTCCCGCATGTTCCCAAGCCGTGCAAGCGTGCCTTACTTGGCCTCACATGTGTTCATCATGCAAATAGTTTCGCGTTTTATGTTCCTTGGACACCAAAGTAATTTCTTTGTTCGCGCTGTCGTCCAGACAAGATTGCCCGAGGAATTTTTTTTTTTCCTCGTGTTGTCGCCAACAGTGCAGAGTTGGTAGTTCTCTGCGCGAAATGGTAGACACGCGTCGTTTTTTGTCTGTCCGTTTCTCGAGGGAATATTTGTCGACTGTCACCAGCAAGTGTTTATCGCGTGACAATATTGAAACTGTTTTTCTCAAACCCATGTACCATTCTAGCTTTCATGAAGGCCCAGGCCAGGACGGCTTGTGAAGGGTAAAAAAGTAGCCATCCAGCCTTCCATAAAAATATTTTTTTTTTAATTACACACAAACATGCTTCCAGTAAAAAGGTTTCCCGAACAGAAAAATATTTTTATACCATGGGGTGTTTACTGCTTTCTACGCAAGAAGCCTGAAACTTTGGACGATGTATTTGTAGAATGCTGGGATGCCTTTTTGTTTGGGGTGTTTTCCGGGGACCTCTTAAACAAGTCTTTCCGTTAACACCACACAGATTTAGGTACTTCTCTGTAGAAAAACATGATAAAAGCCCTGTTGATTTGGTCAAGCTCTTGTGCCTGCATGCAATATGGCAAGGCAGACTGGCTGTGCGGCAAGCTGTCGTTAACGCGTGCCCTGTACGATCATATTTTATAGAAAGTGTCCTCAGACTGAAATTGGCGCACGCCCCGATGGTCTGTCCTTCTGATTGGGTGCCCATTCTTGACGTTCTAGAGTATGGGAAGAAATTTAAACTTTAATACCTGCGCACCCCGCGCCGTGCATGCGATTTTAACATTGTGATTGTTTTTTTTTTTTTTTTGTATTTCCTTGTCAAAACAGACCATAAAAAAGTGCCTTATGTGACCTAGTCGGTAGCGTGGCTGACTCGCAACCGAAGGGTCGTAGGATCGTCTACCGCCTAAAGTTGTTAATTTTTTTAAGGCAAATTTCATTTTATTTATTATGTCTCTCAGGGGCCGAAGGCATTACAGAGAGGAGTGGGGCACAGTAAATGATCGACTTTATAAAGTAAAATCATTTGAGACATATGGCGAACTTGATTCACATTACATGTCGCACTTTTATTCCCTTTCATTCCACGCGTGACGTCATGTTTTATGAGAGCGTTGTGGATTGTTTGAAATTCCCGGGCGATGCCATGTGGCTGTGACGTCATGAACGTATCGACTAATCCTGGGTTTTAGCAAACGCCACCTACCCCGACTTTGCTGCGACACGAGCTCCTTAACGCTCTCGCGTAAAAATTAAAAGATTGAATGGTGGATTCTTGGGGAATGCGTTCGCATGACCCTTGGAAAAAACCACACACGTCCCTCTTTGGGAAACGCTACCGCTGACCCCCTTCACTTTTTTTTTTTATTTTAGCTTTCTCTTTTGGCTTTTTCTTTTGCTCCCTCTTCTCGGCCTCCTTACGGGGACAGTGTTAAGTGTTTCCCAAAGTGGGACTGTGTGGCGTTTTCCCAGTGTGATGTTAACACATTCCTTAAGAATCCACCAATGGATCTTACTGTAATTTTGTTCACCCTTTTTCTGTACTGTGCCTGTCAGAGTACGTCGACGTCCTTGGATACGGTCATCCATATTACTCGTGGAAAGGACCACATCCATACCACTCTTGGAAAAAACCGCACCTATATCACTCGTGGAGGGAACCGTATCCATCGTTCTGACTACACACACACATCACAGCCCACGCATCACTATTACGGAATTTCAGAGCGAAGTACAACCGGCGACGGCAGAGCGGCAACTGGAAATTCGCATTCCACCAGCACCGCGGCGCGTCCTCCTCTCTGGCTCCACGCCGGATGTGCGATGCTCCTTTTACGAAAACGAAAGGACTAAATTTGACCAAAAACCCGGCGGTGTCTGTCTGTTTGTCAGTGCCGGGGAGAGAGGGGGAGGTTTGCGCGGGCTGACGTCAGCGATCCACACCAATGGGACAGTCGAACGCTTCACCCTCTCCTTCTCCCTTTCTCCTCGGCACTGACAAACGAAAGACACCATCGGGTTTCCGTCGAAACGAGCGTTGTAACGCTAACGCATTTTAAAGGGATCCTACATCAGCACAACATTGAGAACATAGTCGGCGAGCGGATACGAACTAGGCGATATAATAACGATCGTTTTATTGTTTTTATCTTACTTATATATAGATTTCGCGAAGACAAAAACTGAAAAGTGCCTTGGGGTTTTCTTTTTTTATTAAAATAATTAGAAAAAAAGACCGAAGCCGATGTTACGATATGATGGACAGAGTCAAGCAGCACAAAAAGTGCAAGGTCACGGCGCACCTGTTCTTTGTGGGTTTGCTCCAATCTTACTAGAACAACTCAGTTGACAAACTGACACAGCAGCCTGCTTCGAAAAAGTGGCTTCGATCCGTACTCGAGAACCAAAATCGACGCGATCGCAATGCCGCCATTTCTCCCGCAACGGCCACTCCAAGAACTGCATGGCTGCACCTATCTGTTCGGTCGAGTCGCACAAGGGCCGGTGGCGCCATCTCGCAGTGCTATCTTGCAGTAGCAATATAAAGCAATTTTCGCGTTTTGACTCACCGCTAAATGGCGACGCTGTAGTCATATTCAGGTCTGTTTTGGTGGACGCGAGCGGTCTGTGTCTCAAGGTTGACTTTCCCAGCTCAGTGTTTTAGTAAACTTGGTTTGCTCTTACCAGCTAAACCTATTACGCTCAGAAAAAAAGCGCAAGATGGCGGAGCCTTCAGTGTGCGTGAATGGTTTAGTTAATCAATAAATCAATCAATTTTTATTTGGCACAAGAAAGTGGAACACAGAAAGCGTGCGCGGTTGGTAGAAAGGCCATGAAACCCGTACGCTGAAGGGCCTGCGAGCCAACTCCCCATGAGCAAATTGACAAGTAGACACAAAGGAAGCAGTCAAAACAATTTGACGTTTCAGACGTGGAACAACAAACAAGACATGAAGGACAAAATATGGCCCTGCAACTAGCAAGTTAAGGCTGGCCCAAACATTTGCGCCGAGTGCGCTGTGCCGTACAGCGAAACGCAACGCAGCACACCCGGCGTAAATGTGCGAACCAGTCTTTAAAGTTCTTAATCGAGCGACTCTAGAGTGTACGGGGTGCGCGCGACACGCTGAACTTGAAGTCACGAAACTCGTCACCAGACTCAGGCAAGGGTGGGCACACGTTTCCCGGCAAAGACAAGTGTGCAAAAGCTGCTGAAGGGAAAAGGGAGGCCTCATGTCGGCCGGGAGCGAGCACGGAGAGGTAGAGGGAGGCCTGTTCGGCCGGATATGCGCGACACCGAGGCTGAGCCGAGCGGAGACGGACCAGAGGAGAAAGCGAGGAGTCGGACTCGCGCCAGAGTGTGGCGGTGGTTCAGACGGCGCCAGCCAATCAGCCACAGCCACTCCTCACAGTCCAGTGACTCATCCCGATTGACCAGCATACGAGTCGCACGGCGCTGAACCTCATCAAGCCTCTCTATGGGTTGTACGTGGTGGGGCCTTCAGATAGAGGCGCAGTATTCTAGCTGAGTAAGTACTATAAAGCACTGTGCAGGGTTTTCAGGGTATCTCGTCCAAACTGCAGAAAGAATCTGAAAACAAAGTCCAGTAAATGGCGAGCCCTGCACACGAACCTTGCCACATGATGACCAAATTCGAGAGTTGGCGCTGGGATTTTGAGCACCTGTACGGGTGGAACCAGAAAACCTCAAAGGAAATAGTGCGAAGAATCAACGTTCCTAGCCGAGCTAAACCACATCACAGCTCACTTGCCGTGGCTGGGACTGAGAATATTACTCGTGGACCACAAAGCCACCTTGTCCAGGTGAGCCTGCAGGCTGGCAACGTCGACGGCAGAGCGAACACCCACAGCCAGCGTAGTGTCATGTGCATATTGGATTGTAATCACCCTATCTGACTGGGGAATATCTCGGGCATAAAGATTGAAAAGGGATGGACCTAACACCGATTCGCGAGGAATCCCCGAAGAAGCGGTGAGAGTGTGAGGCACCGAGCCTCCGTATGCCACCCTAAAACTGCTAAGGGAAAGCAGTAACCCAGTGCAATAGGCCGCTGCCCACCCTGCAGTCCAACAGCTTCCCGATGGGACAGGCGTGTTTCAGGGTGTCGAAGGCGTTGCAGAATTCCAACTGGACAACGTCAGTGGGGACAAGATCATCTAATTTGTTGCTTACGTAATGGCAAACGTTGGCCGGAACAGTCTCACAGGAGCGGGAGTGCCGGAAACCGTGCTGCCACAATAGCAGGTGCTTGCGACAATCCAGGTGAAAGACTAGGTGCTGGTCGACCATGCGCTTTATGGTACAGCACACAATTGAAGTCACGGACACTTAACGGTAGCTGGTTAGGTCGCTTGGTGACTTTCACTTGCCATTAAAAAACGGGGCGACATCGAACCCATGGACATAATGAGCGCGGTAGCGTTTCACTTTTGGCACTGCTCGCCTGACGCCATGGAATGGTAGCGTCGGCTGCCGCTGGACTTAATGTGAAACGGAGTATTCATGAAACGTATGTGCCAAAGCGTTCTTTTGAATTTAACACTGCTTTTGTTCTTTCTTGCCTTGATTGTTTTCGTTGTGATGCAACTGGGCGTTGATCAGTACGAACGAGATCAAGTGGGGTTGAAACAAAATATATACACTTGACAGCATGTTCGTAGCTTATCTAGTTTCTAACTTTGAGATATTAATATAAAAGAAAGTTTCGCCTCGTCCCATGTGAGTAACGAGTCCTCCCTTCCGCCCCCCTTCTTCCCTCCCTAGTAGCGCCACTCGACTCTCTGCTCTCGTTCGCACACACAGTGTTCGCTCCTGCTTGAACAATTTAAAAATACGGCTTCCGATAGATATCAGCATACTTGTGGAAGCAAAACCATATGCCTACAAACAGCGTTTGAAGTTTCTAGCGTGGATGAGTCTGGATTGAAACACCGCCCACTCACGCACGCAGGAAGCCCTCATTAACAGGTTCCCACCACTAGCGCCTCTCTTCTCTCGTTAACACACGCAGTGCTTGTTCCTGCATGGAGAATCTAAAAAAATAAGGCTTGCGATGGATATCAGTGTAGTTTTAATAGGAAACCCATACACCTACTGGGAGCGTTTCAAGTTTCTAGCGTGAATGCGTCTGGATTGAAGCACCGTGGCCACGGAAAGCCCTCACTAACAAGTCCTCCTACGTCGCGCCTCTCCGCTCTCGTTAGCATGCGCAGTTCTCGTTTCTGCTTTGAGAATCTGAAAAATACGGCTTCCGATCGATTTCAGCGTTGCTGATGTAGCAATGATGTTGGGTAAAGTATACCCAAGAAGTAGTTGGCGTAAAGTACAAAGTAAATGACAGGCAATGTACTTCAAGTAAAGTAGTAAGTACGCCAAAGGCAATGTACTTGAACTAAAGTACTATAAATACAATGTACACTTTGATACTAAAGTACAAGCATTCTCGACAATATTTTATGATGCCCCTTTTATTCGCCTATACATTGTTTTTTTCTTCTTTTAGATTCGTATGGATTTTCCACAGGGATAGTCGAAGGTGCAACAGTACTTTTCGGAAACGGCGGCGAATATTGAATAAAGTGAAGTTGCCGTAGAATATTGGTTTTACTCTCGCTGACGAATTTCTGAACGCAATCAATTTATAAGGCGCTTACTTGTATCGTTCTCATAGCCGCCATCGCTTCACTCAGAGAAATGACCAGGTGATGTCTGAAAAGACGATAGCGCGTTTTCACATATCTATACTTCTTTTTTTTTCTCTCGTTAGAGCGAGCGAGAAATAGCTTGAATTCCAAATACTGCAGGAAAGCCGCTCTCAATACAAACGGAGCGATGTGTCGTCGGCTCGCGTTTCTGGTGAGAGTAAAATATCCCTGCAAGCATTTCTTCAGAGTTGACAAAGCATCGTTTTGGGATTCAAATTTTGTAAGACCTATGTTGGGAAATGTGCTTTGAATTCGAAAGGTGTACTTTCCGTGAAAAGTATCAGAAAAAGTACTTTTAAGTAAACTACAAGTATATAGTCAGAGAATGTGCTTCTATACCCTATTTGACCTTATGTTGTACCGCAGGAAAGGCTACAAGCGCGAGCTCCTTGCTCTAGGGCACATCTCGGCGGCACAAGCTCTCGTGCATTAGGGGCAGCAGCCAACGCTATGAGCTTGAGCTCCTAGCCTTCGCTGCGGTACAACATAAGGTGAAACGAAGTATAATAGTAAATTGCAAGTTTTGTTTTTTAAATCAACTTGAAGTAGTACTTTAAGTGAAATGTACTTAAAATACCTCCTCAAACTGGGAAGTAAGCTATGCCTACTCACACCGTTTGAAGTTTCTAGCGTGAATGCGTCTGGCTTGAAACGCCTTGCACTCACGCCAATGGGCGCCCTCCCTAATTAGTCTGCACCAGAAGTACCTCCCAGCTCCTGTTAACACACGCAGTGTTCGCTCCTTCTTGAAAATCTTAGAAATACGGCGTCCGATAGATTTTGGAGTTGTTACAGGGGCAAACCCGTGTGACAACAAACAGCCTTTGAAGTTTCTAGCGTCGATGTGTCTTGATTGAAACACCGTCCACTACGTCCACTGGAAGTCCTCACTAACGGCTCTGGAGTATCCGAAATTAACAGCGTGTCAGCCAGCCATGTGCCAAATTTCACTTTATTTGCGCGACCATTGGTTTTGTTTCGGACCAAATTCTTTCAGGTCATTTAAATTTGTTTATTTTTTCCTATATGCCATACGCTCCGTATAATGCCAATTGTGCTCTTGAGATGAAGTGTTGGTTGGCGTTCCTTTTCCTGTGTCCTTTCTCTTCTACTAAGTTTTCGATCGTTTAGCACAGTCTCGGGTATTTTTAAACATGACCAACATCCACCAGTTCACCTTCACCCTCGCTGTATTTTCATTGGCTCCGCGTTGTCGAAGAAATAACGGAGAAAAAATCCCCCCTAAGAATGGATTTACCATTCTTTAGTTGATTAATCTTACTGTATTTAACGATAATGACAACGTGAAATTTTGCGCTACTGTGAGTGATACTATTCTCCAAGGATTATCACCTAGCCACGAAACATCCGAGCACAGCTCTCGAGTGCTATGAAAATTCGCGATCAGGTTTGACCCCCTGGATTCTGCTGATTCGTTAGTACGGTCATTTTCTTGTTCCGCTATCGGGCCGAACAACCCAGGTTTGGTCTCACGTCGAAGCTAAACGACACATGTATTGCGACTCGACCGATCATTCGCTTTGAAACAATATATTTACAAACACTTTTTTGTAACCTAGCTGTTGTCAGACGTCACATCCGATTACGACAAACCATTCACGCGGTGAGACTTCTGGTTGACAGAAACAGTTATGGGGCGAAATCTTGCGACGCGCGCGCTACCCGAGAAAGTGAAAACAAAGCAGAAAAAGAAAAGTTGTTCGTCGGTTAGGCGCATCTTTATTATCCACCGCTTCTGATTATGTTCAGTGACAGCCTAAGAATCATTAACAGTAGCGGAGCGGGGCTGAATATCTTTGGGTAATCTTATTGGACGAGGAGCCCGGGAGTGCGTCAAGCTCTGCCTTTCAAACTAAGTGACCATAGCAGGGCGTTTTGAATTCGGAGCTTTCCGGATAAATTCTAGGAGAAAACTCTTGCCGCCACCGCTGAAAGTTTTCCGACCATTTTCGGATTAACTCGGGAATAAAATAAACACGCACCGACGCAAACGTGCAACGCCAAGTGCGAGGGAGAAGATTTAAATCCCTCAGCTAAAGCCCGGAACATTTTCCACTCGGTGCACACGCGCTAAATCTGCAAGCCGAACAAACAAACAAAAAATCGGCAGACACTAAGTGCATTTTGGGAAAAGCTACGAAATGGCAACTTAGCGTTACGCAAAAAAACAAGCGCAGTGAAAACGTTTCCGTTGGGAACCCGGGGGTCTCACGCACCGGCAAACGCGATTTCCATCTTCCGCGTAACGGTAAAGGACCTTTGACGCAGAATCGCGAAAGCGATGACGCCAACAAACACACATCAAATACAAAGACAACGAAGTGAACCAAACCACAAAGATTTAGGTTCATAATGTATACCCACGAAAGAGCCAGCCAGACACAGAAAAGAACAACATATGCCCTTCAGAAACATTGAGGGATGTATGCGGTATCTGGAAACGCACTCAAACATGAAATATTCATAAGTCCGAGAGCTAGAAGAAGGTTGCACTCCACTAGGGCTACGTGGCGTACCCACCATGCGTTACGTACTTAGGGAATTTCTCTGAGAGGACAAAGGTGTTCCAGAGAGTGCTGCGAATATTCTACGAGGATACGCACAGTGCCCGTGCAACGCGGGGATTTGCGACAGCGACGGATTATTCCCCGGAAAATGGAGTCGGAGTCGCCCCCCCGTTGTTGCGAGGACGGGGAGTCTTCCAGATTGTTTCCGACCTCAAGAGCCGGCGATAGACTAGCGAATGGAATACGAGTGCTTACACCCGGACTTTGGAGCGACGGACGGGAGACGAGAGGGTGGTTCCATGAAAGCACTTCTTGGAAGTTTAAGCGAACGACATGACTGCAGCGCGATGATAAATTGCGTGCCGTGGCCTCATACGTGGACGAGTGTGCATTTGGATAGGCAAAGTGTCTTCCGTGAAAGCGGTTAAGACGATTCATCTCTACCTATATCTCGCACTTCAGTATCTGCGCGGGGGACGTTACAACGTTTTATTCTTCATGCGTGTGTGTGCGTGTTTTTTTATACTCCAACACCCCCTGTAAAAAAAAAAATATATAAAAAAATACTTTACGTTATCCGCAATCTTCGCTGCGAGCTACGTCGCAAATATTTGCGCCGTATTGTTGAGTACACTGAATTGTTTTTCGTTTCACAGATTTTTCTCAACCCACTTTCGAAGACCAAAGCATAATATACTGGCAATGAAGGTGCTACATCACTAATACGCAGTTCCTACCCTACATGCCAGCCCACCGCTCATCCCTCCCCCCTCCGCAGAGGAACGCCATTGGTCATGCGCGCATTGACGTCAAACCAACAGCTTTGCTTTGATGATGGCAGTTTCTCCGTAGGCCTTGCTACTGCGCGACCGACACCAACTCGAGCAAGCAAGGTTCATGGCGTGTTCCCACATAATGTTATCGCTTTTAAAGGAACGACATAGTTCAGCATTTCGTCGCTTCCCAGGCATATCTGCCGTCTACGTCCTTCTCCTTGCGTCGACCTATTAAAAGCCTGACGTAACCGGCAAGGAAGAAACTTCATTTGTATGTGGAACGGGATCGGTTAGCAGCTGGGTGTGGAACAACGGGCGAAAATGTATTTGCAATTCCCGAAAAAAAAAACATGTGTTACGAAGATTATTTTAAGTTGACTACATTTAGACCCTCTCGCAGGTTTTTAGAATTTCGAAAACCGCTTCAACTTTTCTTCAATGAAGCATCTCATTTGCAAAACAGGCTTGCTTGTCTTTAACGTTTTCTTTTTTTCGCGCGGTATAGTCTTTGATTATAATATAAGTTTTTAAGAAAAAACTACAAAAAAGGTGCATATATTTAGCATATAGTAAAAGATACACGACAATGACTGAAAATTTATTAACCGTATTATTGCTGTCAGCGTATTTAAATTAATGTCTTTGCTAGATTTCAAATAACCCCGAAACTCAATCTTTCGCCGGTGACCTTTCCATTACAGCCAGCGACGACATGACGTTCAGCTTTTGTGTTTCGCCACCATGGGCTACTTTAATATTCGCCACGAAACGTTTTGAGGTTGAAAGTCATTATATTCTGCGTCTCTCTGCTAGGAAGTAAGAGCATATAAAACTGAGGTATTTGTTTTTTAACGTCATTTCACTAAACCAGGATTCCATAAGGATCTTCTTCTTGCCCCTGACTTAGAATCCTAAAATAAGATTACATTTTGGTTTCACTGTTCTTAATCATTATGCATGCAGTGAGCCGCAGTTTGCGTTACCTGCTTTCCGCGGTGGCAACCGCTAGATTATAGAGCTCATTCTTTTTTTTCTACACTGATTGGTTTTTTTTTTTTCTCGATATGGCATCCGTCGCTTATAACGTTAATGGATTAATACTTCTATTTCTTCTCACTAATAGTTTTATTCGTTCGTCCGCTTTGGCCGATAACCGATGCTCTCATTTATAATGTAACTTTTGAAGAGTCGAGTTTGCGAGTCGTGCTTCCCAAAGAATGACGCGATTGCTGCCGTTGTTTTATTTTATAACTCTTAATTTATGTTTTTGTTGTATTTCAGTTAGGGTTATGAACATTTTTTTTAACTCAACCGTTGCAACAATTCATATCGGCAATGCAGGCTTGTCCTGCGATTAATATATATATATCTATATCGGCTGTTTTTTCTCTTCTTGCAAATTCGTTTTAAAAAAAAACCTTGAAAGCTACACTCATGCGGTTTGTGCGAGTGAGCTATACGCCCAGGGGAACAATATGTGGGTGGCTAATTAGAAACTTGCTGAGCGTCATCCAAAACCCCTAAATCAGTAATTTTTAGAAAACCTTTGAGCGCGTAAGAAGCGCAGTAATGTGCAGAAGTTACCACTCGTGGACCAGGTGCAAGGCTGGGGCTAGATAAGAGACGGAAAAATTGCCCGGGCGCCTTACCGAAACCGCGAGCCTTGTACCTGCTCCACGAGTGGTAACTTTAGTGCACTAGTACGCTTCTCACGCGGTGAAAGTCTTTCTGAAAATGACTGATTTAGGGGTTTCGGACGACGTTCAGCAAGTATCTAATTGGAACCATATGTATATTTCCACAAATTAAAAAGTTAATTAGTGAATTTTAATTAATTAGCCGACTTATCGCAAAGATTAGCCACCCACATAATGTCCCCCTGGGCGTATAACTCACTCGTTCAAACCGCATAAGTGTAGCTTTCATGGCTCTTTTTAAAACAAATCTGCAACAATAAACTGTAGTAGAGTGGTAAGCTGGGCGAGTTGGTAAACGTTGAACATGGTTAAAATTCGCGCACAAAAAGACAAGGACAAACAAGGAAGGAACACAGAACACAGACAGCGCGCCTGTCTGTGTTCTGTGTTCCTTCCTTGTTTGTCCTTGTCTTTTTGTGCGCGAATTTTAACCATGTTCTGCAACAATAAAACAAAAGAAATACCCGATATATATATATATATATATATAATATATATATATATATATATATATATATATATATATATATATATATATATATTAGTTTTGCAGGGCAACAAATATGATATCTTGAAACACGCTCAATAAATGACTGAGCATGACTGAGAGCTCTACGATATTGCGATCAAATTTTACCGCAGGTTTGTCTCAAGGCCCGTTCACACTCTTCCGACCTCTTAAACCTAGGTTCCTTATAGCGTCTTAAACCAAAGGACACACTGGCGCCATCTATTGGGTAGCAGTGTAAACTCGGCGGTCCAGCATATTTTTTTTTTCTTTCGCGCATTATCCTTTCTTTCTTGGCTCAAATAACTTTTGTCAATGTTATAAACGAGCCTTTCTATGGGTATTACGCACATTTGACCTCGGAAATCCCGCAAAACCTTCGCTCTTGTGAAATGCAGTTCCAGGGTCACCGCGTAGATGGCGCCACAATGCCACTGTGTTCCCTTGTTCTAAAAAAAATTAAGAAGTTTTAAGATATCTCGTCTCTCTTAGTCGTACTCGGTCGCAAGAGTGTGAACGGGCCTTTATGGCATCATCACTGCAACAGTAACAAGCATACGGCTTTGCCCTCGTACAAACAAAAGTACTTTTTTGTTTTTCCGGCAAGAAGTGCAATTTAAAGATAAACACGGAAATGCATAGAATAGCATTAATTAGAAATTAATCTTAATAAAGCGCTATGAGACAGTTGTTATATCCAAGCAAACAAAATTTTACATGAACCAGGTTCAAATCATTAAAAATGTTGAAATATAAATATTTCCAACAGTCTAGGTAAACTTAAAACATCTCATACGTTTTATATCTGACACGCTGAAAGGTCAAGCTTCCAGCAAACCACAAGAAAAAAAAAATAAATGGAAAGCTTAAAATGTATCTTACACTCTTAAAAAATCCCGTGCGTCTTCTTTCCCGCACAACACTCAGAGAGCCAATCACCGCAACTTATGGAGGAAGCTCAGCGAATGACAATGCCGAAACATATGTTTAGACAAAAAAAAACGCAGTCTGAGTTGTGACATTGAGCAATACAAAACGTCATGCTTGCATTGCTTAATGACGCAACTCAAACTGCGTTTTTTGGCCTAAGCAAATGTTTCGGCATCGTCATTCGCTGAGCTGCCTCGGTAAGTAGCGGTGAATGGGTCTAAAAGTGTTGTGCGTGAAAGTAGATGCACAGGCTTTTCTTATAGTGTATACTCGATTGGCCTATTCAGTTAGGATTTTTCTATTTATGCATCGAAATATCTGCGCGAGTACGAATAACCTTAGTTAGCCTATCAGGCGTCTATTCGTTGCGGAAAACTCGCGCGTTCGGTCGTTGGAAGAAATGACTGTGCTCGTTGTCACATCCCCATAAAAAAAAAAAGAAGCTTTTTCCTGTATCATTTAGGCGCTTCACGAATTAGTTATTATAAGATTTGGTTGCCAGAGGAAGATACCACGCTTTCGACGTTTGAAACGTGTACGCCTTGATTAAAATAACGTCAAGCTAAACTAAACTCCACCCACGTGCACGTACATCTTAATTCACCACATGAAGGAGTAAATCAGTGTTGCTCCGAAAAATGAAAGACTACTTTTTTTTTTTTACTGCGGTTCTTCAGGTGAATGTGAGTGTAATCAGGTTACCATTTTGCTTAGCTCTGACAACTTAAGGAACGCACAACGTGTTCCATATTATGTTTACGTTTTCTTGCTTTGTGATTGGTGCGATTGGCTGCGGAGGTTTAAAATGTCTCTGGACGGACGACGCCCTGGGTTTCTTGAGGTGTCGTGGACTGGACTGTATACGATGTAAGAACAGTGGGACATTGCATATTTCCGAGAAGAGTAATCTGGACTTGAGGAATGCGTGACCGATGTGCAACCGCACTGCGAGAGGCACAGCGCCTAATGTGCGGAGTATAACGGTCCTGTCCGTTTTCTCCTATTTTGTTTTGTCTCGGGGTTTGGATTATGATGTTTCCTAACCAACTCGGCGTGCGCACTTTCGCTTGAAACGATATCTAGTTACTATATTACAGTAAACGTGTACATGCCGGTAACTAAGGTCACGTGCGGGATCCGCGAAAAATTAGGGACAGCCCAGCTCCCCCCCCCCCTCCTACCTCCCCCCTCTCCTCAAAAAAGAAATAAGTAAAACCGCTTTCCTCTTGATGTTAAGCAGTAAGTGCCACGCATTGTTATTGTTGATTCCATACACAGGAACAAAGAGAACAGCATTGACGACGTCCTTTCAGAGTCGTTATCTCCGCAGCGTCAGGCGCGGACATAAATTCCGCACCGAAGTTGATTAGTCAGTAACAAAAGAATTCCAACATTTGTTTTATTGCTCGTGTACGCTGAATCCGCAGGAATGTTATCCCCGTTCATCGATCCGTCGAGGCAACTCGAGAGGAATGTTCGTCCGCCGTCCTCATTCCGTAGGAAATTGAGATGCCGCATTGTTTTGGGCGCTTCCACTTGTTAACACAGACTGTGTTTATACGATCATGTCCTTGAAACACTCCAACGCTTGGCCGTAACGTCACGCTCGACCGTTACATGTAGGTGTAAGGCAAATATAGGATATAGGCACAGATGTATCATTGTTAAAGTACGAATACAAGAATACCACTGACGGGGATTGAATTTGGGACTAAGAAATTCCCGACGAAATACTGTACCATCTGAACTCAGCAGAGCATTACCTTTCTTTACTGCATTTAGAAAGAGTGCATCTATATTCCGTTTCACTAAAACCGTGCAGTACAGCTAAAGCCACAGGGGAGGGCGCGTATCCCAACCTATTCAAAAAGTGGGAAAGGAGGAACAGGAGAGAAATGCTGGGAATCCCAGCCTTTCTCTCCTGTTCCTTATAAGACCTCAGTCATGAGACCTCAGTTATAAGACCTCAGTCACGCGATAAAAAATCATCTTCATTTCTTCGGGTGGCGAACCTTAAAACTCCGCGTCCACGTTAGTGCATCAAATATGCCTGCCCATTCTGGAACAGGCTCGTGGGCTTCAAAGACACTTTTTATTTGCCGCAGAAGTAAATGAAAGTTTACGTAGACTTCTTTTGTATTCAGGTCCGCATGCCACACAGCCATTCGGGCTTTCCAAATGCTGTATAAACTTATTGGCAAGAATTGTACGCGACACCATCACTTGTTTCCAAAGTTAAAAATGGAATGGGCCTGGGACTAATAAGTGATTTTTTCTTCAGTGTCCACTGGAGCCCGTCCCAGAAACAAACGGCATCCCAATAAAGTACGAACACGTGTTACAGAGTTTCAGGCTTTTTACGCAGCAAACAATAAACAAATTATTGGCACGTATATGCCTTTCACCCTCAGCCTTGACCGGGAAGGGAGCTAAGCAGAGCAAGAGCGTGGGGACGACTGGCAGTTGTTTTTTAAAGTCAAAACTATATAGTAACTTGACGATGCTGTACAAAATCCTGGGGACACCGAACGTGCTGAGCTACCATATACGTGAAATGTGTATGGTAGCTTAACGTATGGTAGAACTAGTAGCTTATTGTATGGTAGATGTAGTGCATGGTAGAAGACTCACTTGTTTTGGAAACTTTTGTTAGATGCTGCAGAAATAAAACAGTGCTATTTGAATGTTTTTTTTTTTTTAATTTGTAGTCGATATTTTTTATTCGATTGCGCTGCTAGTCAGTCATCAACGCAGATTAACCGTAAGAACACACTGATAAAAAGGAACACTTGTCTTTGACCTATGATCGTTTTATGTTCGACGAGCGAAATTAGTCCATACTGTCGTAAGCAAAACGAATAATAATATGCTTATTGTACCTAAATATCTGTACAGTGTTCACCAAACTTATCCGGACCACTCAAATTATGTCTTATCTCATAGGGAGCGCTCTCCAGGAGGCAGTCGAAAGGACTGCTCTCTGATGTAGCGCTCGATGGAACAGACCGAGCAGGGAAGGCCACCAGCTAAACAGTGGACACTGCCGAGTTTTGCCGGTGGGCAAATCTAAAAACCTTTCCGTTAACCGTCTTCCCCAGCCATGTAGTTGAGCAATCAGGTATGCTGGATGAAAATAAAGCAGGGCATCACAACCCGGAACCAGTAAAATAATATAGAAAATGGAAGATAATGACAGACAGTCGTGATTAAAGCGTGAGCGTCTCCCAGTTGAATAGCGAGAGCAAAGCGATATTTTTGCGCATACCGGAAGATCCGCGACTCAAGATGGCGGCGCCCGCGTCGATAAGGTCTATACTTATCACCATCTTTTCGCACAGTGATGCATAGGTGACCGTCGAAACAGCCAGTGATTGGATGTTTTATCACTAAGCATTTTAGGTTTCTACTGAATGAGGCTAAAAACATATATCGCCTCGAAGGCAAAAGTAAAATTGCTGTTGTTGTCCCCGTTTCAGCAGCGATTTCAGCCTTGAGCGAGCAGCGTTTTTTTTGCTAGGACTGTTTCATTAAACATATACGTTATTGAGAAGTTCTCAAGCTGATGGTAAGCTAGTGCTTCTATGAGATAAGATGCCGCTCGCGCGTTCCGGGTAAGTTTGGTGACAGAGTGCCTCTTTTAAAGAAGCCCGTGGAGGATAAAAAAAGCCTAGACAATTTAGGCTGGATCGAGAAATCAAACTTATTAATGAAAGTCACAGTATAACCTTCGTGGCCCAGAACTTACAGCATCACTGCGCTGTTTGGTAAACCTACTCAAAAAACAACAAACAAACAAACGAAAAACTAATGAAAAAATGAAATACGAAGTAGCCTTTTGTATGTTTTGTTGTTATTGTTGCTGTTGTTTATTCTTAAGAAAAGCATATGCAATTAGAGTCCAAAACACCCCTTCTCACTCAGCTTGGATTATTAGCTTAATGTAGCGTCATATTCGGAAGATACATTTAGATGAGTTTATATCCATGGTGTGCAGCCGCTTGTTAACGACATGAAATGAGTAGACAAACTTCACGGAACGTCTAAAACAACAATAAAAACTAAATAAAGCGATAATCGAACAAGGCCGGTGGATCAATCAAAATATCTTTACAGGCTCACCCCCCCTCCCCTCACCCTTTTCGAGAACGTCGATTTGTCAAGAAAAGTTTTAAGATTGGTGGAGTTCTTTTTTTACTGGAGCTTTTAAATTTTCATTTCTTTTTTTTTTTTTTGGTAACTCAACAGGATATCATTCGGTGCCGTCTCAAATTGGCCGGGAGACAGCTTTTTGTTTCTCGAAAAGACCGAGAACTTCAAACAAGATTTCAAAAACGCACGTCACAAAAAGTGAACTGAAATCTTTGGCACTTTCCTATACGCGAAAAATGTGCAGAGCAATTGTGAATTCGGGAGCTCTCCGACGTTTACTTTTTTTCTTTACTCCTTTTTTTATTCGCAACCGGCCTTCGCATTTCACGCGTTGAAAAAAAAAAAAAAGTTACGTTTTTGTTCGTACGTCAGCTGGCGGTTCGCGATATTCTAAAAGCTTTTTGGGGAAACTTGAGAAAACACGGAGTAGCTCTTGGCGATGGCACGTTCGAAAATTTATTCCAAGCGAATAGAGGCGCTCCGATTATATTTGTTGCTGCGTCTCCTACGATGTCAGCCTCTCACCCAGACTATACAGCGCAAGGGTAGGTGACTTGGGGAAGACTGCTTGAAATGCTTCTCTACAGCAAGGAAAATACTCCCCGTGAGGCTCGGAAGAAGTTTGCTTCTATTCGCGGCTCCAGCGAAATGGACGGCACGTAGGACGAAAACGCTGAACTAAACGGAACAGGTCTTTATGCAATTTCTGCTCGTCACTTTCGGTTTCCGAGGTTACAAGTTGTTGGGGGTTGGCGCGATGGAATAGTTGTCCCGATGACAATGCCATTACTGTTGTATCAGCGTGTTGCCCAGGGTTGCTTCGAATAAAATCTACGCAGCTGCGTGAACCGGACATGGCGCTTTTATCGACGTTCATCAGCCCCGAATACGGACAGTACGCGGACCGACCAATCCGTCCATCGCTTCTCTGGAGATTGATTGATCGATTGATTGGGTTTCCGTGGCGCAAAAGCATCTGAGGCTATGATGCGCCAGGTACATTTCCCTGAAGAGGGACGAGCCTCTGTATGCTCGCTTACACCGGCACAACCCCACAGGGTTGAAACGTGGCAAACTGAAATTTGGGCACACCATTTCTTTTTTTTTTTTTTTTAAGTCCGTCGTTTGTCTCTTGAAACTCGAGTGTTGCGGCGTTGAGCTGGCACATGTGTGGCACGGCGAGACCTTGATTTCGACCGCCATAGTTGCCCTATAGTGACACTCCTATAGGTCGTCGGAGTCGCAAAAAGTCGCTGACAAGTTGTGAACGGTAAGAAGGAGCTTCACGGGTCTCGCCTCCATCGCGAGCTACCTGCCTTCAACGATGCTTCGGCGTCTCGTTCACCTACAGCGCACGCAAAAGTACGGTGGAAGGCATGGAGCGCGTGCTGGAGGATGGGCGTTCGAAAGACACGACCTGCCGTTTTCATTTATTTGGTGACTAATGTGAAAATTTTCGTTGGGTAAACAAGCTATCTGCAGACAGGGGAAAAAATCTAAAAGACGTATAAAAATTGACAAAAGAATATGGGTTTCAAAATCGTGCCTTTTAGACTAAAATTAGGGGGATATTGTCACGAATGACAAGGTGCAACAAAGAATACCTGGGGAAACTGAAACGTTTATTGGGGCGAACTTGTGCCCAAAACTAAAAAGGGAACAGAAGAAAGCAGAGCGTCGCGGGCGTCGAAGTCGGCGTGACAGCAGAGCCGAACGCTGGGGTGAAAAACTGACTCTGGCTCGCTACGCGAACCCCCTTACGTACACGCGTGGGCTTCTGGAATAATCGGCACAGAAAGTTCGACGCGTAGAAAATTCGGACCTCGAACAAGCACCAGGGGCGCTATGTTGCGCTTTTTGGACTCAGACGGCGACTAGGGAGAAGGAAGTGACGTCAACGACACAGCAAACGCAGATTGAATGTTGACAGAAGAAAACAAAATCAACATCCAATTTGCGTTTGCTGCGTTGTTGACGTCACTTCCTTCTCCCTAGTCGCCGTGGGAGTCCAAAAAGCGCAACATAGGGCCCCAGGATTCTCGATTTTACCAGAACACTAAATTGCAGGGATAAACAAAAGACACGTCGCTCCCAGGAATCAAACCCTGGCTTTTCAAGTGGGAGGCAGGTACAATAACCGTTAGGCAACGCGCGCGCTGCCTATACTTGGCCAGCTGCGCGCGCGGCAATATAGTAGATGCCTTCTTCGGTTGACCTATTTTCTTACCCTCCGTTTCAGTTTAAGCCCGACCGCAGACGACGGTACAATTCTGTGCAGCCCTTCAGGTAGCCCCAAAGGTGCAACGTTACGGCGTTCCGCGTCTTTGTGCGTATCCCCCAACTCAACCAATCTTGCACACCGAATGCGCCGTAGTCGTGCTTTTCCTTTGTGTCTGATTAATTTAGCCGGCGATATTAAACGTAGAGAAACTAGCGAACGTCATGACGGTGCACTTTTGGAGCTGCTTGCTTGAAACCATCTGATTGTAGCGTTGGCTGTGGTAAAACGTGAAGTGAAACAGACACTGAAAACGGCTTGTCCTTAAAAAAATACATATATACGAGCCTCATCACGGTGACAAAGGCAGGTATGCATAAAGTCTGGGATAGGCCTTCCAGGAAAGAAGAGAAGGGTGTCTGAGCGGAACCACCTACCGAAGAATCGCTCTCATTTTTAACACGTGGAGTGATATACGGCGCGGCATGATCGGAAATGCCGCGAAGCGCGTGGCCGCTTCCCCGCTCGGCGCGCTCCAAAAGACTTCGCTGTTTCGCGATCCGACCACCGTTCCAACGAGGTAAAGCGGCTTATAGCGATAAAACGGGTCTCCCGTTCACCAGGCAAAGTGAACCTTTCCTGGCTGCTGCCATGTTGTACAATTTTCACCACTAGACACGTGACCGTACCAAATCCTGGGGCTTTTACGCAAAACTAAGCTAAGATTTCTAATGCGATCGCTGTAAACTACATGATAAACAATATTTCAATACTGCTAGCCCCAGAGATTAGTGTCTATACTTCGTTTCACCTTAACTTCAGACGCAACCGACGCTACCAACAGATGACACCAATCAGACAGCTTCAAAAGATCACCATCATAGTGTCCGTCATGTTTCTCTATGTTTTCTATCATCGCTGAAGCAATCTTCGACTGAAAAGACCTAATGACTTGCGCGTTTAATGATGCCTGATTGTTCCCCTTACCTTGTTTCTTCGGCTGCGCCCGGAATTAAACGCGAAACACATGTACGACGAAACCGTCCGATCCGACGTCCGATCAGGCAATACGACGGTCGGAGGCCAGGGGTTTTCGACGCTCTCCGGTGCTACGAAAACCCTCGCCCCCGAAGGTCATTCCGGCAGTTTGCACGTCGGATCGGACGGTTTCGTAGTACATGTGTTTCGCGCTTTAAGCTGAAACGAAGCATAGCTCCGATAAAAACACAAAATAGGCCACTGCGGCTGCCGGCATCCCGCGGAGGCATTGTGAAGCTGCTCGAGTTCTTGTCGTAAAAGCACATTTTGGATCTAAAACAAACCAAACATAACGTACCTTGTCGGTACTATTATAAAAGATCAATAAGGAATTAGTGCGCGGTACTTCTTTAAAATCTAGACGTAAATTTATAAGGTCACGTGCCTTGTGGTCAGAAATGTGCAACATGGCGGCGACCGGTTGAGGGTCACTTTCAGTGGCCAGTGTATCGCTCTAATCCCCTCTACCTCGTTGCACCGTCCCTAGATATCTCAGTTAATAAAGCACGTGGCTCACAATCTGGAAGTGGTGAGTTCACATCCTGCCGGGGAACTGAAGTCTTCTTATATGGCTCCCTGTGGGCGTAATGCTTTTCGGTGACGGTTTTCCTTTAAAGCCGGATGCTACAAACAAACGTGACAAAACACTACGAAATCGGCTGAAAAAAACACTATCTGTTAATAAAGACCGCACACGTCCTGAGCGCCTACCACAGCTCAGTAGCCAAAAATAGCAGTGCAAAAGATGCGATTATTAGAATGATGTATAGTTACATAAGGCGAATATGCATCTATCACCATCACTCGGCCGGACAAATTCCGTTCCAAATCAGGATTGACGGATAGGCATTTCCGATTTTGACTCAAAGCGACGTCGAACGTGATCCGTTTGCTACGCCCTCTGGCACGAGAGAAAAATACCAGACGACGTCCTAGCCGACGAAATTGAAGCAGACAAGAAAAGAGCTCGATGGGTCTTATGTAGCTTTGACAGTTTCAAAATGACGCTTTCTGCCCGTCGGCAATGTCTCGTTGCAAACGCTTTTACGGGCGTCGACGGACGTGTCGTCATTCTCAGTGTGATTGAATTGCGACATGTCTGATCAAGATAGATTTGAACGTTGCTCCGAATTCTTTGTGATATTTACGCGGCATTAGGCTCAAGTGCTACAGCTACAATGTTTCCGAACTCTCGGTCAAGTCCAGGTTCGGTACTGTACGCGGCAAATCTAGATGCCATCTTATGGCTCTTTCTTCTGAATCTTATTGCTTGATCGCATAAACAGGGGGCTGGTGTACGAGTGCGTTAGCGCAACGAAGCTCGGAGTACGTGGAGCGAAAGCTGGAGCTACAGAACCCACGCATCCCGAGCTAAGTCCCTGCAGGCTGCCCGTTTCAATCTGAACGAGCAACGTATACCGGTGTGCCTTCGTGTATCACTACTGCGTGACGCGCACTGAAGACCCCATGCTGGCTGTTGTACTGCACTGGCGGAATCTCTCATCTACAGCGGAGGCAGCGGACGTCCATTGGAGCGGACTAACTTTTCGCTGTCTAAACAAACGCGCAATAAAATTACTTCTTTTATATTATCAATTAAACGTATTTCTATTTGCTCTTGGCATGACCCTGACTGTAGACCTGTTTTTTTTATGGAGGGTTAGGCTGGGTTGGGTTGGGTCGGGTCGGGTCGGGTCGGGTCGGGTCGGGTCGGGTCGGGTCGGGTCGGGTCGGGTCGGGTTGGGTTGGGTCAAGATGGGTTGGGTTGGGTTGGGTCGGGTTGGGTTGGGTTGGGTTAGTTTGGGTTAGGTTGGGTTAGGTTGGGTTGGGTTGGGTTGGGTGTGGGGTGTGTGGGGTGTGTAAGGTGGGTGAGCAATCACGAGCCAGTGGGTGGAATCACCTCAAGCATAAAGACGAAGTGCCCTTTTCGATAAAGGAAATAGTTCACATATGATTTGTTCAAAAACATATGAGGGGCCCAATGCTACGCGGAGGGACCATGCAGGACGAAGGGACCAGGACAAAAAACATCTGCTGCGATTGGTCAGGGACCATTCACAGCAAACAAAATTTAATATTGTTCTAAATTACGTCCTGAAGTGTTTTTACCAGAAAAAAGTAGGTTGCGGGAGTGGTAGGAACATACAAATCACGACTTCCGTATCACTTTAGACAACTAAAATGAGATTGTTCTTTCTTGCTACAATGTAACAGCTTGAAAACATCACGTTGCCCTAGTCAGTAAGTTAAAAATCCCGTGTTGAGAGTTTTAGTAAAGTGTTAAGTCCCTCCCGCAACTCTATACGCAATCCGTTGTAACCTCCTCTATGTGCACACCCGCCGGCAATATGAAGGTGAACACCTTACCTGGTTTCTTGAATGTTTTACGGCTTCCCTAAAGCTATATTAACTCTCAACGTCTCAAATGGTACGTGGCTTGGGGTCTAAACTTTGCGTTCTAGCCCTCTTCTGGAACAGAGCCTGTTCCAAAACTTGCAGGAGCGTCAAAAACAAGAAGACGGCTGTTCACCTCCATATCGCTCACGGGTGTACATACGGTAGCGGAGCCGCGTTTTCATGCTTTAGTACGTTCGCAACCCGCTGCAGAATATGGCGTTACGAGAGCTAAGGCAAGGCCACTAGCGACTCTTTGGGACACTAAGGTCAACATATATAATACAGGTTTTAGAGCAATTGTTAGTAATCTTCTATTCACTTGTCGCTATCTAAATAGGATATTAATCAATGTTGTACGGAACGGCGTTCCTGGAACGCGTTCCTTTTAGTGGGAACGCATGAACACCGCCGTTTTATTTTGCATGGGTGAAACTGGAACGGGAACTCGTTACCTTTTTAGTAGAACGGAAAAAGGAACGGCGTTCCTTTTTTTCGTCCAGTGGGGTAATTTTTACTTTATTTCTAAGAGTGAAATTCTAAAAGTATAAAACAATATCTTTACGAAGAGCAGGATCTCGTTAACTTCTTGGTTACTTATTTTGTGTGGTTCTCGCTTGGTAACAGTCCAGTCCAAGAGAGCTACTGGACATTGATTCTTTTTTTCAGTGCCCGAGACTCGGGTAAAAAAAAGCTAAACTTTTAGACCAAGGAAAAGACACAGAGGGATGACGTTTCAAACTCAGCTACTTTGTTTGCTTCCACGAATCCTCATACACCTAGAAATCTAAGGCTGACTACAGCCATCACTGAACTTCCACAAAGAGACCACGGTTACAACAAAAGAACAAGTTACCAAACATCGGACGCATCCTTGTATCCCGACCATTGGTCACATAAAAGATAACCAAAAATTAGTCGTTATTCCTTCTTTCGTTGTGTCACATCTTCCAACTGAACAACAAATCCAACCTTCACGAAGAAGGACTTGTAGTTTTCAAGACTGACCTTCCAAAAACACTACCCTCTTCTTCATTTGCTTGTCTTGCGGACAGCAACATTATGAAGAAACTGTTGTTAAGTTCGAACAAGGCACTTCATTAAATTGAAACGTGTGAGGTTGTTGTAAAACGCTCTGGAAATGTGGGGTAACAGTACATTTGGCTCGTCTGAATCGCCCACCACAAACATAAATATGGTTAAAAGCAGAAGTTTTCTAAAGGTGAATTAATCCACAAATAAAATCCTGCTTCCGCTTGTTTTCTTCTCCTCGTGCCCTTCCATCACGGCATTGACCATTTTATGGGGTAGATAAAAAAAAAAAAAAGCTTTGCGTGATGCAAATAATTATGGTAATCAGCAAAATAAAAATGTAACGTATATGTAACGGTATGTTTCATTTTTTTAACTGTAACGGGAACGAGTTTATTTTTCACGGATGGAAATTTTAACAGGAACGCGTTCCGAAGATCAGAAGGAACGAGCTTTCGTTCCTTTCTGTAGCGTGAGCCACACTGGCCGAGGTTGAGCACTTCCGCGTGGCTCCTGGAGAGCCTTGCTGCGCATGCGCGAGAAGCAGTGACGTCACACAGCTCACAGCTGGCGCAAAAAATTCAAATGTGGGGGTTTTACGTGCCAAACCAACGACGGGCATCTGGGACGCCCCAGCGGAGGACTGAGGATTAATTTGGACCACCTGGGGATCTTTTGCCCTGCAAACCGAAAGCTCGGTTACACGGCGACTCCTCCGCAATAAGCCTCCGTCAGGATTGCGGGCACCTAGGCCGGGATTCGAACCCGCCACATGGGGATCCGTAGGCCAGCGCTCTCGCCTCGGAGCCACCGAGGCGGCTGTACAGCTGGCGCGCCGGAGCCACCGCCGCCGCGCGCTCCACCAGCAACCGCGCGCGCCTCGGCGGTCTGCGCATTCCAAGGGAGTGACGTCATAGCCGCGGCAGACTCACTGGCGCCGCCACGTTCCCAGCTGTGCGCCTCCGTGGTGCAGTAGCCAAGTCTGAAGCTGCACTGGAGCCGCTTCATAGCGGCTCTCATTTTGTTCGCATGCCCAGAGGTATCAGTGGGGGTATACATATAGCGGGGCGTTTGCCAGTGTGGCATAGCCATGGAGAAGGAGAGCGAAATTGCTGCTCAGCGGCGCAGAAGAGCGGAGAAGCTTAACTCATCGAATCCCGAAGTTGTCACATAATGCGTATACCGTGCGTGTGTCATTGAAGCAGCAGTAAGCATGATAATCAAGCTAATCCTAGACAGCCAGGAAAGCTAAGAATAACCAGCTTAACCTAACCTCACGCTACGTAAGTCCTGGCATAGCCGAGTTAAGGCACTGCAATTTTTTTGAGGAACGTGTACAACACTGATATTAATTTATTATCGAGCAAGCTTATGTTCATCTTTATTCCTTTCACATGTACGTCCGGTAGGTTTGCGACGAGTAGGCTTAAGGATATCCACGTTGTTGACGCCGGATTGGCTGGGTCGTGTACAGCCAAGCCCGTTTCGTAACACGCGTAGTGACGGACTAATTCGACCGGATAAAACAAAACAAGATTACGACGTTGTTTCTTTTTTTCTTTTTTTTTTCTCCTGTACGCATCGATATGTAGCTGTAGCAGGAGATGCAACGCAAACTAAGAAAAGCAGCGGTGAACCCGTCGGCTTTGGTTAATCATCCGTTCCTCCATACCCCCCCCCCCCTCCCCACCCTCTTCGCCCCGCAACCTGATTGGAATATGTACTCTTTCCGAATGAATAGTTGACCTTGTTTTCGGGAACCGTTCGTTGCTTCGTTTGTTCGAATGAAGCGTATTTCCAGCAAGCCGGTCGAGGTCTCGATGGTGACGAACAACAGCCCTTGTCGGACTGTCGGACGCCGTCGCTTGTCGCTTGGCAGCGGTCGTTCTTGTCGACTGGATATGCATTTTTGTTTTACATAGCACTGAAACAAACGCCGCACAGACTATCTTTCGTCGTATGATACGTACCAACGTTACTAAAATACTCAGTTGGGAAACTCGCCGTCGAAACCTGGGCCGCTGGCGTCCACCGAGACCGAGCTAAATGCGACAACAGCGCCACTCTTTATCATTTGTCTGTACTGTGGTCACCTTGAGCTTTTATAAAGCACACTGTAAAAAATAACCGTCAAATTTACGGCGGTATACGCTAATAAAAACTGCGAGTACGCCGTGAAAAGGAATTACCTGAAATGCACCGTAAACGAGCAAAAAAGAGCGAGAGGGAAACGCAAAACTCCTTGGAGCAAGAAAACAGAAAGAAAAGACGCGCATCGCTAATTGGTCACCACGCTTGACCTTTGGAAGCAGTCACGGGTGCTGCGGGAACCCAGAGAGGCTCCTCTCACCCCTTCACCTCCTTTATTTGTCCTTCCTTTCAACATGTGACGCAGCGCCAGCCAAGAAAAAAAGAAAAGAAAAAAAAAAACAGCTAAGAGCCAACAATAGAGCAACAATGCGACGGGCGAGATTCGCGGATTAAAGCGCCCTTGGTCACCTTGGTTGCGAGAACGCGGGAAGAAGTGGAAGAAGCGGACGTTCGGTTCATTTTCCCGCCTGTTTCCGCGCCTTTTTGTCCTCGTTCGTTCGTGGCATTCCCGGCTTTTTGTGCACCTGAAAGTTTGGAGCGGAAGGCAACTGGATACTCGAGACAGGTATTTCATTATCAATATGTTGCCTGCTTGGCAAGGATAGTGTGTTGGTGGCATATATACAACGCCCTAATAAGATGTTTACTTGCAGAATTTGTAGTTTCTGCTCAAGCACGCTCGCTGGTTGCGCAATTCGAGGAGCACGTTTTCAGCTCTCGAATTATTCTGTGTGTGGACGAAGGATGCTGTCGCCAGTTTGTTACGTGTGATGCTCTCAGGTGTCAAATTCTGAGAAGACATAGGCATTCGAACGCCTAAGGGTAAGTTCGGTTTGCTTCGATGATTTTGGAAAGCTTTCAGTGCACTTTGTCAGCATGTTTAGAGGAGTGCCGCACAAGGGAGGCTTTGCTAAAACATCTAAAAGGCCACATCACTGACGGTATTTTGGGTTCGTGTCCGTGCTCCAACTGTCAGAAGGTAATCGGTGTGAAATCATAGTTCACGGCACATTTGAACTGGGCGCATTTACGAAGGACGGGTTTATTGGGTACGGCGCATCGCCTGCAGCCCCGATTCAGGTTGAGGACCCTTCGACTCAGTCGACTAGTGCGGATTGTAATAAAAACGGTGCTGTTAACGTGATGCATTCCCTTGATGATAACTTCGACGTGTTAATGTCTCTGCGGAAGAAAACAAGAAAAACCGTAAAATACAATCTTGTTTTTTTTTAATATTTGAAGTTGAACGGAAAGCTTCTTATGCCGGTGTCAACCGTTTAAAAAACCATTTATGAATTTCAACGTCGGCATCTCTTGTACAAACAATGCATGTTCGGGAAACTTGCTGAAAGCCTTCAAAACGTGCTTGGTTCAGTCGAGGCTACCCCAGCTATGCGTGACATTGAGTACAACGTTATGTACCTGAATGCTACCGTCTTTCTTCCAGAACAGATGAGGTCTGCATATTTGAGAAAGCACTTATGTGGAAACAGTGAGTATGTACATGCGACGTAGTCGTGGCCAAAAGGACCGGTTTTCGCCTCATGTCCCCGTTAAAGAGACACGAAAATACCCCCTAGAAAACAAATCTGGGCCAGGTATTTACCGAGCCTCAGAACGAATCCCACTTACCCGGTCTTTTGGAGGAATTCTGTGATGGGCCTGCCACTAAGGCCAGTCAGTAACTGACATGAATCAAGATGCACCACCCATCTCCCCATGCATTGTAGTTCATGGTGAGCTTCGCTGATTACTTTCCGAACCCCAAGTCATCAATATTGCTTATAATTTTATAATGATTTTGAACTACAATTATAGTTCTGCAATTTACAACATCTTATATCTACCTTCACGCCTTTTGTTTTATCCTTACTTTCTTTTCTAGGAGAAAGCATCTGCTCAGCCGCATGCACTCAATCTTCATTGATGGAATAACTGTGATGGACGAAATTCACATGTTCGACCACGGACTGGCAGTACTATTCAGCGCGTACTATGTTTTCAACGTTGCGTACACAGAGGACATTTGCACCACCTTGGAGTTTATTCAAAGGTATTGAGCTCATTTGTGCTTCTTGGCATTAATTGGTGTTTTTTTGTTCGTTTGTATATTTCATCTCATCTAACATGCATTTCGGCAATTGTTCCAGACGTGAGCTCCTTGTTTTAGAATGTCCATTGCTTGCATCAACACTTGTGCTGCGAAAGTTATTGTCAATGCTAGAGCCATGCTAGGGTGAGATAGTGTAGAATAAAAAGCAAGTCTGATCATTTTATTTCGTGTTCCCTGTCCTTCGCTTACTCACATATATTTGGTAGTGTACGAATACACGCTACCAAACGATATTTTAATGTGTGGTACTTTTCGTTTAAAATTCAAATATACTTGGCTCTTCATAGCATTGACTCTGTTATAACTTAGGATACGCTATATACTTTAAGGAACGACTGTACCAGCCTCACGACGCCACCGGCGACTAGTCTTCGTTCAAAAAGACTTAAAATGTGTATTCAAAATAACAAGGCTTTTATTTCCACTTTCAATTTTTACGAAACAAAAATATAAATCAGTTCCAAGGGCTGCTGTTGCAGCTTTAGATCCAGTTGGGATATATTTTCTGAACTTTAACATTTTCAATATCCCGAAGATGTGGAGGTCTTGTTGAAAGTGGTTCAATCGAATATTGTTGTTACATAATATTAGCAGTGTGTCCATTCGAAGATGTGCAAGTTGCTTAACATAAAAACAACTAATTTTAGAGCAATTTATTAGTGTAGAGCGAGAAAAAAATTAATGATCTATTTTACTGTTCAAAATTATAATTGTAAAATGATATAATGTATAATGTGTTGCCTTAAAAAAGACTATAGTGAGAACTGGCAGATATTCCCTTTCGTTCTTTATTTGCATTTTACAACTCATCAAAATATGTAATCAGGTGAATGGCTGTTCGGTCCTTAACCTGGTGTGAGATTGGTAAAAAAAAGTGTCTATGTGAATTTAGAAGTTCATATGGGGGAGTTTCATCAACCTACAATACTGGGTGCTAGGCTACTTGGGCTTATTCGAAAGATCAGTGCTTCAAAAGCTCTAGTCACTGGCCAATTTAGGTATTTATTGTCTAATTATTTTTAACTGACGTATTATGAGCTGCGGTAGTAAACAAACTACTTCGTAAATCTGTTCTTACAGATGTTGGGATCAACCCTGAACGAGGAACCCAAATAAACTTCAGTGATTCGACGACATGTCGGTATATAAATGGAAATGCAAATAAATATAACATCTTTTTACTTTCTTTTCACAGCACGGGTCAGAAATATTAATGCATCGAGTGCTGCTAGAGCAGCCGACCTCGCCGCAGACAAAATTGTCTGTGCATGACTGCTTATTCACTTTAGATATGCGCAATTAAAGACAGTTGAATAGTGCAACACAACAACCCCAAAATACTCCGCCGAGCTTTTTTTTTTACGCTGTATGGTTTACGCGGTTCAAATGACTATAATGATGTGGTCCAGTAAGATAGTTTTCAACGTATTATGGTCCCATAAAAATGGACCGTAAAATGTACGGTCAAATACCAGGCAGCTGATGCTGCCAAAATTGTACAGTAAAAATAACGGTGCACTGTAAATCTGGTTTACGATAAATTTAAACGGTGACCGTAGAAATATACGGTCGCCGTTTAAATTACACCGTAAAAAGAACGGTGCGCTGTAAATCTGGTTTACCGTACATTTAAACGGCGACCGTAGATTTCTACGGTCGCCGTTTAAGTTTATCGTAAACCAGATTTACAGTGCACCGTTATTTTACTGTACAAGTTTGGCAGCATCAGCTGCCTGATTGGAATATGTACTCTTTCCGAATGAATAGTGTACCTTGTTTTCGGGAACCGTTCGTTGCTTCGTTTGTTCGAATGACACGTATTTCCAGCAAGCCGGTCGAGGTCTCGATGGTGACGAACTACAACCCTTGTCAGACGCCGTCGCTTGTCGCAAGGCAGCGGTCGTTCTTGTCGACTGGATATGCATTTTTGTTTTACATAGCACTGAAACAAACGCCGCACAGACTATCTTTCGACGTATGATACGTACGCTTTATTTCGCGAGTATACGCTTCTCGCGGAGGTGACGGGGGTACAAACGTAGACAGGTCGACTCGAATAGAGCAGCGATCTTGGCAGCTACGTGATCACGCTAAAAACTTCCAAGATCACGACGACTAATTTCCCGTGCACCCTACCCGTCATATAACAGGTAACACGACGAAAGTGGCCGTACTAAGCACGCCAGTGACAAATCGCCACCTGTCGCAGCCCTGGACCTAATTAACCGCGGCTACTTCTCGCAGCAGCAAGGTTTCATCTACCTCGGACAAGTGCGATCTCGCAGCGGGCACATGCGGCGTGGTCCTCGCGAGACAAAAGGGAGCACGCCGCGCTGCGTGCTTCGCTTGTTTGTGAAACTAGCGTTACCTCCGCTAGCCTCCGCAGCTCCGCTATTTGTCCTCTAGCCCCGCGCATGCGCAGTTTTCGGATCACTCCAGCACAGTGGTTCTCAGCCATTGGTGTTTCGCGGACCCCTTATGGATCGGCGGAGATGATGGAGGACCCCGTTCGTGCTGAGGGGAAGGGAAAGTATACGGTAATTATGATAGTGATTTAATAAATGGACATAACTAAGGGTTAGTTTGAAGTTGACTTCTCTTACTGACATATAGACGAGAAAACTCACCCGGAAATTGGAACGTTTCTTCTCAATCTGAAAAAAGACAGCTTTTATTTTCGGGCTTGACTGATGAGGCTGGGCTTCGCGGACCCCTAGAACGCCTTCGCATAACCCCCTTTGAGAACCACTGCTAAAACATATAGCGTAGCGAGAGAACCGGAACGATGTACTAAAATATTGTTGCAATGCACATGATAGACTGTGCATAGTGCAAAAACAATGAACACAATGTTTATTAATGCGATCTAAATTCGACGCAACCTACTAAGAATTCAAAGTATGTAAACAGAAACCAAGCACTCAGTTTGCCGTCCTCCGCCATTAAACATGTTCGCGACGGCAGCGGCGGTTTGACCGCCTCTGACGCCACGAACATGGCGGAGGAACTTTTCGTCCCTTTTTCAAGCTCCACCGGACGCTGCTGCCTGTGATTCTGTGAAATGGAGAAACGGGAGCAATTTCCTTCCCTTCCGTTGGAGACAGAAAACCCCCATTTCCCTTTTTTTTGTGTGTGTGCAGCGTGTGCTAAGAAGTGGCGAGCGTCGTCGCGTTTTTCTTCCACTTCAGCAAAGAACAGAATTGCGCAACAAACTTGCGAATATCTAGAACCACAGCATACACGAGATGCTCTTTGGTGTCTCGGGTTTCGAGCGCTTTGAACGACATCAAAACATGATCTACTAAGATGGCGTCTCATCTCGCCTTCTTACAACGCGTGACAGAAATGAGCGCAACATGAACCCTTATCGATTCTTTTTGCCTTTCTCTTATAAGGTAGGTTCCGTCAAAACCTTCTCAGAAGCCATCCATCGCTTTAATCTGATTGGGGCCACGGGAAGACAGACACTTGGAGTCGCTTCTCAAGTCTGGACGCCAGGATGCCTCTTGAGAAATCGGTCCGGAGTTAAGCCATGTCTCCCCCCGTCACTTCGACAGATATCCTCCGGGCCATTTGCATCCTTCAGCAACATGAGAAAGAACTTGAAAAAATACATCAGTGACATAACCGACTCTGGGCTGGCCAGTATCCCGATGGTATCTTAGAGATACTTTCAGGAATCTGTATTCCTGTATCAAGACACATTTGGAAATAAATTCGGCTGAGGCACATAAGACTGCTTAAGTGTGGGGATGCGAAAGCATGACGCACGTACTATTATCAGCGTCACCAGTTGTGTGCAGTGCAGGCGAAGGCGACGCTATGCAAAGAGAGAAAGGGCGAGCACTAGCAACGCGGGATTGGAGAGGAGGGCAATGGAAGGAAAGGGGAGAGGGGAAGAGCACTAGAAACGTTGGAAAAGAAAGGAGGGTTCTCTCTTCCTCGCCTGGCAGTGTCTTCGGCTGTACTGCACGCAACTTGTGACACGGAGTATACACCAACTTATGTTTACAAACAAACCGGAGCGTCCCTATCGGACGCCACCGGCGCCGCGCATGCGCGATGGAGTGTTTGCAAAAAGCTCGCCGTTGCCCATAAACAAACCATTGGAAGGCGATGTTATCGGCGACGGTGTGACTCCCCTTGCCATTTTTCGCGTTCGAATTGTTGATTCCACGTCTTCCTGGTGATGTCTGACTACTTGAACAGCCTCAGCGAAATTACCGAGGCTCGTTACACCGCAAAGCTTCGCGTGAATAATGCGACATGTGGCGATTCATTCCGCGTGAACGCCGCAGAATGTACACTAAAGCCTGATTCGCTTGATGAGAATTCGCTGGCAAGTTTCAGTCGCGACGTCGCTCGGGCTGCAAAAGCGTGAACCGTAGCTGAGATGGTCGATGTCGATACTGAACATCGCAAGCAGAATCGGACCAAGTGAATCAGGCATAACAAGTCGGTGATGGCCACTGGTAACAATGACCAACATCTCCTTGTGTCTACTGCTTACATCGAGCCTGCTTACCAACCATCAAACTTAAGTCTTTTGAGGCCTGCACTTACTTTTTATCGCAAGTACCGGGCCAACATTTTGTCTAAAGGCCGGTGTCGTCCAAAAGAGCAGACGACAAGCAGAAACGTTTGAAAGAGCAGACGACAGTTCGAAAAATCAGGCAGCCTTTTGAACTTCAAGACGCACTGAACGTAGTCCGCAGGTGGTCCGTACAACTTGACGGTTTTCCGGCGTTCATGTTGGAACAAAACAAATAAATCTGATGACCACAAGTATCCGTGAATTCTACTCAAAGTGCTTCCCGCCCAAGCAATCGTGTTCCGACGGCGTCTGGTTTTCCCTTTTCACGGAACCTTTCCACGTTCTCGGACGAACCGAGCACATGAGAACTGACCTGCAAACTTTTCTCGACTCTTGATACAGCTCCAGCCGCGGCGTTTTGACGAGAAAGCAGGTTTTTGTCTCGTTCCTTTGAAAACAAAGCAGGAATATACGTCTCACATGGGGCCTTCCGCCCACAGCCCCAGAGCGGAAGTGCGCGCGACGCGCCACCACCGCGCCGTGACGTGACAGAGATGAGTTCGTGTATAGGCACAGTTTTGGTCAACCGGAACCGTGGAGCGGCCGCGGCGTCGGGAAAGCGCGCTCGTCTCTCCCCTCGGAAGTCCTGGGTTCAATTCCCACCCAGACCGAAATGCACAATATTTTTTTTGCTATCACAGGAACCTCCCTAAAACTTTTGTGCAGCCAATGGGAATTTAGTTGCCGTTTCGCTGCTACAGACGATGCCCTGTCAGTGGGAATTTATTTGCCGTTTTCGCCGGCTTCACCTACGTCACTAAATGAGGCAGCTTTCGCGCAAAAATGCATTTGTATCTCAGCATTGGAATACATTTACGATTCTCGACCAGGCTTAGGTATCTCGCTACATTTATTGTCGAAAATTAACGGTCGGGCTTTAACGATAAATTAAAAACCACCTTTTTGGCGCGAGGGGTCCCAAACTTCATAAATATGAACCCGTCACTTAGCCTTTCCACGGGGTGGAAACCTAGAACGAAAGCCCAATATATCGGAAAAAGTCACCAAAACTTAAGCCCTAACATTTGCATTCGCCACGAACTGCTACCTCGGCACGTAATACGGTTCGAATAAAAAAAAAAAAAAGAAATATATATTTCTGTGTGCATCTGTCTCTATTTTGAGATACTTTGTTGCTGTTTTTGCAGAAGCATCTCAGCGTTATCCCTTTACAGCAAAGGCAAATATGTCTCAGTATCTGTCAGTATCTGGATTTTAGCCTTAAATAAAAGTATGCCAATATTTGCATTCCGGAGTACTTATTTTGTTTTGTTAGTATATCCGCCCAGCCCCGAACCGACTCGCACGAACGGTGACTTCGGTGCATTCCATTGCGTCGAACACATTTTGCTCTGAAAGGAAGTAACTTGGAGTGAGTTATCCATCTTCTCAAGCCACTGAACTACTGCTTGTACAACGAGTGACAGTGCACTCAGCGTAATAATTGTAGTGTATATTCTGTTAGCAAGGGCACTCATTTGATTAATAAACGACAGGTTTTGTTTATTATTTATTGATGTTAGAAATTCCCAGTGTCACATGACCTTGTTCCACTATACTCACTGGCTACTCCAACGAAACACAGTGCGTAGCACACTACGTTAACAATTGTTCCTTTGTGATTCGTATTTCTGCGTTCTAATTGACTCATGGCACAATTTTATTGGCCGCGGAGCACAAATAACACGAATGTGGATAGCCAAACCTTGCGGTCTAAAGATGCTGTATATTAAGCAGTGTGCAATTTTTTTTTTATTTAGGTTACTTGGTAATGTACGAATCTAAATAATACTTTTCTTTTTCATTTTTTGTCGCTTTAGTACACGAACATAACATATATCCATACACGATTACTTTCTTTGTAGCGCTGAATCTTTGCTATTGGAAAAAGTGACGCGTATTCAAAGTAAGGCGGAATACCAAAAAACATTCAGTGCAAAAAAAAAAAAAAACTACTTTAACAATGAGTACACCGTATAGCCGCGGGGTTACTCTAACTCAGCTATCCGGAGTGTCGCAAGCCCATTTACTTTCAGGAAATAAACAACAAAATCAAAGACTACAGCAGTCGGGAGGTCCGAAAACCATGGAGCCACCACTTTCATAGGGTCACCAATTCTAAAAATATCTAAGCAAGTTCCGACACGTCAGACTAAAAATCTCCTCTTTGGACAACAGCTCAAGCTTTAGGGAATAGGGGGGGGGGGGGGGGAGAGAAGCTTTGTACCGCCGACGTCAGAGGCCACCTGTCCCCAGGGGGGGAATGACTTCCCCGATTCCTTGTTCTCCTTTATCCAGTATCCTCTATACATTTCGTTGTATTCTTGATCGGTTGCTCCGGGAAGCAGTGAGAAAAAAAAAGGGGTAAAAGTAAAAGGGTACGAATAAAATCATTACAGCCGATACGAGCCGCGTCTCGAGGGATGCCAGCGTCCGGCTTGTTCGCGAAAAACCGGCCGCATTCAAAAGAATGAACATACAACGAGCGAGCGAAGAACCGGCCTTGGTGTAATGGGCTGGTGTTGAAGATTGTTTCGGTGTTAGGCTGAAATATATTCCGCTGCGTGTGTCAGGTTTGTAGTTTCCTGCCTTTTTTTTCCTCCGTTCTTTTGGGAATCGAGAGGTAAGATATACAACTTTTTATTTCCTTGGAAATCCAGCCTTCTTTTAAAGTACACTGACATCAATGGTTAGCAGCTCACACACTTGTAGTAGCCCCCCGTCTTTTATAAAGGGTGGAAATTTTTTATTATTTTATTTTTTTAAAGGGTGGGAATTATTTTAGTAGAGCAGGGTTATCTACCGCGGCGGATGTCAGGGCATGAGCACAAAAACAACGAACTCTAACTTAAATCACTAAAGTTCGCAAACTAACTTTTGAACTATTCTTCTTAACTGGCATACTGCAATAGAACATTTCCTGTCCGCCTTTTTATATTTTTATCGTTTTAATTCGAATATCAAGATACGCTTCTGGGACACGCTGACGACATCAGTAAAATGATCAAGTCACTCTTCCAAGTGTCGATATGAGTAGAAGCTTGCGACACTTTTGTTGAGCGCAATTTTTAAATCGATCAAAAAACGCGAAAATAGTTTATTAATATCTTAAAAAAAATATTTTATTTTCTCGAATTATTTAAGCTGGCCTGTCCTCAAAAAGAAATTGCTATCAATACTGCAGTTAAAACATAAACTTTTAAACCGATAATTAAAAATTTAATTAATAAATTTGACTTGATTGCCCAACTTACTATGACGATTATTCCCTTATTTAATGTTCGTCGAGCCTGGTAAGTACACGGTGAAAACTGTGTACTTAAAAAAAAAAAAAAGAAAATGTTTAAGGTTTGTTACATCGCAAAAACTAACTATGCATCGCTGAGCGCTCGTTTTCCTGCCGAATGTACCACTAGAGGTCTCAACCAGATGCCAAAGTTTCAGCACTAACCTTTACCTTATTCAAAAGTTACAAGGAAGTTTCTGAAAAATTCAATGGGAAAATGGCGGCCAGAAGTTTAATTTTTGTTTGGGAATTGATGGTATTACGGGGAGAGCAACATGTAACAACACGTAACGACGTTACTGGTCTCGCGTTAGTTTTTTTTTTTTTTTTTTTACTAACGCACTAGCTAGAATCCCAAATGACTAACAAGTCAAGTAATGTCGTTATTATTTTACGGTATCTCCTTGCAGATTACGTTACCCTTTGCTCGTTGCTTTTGATTAAAAGTGGCCACATGCTTGTTTGAAAACAAAATAGTGTTGATTCTTTGCACTAGGTAAAGGTGGCAAAGAAACCCCAACAAAGCTACGCATGAAAAGCGACGTCGTTTCAAACTCCCTCGGAAGAGACTTTTAACGTTCCCACGACCGGGCCCAAAAGGCGCGAGATTAGGGAGTTGTAGTAGATCGTTTTTCTCCTCCGCTATGGTATCGGTAAAGAAAATGCCGCACCTGCGCATGCGCGCCACCAGCCTTGTCTGCCTAGTTCAAGGGCTTGTGGCAGATTACGGAGCGCTATCCGGGTGCTTAGCGGGCTGCGGAAACGGTCTACTACAATTCCCTATTATCGCTGCGCGGAACCCCTAAGCGTCCTTAAGATCACCGTTGCCGTACACCTGAGCAGGCGTCTCGCTGGGAAGACACATCTGTTCTGAAGGCAACAGTCTGCCGCCGCTCGAAGGATTTTGCCTGAGCGTCCCTAGCTACTCCACCTGGTCACATCCTTCCAATCAAAACAAATATATTCTACTTCTGTCAACAACAACAAGCGCGTTGACGTTCCCACGCTTTTAACCAAGAGAAGTATGTCATCGGTGACAGGGTGCTGACGTGTTGTTAATTTCAAATGCGACGTTGGTTTGTGGAGGAATAAAATAACGTTTATTTTACCGGATTAACTTTGATTACATAAAGAGGTCTATTTCGCGTCCGTTACGTGGCGTGCTTCCGGTCGTTCTTTTTAGAGCGGTTTCTTTTCCCCAGGCGTTGCTATTGGCAAGGTTCAATTCTCCGAATCGCTCTCACGAAGCGTCACATGTTCCATGATATACATTATACATCCTGCCGAGGCCAGAAAAACAAACAAGCTGTTGAGGATATTCATTACAGTTGTCCGAATCGCGCTCGCGAAGCGTCACGTGTTCGAGGATATACATTGCACATCCTGCCGACAGTGAATCTTTTATTAACTTGATCAATGTAATGTGAATTTCTTCGTAAGTATTTTTGGCGTTATTAAAATTTTGGAATTTTATTATTGTGTGTTGTTTTGAATTCGTTTATTTATATTGTAAATCGCTGGCTTGTGCTGTTTGTGTGCGTTTCCAACATATAAATGTGATCTCTCCTCCGCTCCTCTGTTGTAATGCTCCGGTGCTGTAGAGTACAAATAAATAAATAAATAAATAAATAAATAAATAAATTAATAATTACTTTGAGCAAGTGTATTGTTGCCGAAGTTCATAAAGGCGGTTTATTGTAAAGATGGCCCGCTCCGATCCCCCCTGTCGTCGCGTAGGGTATCACGTGACTGGTTGTATCACGTGGTAGTCATGTTTTTGGCGGCCCGATGTCAATGTTGGCCAACGGAGCCGAAGTATCGGTTTCGGTATTTGCCCTTCTTTATTGTAAGGTTTCCCGAAATATATCTCGTTTTTTCGTGAAGCAAATGACGTACAGCTTTTTATTGGTGCTTTTTAGTACAAAATCATTCATTATTACGAAAATTTCAGAATTGAGCGAAGTTTCTTTTCCACATTTCATTATAGAATTACAGATTTTCCTTGCTTCGAAAAGCCACCACGAGTAATATTACAGGCAACCTATTACATTACATTAGCTTACAAAATTAAAGCTTTGCTTGGCTTCTAAGAGCCATCGTGAGTAATATATTAGGTAACCTTTTATATAACAATAACACGAATAAATCCTGGAGAGTGGGAACAAGAGGAACCAGGACAAAAATAAATCTAACACAGGTATGTGACCGGTACGCGACTGAAGAAATCCGCGTGGTTCTCGAACAAGAGACGTCTTTATTTCCAGTGGAGAGCTCTACCAACTAAGCTAACCAGGGTTTAGATGTCAGTAGAGCAAGCGGGTTTTGACAGCTGCCACCAGTCTAACACCAACAAGGGTGAACGGCCTGATTTTAATGTAATGATGTTAATGCCATTAAAGCAAAGATGGCCCGAGCTAGACAAGAATAACAAGAATAAACCGTGGAGAGGAGGACCAAGAGGAACAAAGGACAAACACAAATTTGCAAACTCAACTAGGTGACTGGTGCGCGACTGTAAAAATCCGCCTGTTACTGGTACCGAACCAGGGAACTCCCCATTTCCAGAGGAGCGCTCCACCAACTTCGCTAATCAGGAGTTAGAAGTCAGGTTTCAATCGCGCATTAATCACCTAGCTGTATTTGAACATTTGTGCTTGTCCTTTGTCACCCTTGTTCACCCTCTCCAGGTTTTATTATTGTTATTCTTGTCCAGCTAGTGGCACCTTTGCCTTAATGGCATTAACGTTATAACCTTAAAATAAGACAGTTCACCCTTGTTGGCGTTAGACAGATAACAGCTATTGAAACACGTTTGCTTTACTAACATCTATCTCCTTGTTAGCTCAGTTGGTAGAGTGCTCCATTGGAAACGGAGAGGTCCCTGGTTCGATACCAGGACCAGGCGAATTTTTTCAGCCGCGCACCTCTCACCTAGCTGTGTTTGGAGATTTGTTTTTCTCTTGTCCTCCTTGTTCCCCTCTCCAGGGATTATTGTTGTGTTACTTGTCTTTTGTTTTAATGTCATTTACTTTTGTTTTAATGGCATTAACATTATAACCTATTATCCACTCTAATGTGTCACGTGATCCTATTGCGTGATTTTGTGCATAAAACAGTTGGTGCCAGGAGCAGAGTTTAATTGATATCCTTTAGAGTTGCCATTTCATACAGAGTTGCCATTTCATACTTTATGGGAGATCATTCAGTATTGCTTCCGACACATGCGCCTTTTAATAGTGTAAATCAATATATTCTTGGGTACTATACAGACTGATCTTCGGCGTACCGAAACAAGCCCGAATGTTTCCCTCGCTTTTTAAAATAAAATATAAACCCGTGAGGCCATTCCAACATTCCATGCGGCCCCCCACATCCTAGAACATCCCGAGTTCGTTTTCTTATATTATTTCTTCCGCGTCCGCGTTCGTGTTTCTGTAGGAACTTACTTTCTTTTTGACGTTTTATTCGATGATTCGCGAAGATCACTTTCAAAGATTCCTCATTGAATTTCTTCTCCCTCGCCGCAGTTTCTCCAACAAGCTCTCGCTTAACAATTTTGCGACTGACCTATCGATTTCATCTTTTCTTTTTTTTTAGTTATCGTGTGTTTTTTTTTTTTATTATTCCTTGTTTTGTACTTTAAACCCAACTCTTAAGGGTGTTCCGTTTGCCGAATTTATTTTCTTGTTGGGATTTTACTTTTATTTGGTACGTTAAGCCTTACGCTTTCTACACAAACCGATGGAGCGAGAGTCAAAAATAAAATGGTGGTTCCTCGGGTCTAACTCACACCCTCCTGCAGGCTAAGAAAAACAGGAGAAACTCGTCACAGGAAGTCCTCCACTCTTTCGAATTTAGCGGAACGAACCCTATAGAGGAGGAGAGTGGACTTGCCTCCTCTCCATCTTTCGCTTCGCCGAAGTGTGAATAGAGAAGGGCCTTGCCAGAGGAGCTGGTCTTGCTTTTCTTTACCTGCACCAAAGTGTCGTTAAAAGTACGCTCCAACTGAGCCAGGAAATATATTATCGGTCCGGCGAGTCACCAATCTAAGTTTATTTCGAACGAAGGATAGCGACGTCGTTTAAAGTTAAAGCCTTGAAGGCGTGTGGCATTTGCAACGTTGCTCGGCCAAAAGAAGAGGCGAGCTATTTAATGTAGTGAATAGACCCCCGAAACGCAATACCTGTCCATTAACCCATTTATATTTGACGTTATACATAAAACGTTTGGCGCATGTAAGCAGCGGGATCTATAAACGTAATAGAATATAGAGCATGGGTGCGCACACCCAAAATAGTGATGAGGTGATACAAAAGGCAAACCTATTGAGACTTGCTTCTTTTAGGTGAGATTGTGTTAGTACGTAGTTGCCTGACGTGTACAATTGAAAACATCATTACTCCAATTGGCAAAAGCGAAACGACTACCTTGAAACACTAATGAAAAGCATTAGCAAATCGCATAGTTTTTACTCATTGTTTATAATGCAAAACACAGACAAAAATTTAGTTAAACATAATGCTTTATGGTTTTGTGTTTATGGAGCTTTATTGCTTTCTAAGCACATAAATGTTGACTAGAAATGTCTCTGTGGTGCCTTTTAAGCCACCAAAGAGCCGTGCGCTTCTCGTTTGTTTCTGCGCGTCTAATCAAACTACTTTAAGAGGCATTTCCTCGCCGCTTCCCCTAATATGCCGGTCAATATCTTTTGAATATGGGATTAAGACTGCTTTCAGCGAAAGTAGTGTCCTTGAATTACAATTATTTTGTTCCCTATATTTTTTGCCTACGGCAAACCCGAAACTGTCTGATAGAGGGATGGCAACACTGATCATTAGCCCTACTGCCGTACGAAAGAAGCATCTAAGCGAATTGAGAGTATAGCATCCAAGCAACCAGAAAAAGAATGAGTAACGATGATTTAGTTAGCATTATATAGAGGGAATTGCAGAAACATAAAATTATGCAAGTAGGAAGAAGGCTAAAACACAAACCGATAAGTTGGTGGGATAAAGAAGTGAAGGCAGCCATAACGCGACGCCAAGAGGAATTTAGAGAACAAAGATAGGCACAGAGATGGGTGGCCGCACCAGTACAAACTGCATCCAGATGGGGGACTTTTAGCAAAGAAAAAGGGAGGCATCAGCATTAATCCAGGCCAAAATTGGGAGGGCAGGAGTGCAGTGGATGATAGAGATAAATCGAAATGAAAAGAATGCTGCAAAAAAAGTTCCGGGAACACATTAAAGCACAGGGAAAAAGAACGGATGGATGTCAAAAGACACTGACCACACAGGATGGGAGAAGGGTAGAAGGGGTAGAGACACGACAATAGATAAACGTAGTATATAAGCAGCCTTTTCGGAATTGGAACCAAATCAGACTTTATTAAATGGAAACTACAGCATAGCACAAGAGGAGGAGTATAGTGAAACAACTGAAATGACCACACGGGAATAGAACAAAAAGCAGAAGGTAAGGTCCCGGCTGGAACTGCAACAGGCCAAGATGGCATACCATTGACACTGAATAAACTTTTAGACAAAATAAGCAAACTGAAACGAAGACAGGTGATTGACTAAATAAATTTGGGAGGCGATGTACCCAATGATTGAAAACTGAGCCGGATAAGACTATTCTATAAGGGGAGGGGAGGCAAAGACAGTATCCCATCATGCCTATCAATCACAGTAACATCAGTAATATATCAACTACCTACTCAGATTGCAAGAAGAAAAAAGGAGGAATGGGCAGAGGGCAAGCAGATACTAGGAGAGCTTCAAAATGGTTTCACAAGGGTTAGAAGTCTGGAGGATAACTTATTCGTGATCACGCAGTGCATAGAAATAGCAAATGCAATGCAAAGGCCGTTATGGCAAGAATTTTCGGACATCAAAGGAGCATACGACAGTGTGAATCAGGCCAAACTCTGAGATCATCTGAAAATAAATAAACTAGATACAAATTTGGTTAAGTTTCTAGAACATATATATGCAGATAACAGGGTAGTTGTTACTTGGGAAGCCGAAACCACAAAACACGCAGCAATAAAAAGAGAACTTAGGCAGGGCTGCCCATTGTCTCCCCTGCTTTTAATGATATACAATTCTGAAATGAAAAAAAATATTAGAACAATGCAATTGAGGATGTGATCATGGAGAGAGGGAAAAAAGTAAATAAAGATTTACCAGGGCAGAAGTATGCAGATGACATTGTACTTGTAGCAGAGAGTCGAGAGACGATGCAGGAACTAAAAAAATAGTAGCGGGGAAGGGGACACTTTAGGCCTAAACTTCAATAGGGACACGTCTGGGACACTAGTTAATAACGACGAGAAGGGGGAACCTCTGGGAATACAAGAGACTGCGATAGAACATGTAGAAAAGTACAAATATCTGGGAGTATGGTTAGACTAGGAAAGAAAATATTTGAATGAACTTAAAGATATTATAATAAAGAAGGGGAAAAGAAATTCGGCTATTATAAAACAGAAAGAACTATGAAACTATAATAAATACGAAGTTGTGAGGGGGTACGGAAAGGAATAATGGTATCAGGGTTGACTTTCGGTAATGCAGTCTTGTGTATGAAATCAGAAGTACAGTCAAGTTTAGAGGCAAGACAACGGAGTGAAGGCAGGTAAGCTTTAGGGGCAAAGGGTAACACACCAAATGAAGGGGTACTGGGGGATATGAGCTGGGCATCCTTTGAGAGCAGAGAGGCCACAAGTAAAGTTTGTCCAAAGGCTAACAGATATGGAGCAGTTAAGGTGGGCAGGTAGGTTATATAAGTTCCTAGACATGAAAAGCTTTAAAACAAATTTGACGAAACGGACTCGAAAGTTCGGAAACAAACTTTTACAGGCGGGCGGTGAAACAAAGTCAGTAGAAAAATCAGTTAGGGATGCGCAGAGAGAGATGTGCAAAGGAAGCATGCAGGAGAATTCAGCTTTAACTATGTATAGTTACTGGAAATAAGAAAGACGTAATAAGGAAAGAAACTTTGTTTTATAATTCTCGGTGGAGCTCTCTACTCTTTGAGGCCAGAACTGGGGTACTAGGAACGAAGACTTATAGGGCAACATTCAAGGATATAAACACAGTTTGTTACATATGTGGAATGGAGAGCAAAACAATGGAACACCTTGTTTTGAGGTGTAAAATGCTTAAAACTTCCCTCCGTGAGGGGAGAACAGACGTAGAGGGGTGCCTGTGCTTCGGTGAAGATTGAAGGGTGGATTATAATATAAAAGGTTTGAGGTAACGAAAAGGAGGTTAAAGCACTGGTGGAAGGAGACTAGATAAAACTGAATTTGGTAAAAGCAACTAGCACAATTGAGGACAGGGATGACACAGGAAAATTGGAACTCCTTCCCGCGTTGCTCCGGCCCAAAGTCTCAACCCTGTTTCTCAGTAGGACTGGGATGGGAAAAAGCCCAACAAAGTTTACCAGAGGAAAATTGGCCACTCCCTCGCCAAAGGGAAAAGGCGGGGGTGTGTTTTTTATGTTGTATTTGCCCAATCCCCCAAAGGTCGGCCTGGTGGTTTTTTCGCCCGGCCCGGTGATATAGTTGCAGGGATGTAGAAGGGAAAAAATTGGGAGTTTAAATGGGGGAGGAAGGCATTTGTTTAGGCTATGTGACGCAAGATACCGCCCGTTACAAAGGTCATAGCCAATATAATCCATCCATCCATCCGGCCGCGACGTGACATCACCGTGGTGCTGCGGTACGCGGTACCATAGAGTTATTGCAATAAACGCTAAAGGCTCAGGTGGCGCTAGTGTGCTGTTGCATTTTGAAGCAGACAGCAAGCAGTCAGAAATTGACTTCAGGTAATGCATTTCTATGGGAAAAAGCGAGTGCATTTTCTCTCTGCGCACGATTATAAGAGCAAGTATCACGAATAATTTGTACGTTCTAGGCACATTGGAACATTTTTCAGTCACGCAGACGAAATAATTGGTGAGTTACAGCATTTTTATTTGAAATTTGTAGCATGAAATCGGTGTTAAAACCGCTCCGTACGTGTATTTATGTGCACTGTCGTACACTGCATGTTTGCGCGAACACGACGTCGGCGCTTTTTAGCATGGGGTATCTACGTGCCAAACGAAAGAAGGACATGTGGAAAACCAAGAGAGACGGCAAGAACTACGCAGTAACCCTGGATAAGTAACTCCTTGTGCACTCAGACGATCAAAATAAATTGAAAGCCACGTAATATAGTCAGATTTGCAATAAATAAGTACTGCTTTATTCTTTCTGCTCATGAATATGTGCGAAGATGCTTGTTCTGGGTTCAAATCATCACCCGCACGCCCCAAATCTTTGCAAATAGGGGGATCCAGAGAGCAGGTGCCCGATAAAAACTGCCCGACATAGTCAATAATACAAAGACACACCTTTCGTAGCTCACGTGCTTTATTTTTTGCGTTCGAATGTTTCTTTAACCGATCGTAAAGATGCACGACGGAGCCATTTTCATCCAATGACAGGACGGGCATGTTAGCAATATATAAGCACCACCGAAATGCTAGCAAACCTTGAACACACTCAACATCCCTTTCGATCGTTAGTTTGCTTAGAATCGTTGCTCGTTTTCCCATACCTTCCTTGAAATGAAACAGAGGTTTGGGCCTGAAATAGAGCGAAGTTTAACATCGTTCAGTGGTAAAGAAAAATGCTGTAACTAAAGCAATTACACCTTCACAATACCAATAAAGGTACATACTATCCGGTACAACCAAAATGACAAAAGTTATTCATGTTATTTTCCGGCGAAAAGACAAAATTCACGCCCGTTTTCCCGTACGAAAACACAGCGAGGCTGGAAATGTAGACTGCATGCTGTCTGCTTCAATTTGCAACCGGAAATCCCGTAGACACTAGCGCCAGCTGAGCCTCTAGCGTTTATTGTAATAACTCTATGAGCGGTACAACGTGCGGAATCAACCGCAGCTCCACCGCTACGTGACGTCACGCGGGCACTGCGTCAGTGTTCCTTGACTAAAAGCTAACCCGCTTGCCGCCCACTAAAGAGCAGCTGGTCACATATTTAAAACCAGTTTAAGTGGAGCACGTGGCTTCACTTCAACGTAATATTTCGGCTGCGTTCATATTTCGTAACACTAAAGCGGTACCAGTAATTTATTTTGGTTTCGTTTTCGACCAGAGTTGCCAGATTAATCCCCAATAGTCGTTCGTAAAAAAAAAAAAAGGCACTACGGATTTTTGAAAGTTGTAGAAACGTAAGATAGCCAGTGCTAGGACCAGCAGACGACGCCGGCGTCCGGCACCCGAACTCCTGACCCTGACGCTACTGTTTCATCTATGCGAGAAACAAAAGATGCTGTTCCTCGCTCTGATTGGAGGGATACAGTGGGTAGACGCAAAGGCAGCAAGCACCGCTTCGGTTTATTCACTATCCTCCCAATCAGAGCGTGGGGCTGTGACGTCACAAAATAGCCGAAAAAAAAAAGACGGCCCTGTTTGCCAAAAATCTAGATGCTAGGTTAATCGACCGACACGCTGTTTACAAACAAGTCCGCAGAAACCAGAGTTACGTGAATTGACGTGTATGCGCATGCGCCGCTCCGACAACAGCGCCACTGCAATGGCGTGATGTTAGAGCTGCGGATGGATTGATGGATGGATGGATGGATGGATGAATGGATGGATGGATGGATGGATTGATAGATGCTGACGGCTCTACCGTTTATAATGGGCGGTTGCTTGCGCCACCAAGCCTAGACAGTAAAAATGAAAAGTACGATTTCTTTTATTTTGACAATTGGCTTCCCCTCTCTAATTTCGTAACTATCACCAGGCGGTGTGGGATATTACCAGGATGACCTTTGTTTGACCGGGCAAAAAATAAAAGTAAAAACATCACCTCCCGCCGCTTTTCCCCGCCGAGGGAGTCACCAATTTTCCTCCGGTTAAACCTAGTCGGCGTTACCCCGGCACCAGGCCCACTGCGAGACACGGTGAAAACTTTGGCCGGAGCTACGCGGGAGGCAGTCCCAATTTTCCTCTGTCCCGCATATCCCCAGCAGTTTCAGTTAGTTGAACGACATTCTAATCCCCCTGATAATTTCCACCAGTCTTTCCATCTCCTATTTTTTATTAAAATGCACTTACCATCCACTCTTCCATTCTCGTCTGCCAACTACTGCGCTCCGTCTATATCCCCCCCCCGGGGAGGGCGGGAGGAAGCCCTGTGCACCTCAACGATCCATGTTCTGTTTTCTCGTCTTCCCCTTGGCATACGGCACTCCGCGTACCCATTTCCTTATACGTCCTCCTATATGTCCTATAGTCTTCAATACTCATTTTGTAGCCTCGAATAACAACGAGCTCCCCCGTGAGTTATCGCATTCTGCGCGTTGATGGATCCCAAGGGTGACGGGACGAACGGGTGCAAAGAGCCATAAAAAAGTACCATTTTATGATAAAAGCCGCAATAAATTGAGGTAGGACGTTTTTTTATTTATTAAACAAGTTCTATAGTTTCTTTTCTTCTTTTTTTTCGTTTTTACTGTGCGTTTACGTTTGTTTGAACACTCACATTGAAGTTCGCCTAGAATAATGTCGTTGAAGTTCTGAGCAGCTGACCAAAAAGGTGTTTTATCGTGAGGTTCCAACGCTGCTTTAGTTTTACCGCCTTCATCGTTGAGAAGACTACCTCAGAGCAATAAGTATGGTTGCGCAAGACTGCCAAAATGCATTCTCCCTTTTATTTTATATCTCTAACTTTTTGATGCTGCGAGCGAAGGGCTTATGCTTGTTTGGATGCCGCAAGCCGCCTTTGGCCAACCATGGTGTAGAATCACGAAGCCGACGTAATTTCGTTGCGCGAAACCAAATCAAATTTCGTTTCATGAGCAAAAAAAAAAAAAAAAAAAAAATCACAAGACGCGTTTAATCATGACTTATATTAAAATATTTTCATTTACGACAGAAGCCCTTTGAATTTCTCTGCTGAAAGTATCAAAGGGAATCATCAAGGAATTCATGGCCTTTTACAATCACCAGAACACGAAGTTTGTCGTTCGTTTCAGTTCCGTCGGGAGAGCATCGCTCTTTTGGGCGATTACGCGGGTAGAAAAGGCTTTGAAAGAGACGCGTCTGAAGCCCCTTTGCATTGGGCGTTCCTGATGGGCCACATCAATTTCAGAAGTCTCGAAGGACTGGAATGCCGTAAAGATTACGCCGTTTACAATATTGATAGCTTGGAGGGAAAAACACAGGCAGGAACCTTTCACCGTTGTCTGCTCCGAAAAGGACATATCTATAGTCGGTTTCTTGCCATCTGTTCTATTTGTTTGTTCTCATGTCACGACGAAGGAAAGCGCCGATAGTCGAACAAGCACAGAAACAGTAATGTTTTCTACCAGCGACTTCAAGTACCATGCTGTGATTTGGTGGCAGCGAAGAAGAAGAAAAGGGAGCCGAGCCCGTTTGATGGCAGGCAATAGTTCCTTCCCGGGGAACAGACGACGGAACGTGTATGATGGGAAAAAGAAAGTGAGATACTGAAAAAAGAGAAGAAAGTCAAGGAAAACGTTATAAGATCAGGGGGGAAAGATTAAGTTTTACAGAAAATAAATCCCGCAAGATAAAAAAGGGACTGTGTTTCTGTGTGGCTTCGCTGTAGACAAGATTGAATCGATAGTGTCCAATGCCTTCTATAAAGGCTATGTTTCGCGGAGTAAGTTACGACGAACCCTCTAATAGATAAATAAACATAAAATATCCGCACATTTTTGTCACTTATAAATGTTTCGTTATCAGAGACGTACAAAAGGAAATGCATGCCGAGCTCTTTGCACGTCGAGAACCTTAATATTCTCAGCACGTCACTGCTTTTTAGCACACCCCTTCTGATTGCGAGGTAATGTGAAGACTGCGGCACACACAATTAATGTGCATTTATTTCCCATAAATCGGCATGCGTGTCAATGTTACTACAGGAATGCTCCAGGGGCAGGGATTAGCCAAATATTGTTGCTACATTAAAAAGTCGGAGGGCGCTTAAGATTGGCCTTTAAGAGTGGAACGCGATAGCGTTATCGTATTCTCGACTCGCTTGAGCGCATCGCCTCTGCACGCCTTCGTCTCCGCCTTCTCGGCTTTAGTCTTAGGTCGCTGACTCCGTCGCCATCCGTGCAGGAGCAGACGTATATGCGGCATCCGCACTCGTAGAAGACGACGGCTCAAAAGAGCGCCCTGCTGAGGGAATCGGTGGCCGAGAGAGCTAACGCGTCTCAGCTCGGAGCGTTGAGTGAAAGCTTGCGCTGGGAACCTCCAGGGTTCGATCCTCACCGCCCCCGCCTTTTTCGATCTGGATGAGTTTCGTACCGGCACGAGTTTGTGTAATCACTACTGCGTGATGCACGTTAAAAAACCCAGGTTAACGATTGTACTGCACCGGCTAAATTTCTCATCTACAGGTACGACACCGGTCACCCGTTGAGGGGGACCAACATCAAGGCTGTAAAAACATACGAAGCAAGACAGTTTTATCGCCCCGCACTGGTAGGGCGGCACCGCATCCATCGCACACGTGTTCTATTCCGGCAGGCTACGCATTTTCCCCGAACGAACGATGACTGCAGGATCGCAGCGCTACTGGGCAGACTCGGAGACGGACGAAAACGTTTCGCTCCTCCGCGACGGATGGGAACTGTACGCTCCACCAGACAGACGAGCCTAGGTCATGTGGCTGTGACGACATAACCCAATCGGCCAATCAGGATTTTTGCGTCACTCCCCGTGACGGCATCGAGGCCGAAGCGACACGAGCCTCCGAACGCTGTCGCGTTAAAAGAAAAAAAATGGTGTTCCGCGTAAGACACATATGTGACTGGCTTTGTCAGATACTCTCTTCCCACTATACTCCTTATTATAAGCTGAGGTGATTTTAATTCGTGCATGGCCGCAGACAGCTTTTAATTGGACCAATATTCCGATCGTCGGTTGCACGTTATCCCGGTGACAGGATCGAAAACCTACCTCGCTATGTGCGGTAATCTCCTCCCTTAGAACGCTGAAAGCTATGGGTAGAGTCGGCCAATAAGAGGATCGCAAAGAGTTTATTTGTCAGCGAGTAGAAGAGTTTATATCGACGTTGGCTTGTTACGTGCCTCGCCTCATACGCTCCTACAGGCTTACTATAGCCGGAGTGTCTGCACCGTTCACAGTTTTGCTGAAGCAGGTCATCGCGGGGGCTAAAAGAACATGGCGTAAAAACAACCCGTCAAAATTAAAAAAAATGATGAGCCATTATACTTTGAGAAGGTGGACGACCAGCGAAGCTGTTTAGCACAGGGCACAGACGTGACATCCCGTCACGTCATATGACTTCACGACTTCATGTCACGTGAGGTCAATTTTCCCGCTACATTTAGCCGGGAAACTTCTTTGGCGTTGAGGTCCCGTGACGTCAGTTTTCCCACTAAATATAGCGGGGAAACTGCATTGGTGTTGAGGTCACGTGACGTCAATTCGCCCGCTAAATTTAGCAAAAAATGTCTCCGCCAAATTTAGCGGACAAATATTCAGGCTAAATTTAGCGGGGAAATTGACATCACATGATGGCATGAAGCCGTGACGTCATTTCTTTTGCCGCACACAAAAAATCCACAGGACCCTAGCCATAAACAGCTTCGCTGTAAGTTCGGGAACGCTTTTACGGTGCTTCACCACCACACTCTACGTCGAAATGCGAAAGCACTGGCTGCCTCCCATGACGACTGTATTACGCTGATTAAATTGAGACGAGTCCTATAACGGCTAACGTTCGTACATTTTCATTCAATAGAGATGGGCATACTCAGCATATCGCAGATTGCGTTCGGTGATCCCCTCTTCAGCGGGCTCATTCCTCGTGCGAGGCATTGTGAAGGGTGCGGCGCATCCAGTGAGCCCCTCTTCATACGATTCGGTCATGCGGGTGGTAGATAGAGAGGAGCGGGACGTAAGAACTCTCAATTGTCAAGTGCCCCCCGCACACCTTTTTTTTTTTTTTTTTGTTTGCTTGAGCGGTCATGGAGGACACCGATATTTTGAGCATTAGGCTCGAAATCTCGGTGTCCTCGGTGTCCACTCAAAACTTTGAAACTCGGGACGTTGGGAACTATGTTTTGTTTTTCTTTTAAATTTATCCGCTTATCAGTCTCCCGAGCATGAACATGCATTTAGTTTTACAGATGAGTACTTTCCAAGGGGAGGCTGTCGAAACACAAACGCCATGGCATTTAAAACAACAACAAAAAACTGCGCCAAACAAAAGTTACCTTTATATGTTTGTTAAAACTAGGAGGGGCGCAATCGCGCGTTACGTTATAAAGTACACACAGAAAAAAAAAGATATATTTTAGAGCGCAGCTCTTAGGCGCCCGTTTGCGGATTGAGCGGCGTTGGCGTCGGCGTCGGCGTTAGCGTAACCGCGCGTTGCATTATGGGACGTCTCATATAATGACGCCACACGCGACGTCACGTGTGACGCCGCGAGGGCAAGAGTTTTCCGCTAAAGTTAGCGAAAAAATATTACCCTCGTGACGTCACACGTGACGTCGTGTGTGATGTCAATATGGGAAACTTCCCATATAATGCAACACGCGGTTCGCCGACGCCGCTCAACCCGGAAACGGGCGCCTAAAAAGAATGCCCTCCCCTCCTCCTCCTCCTCAAGAGCTGCGCTGTAATTTGGTATTACAGAGAGCTGTAAACATCTTTATTTTTGACTCCCATTTTCACATGTAATACACCCCAAAAACTTATGTTCGACGTGCAGGGCATGGACGTTGAACCGGCGGTACTAACTTTCGCGAGCGGCTTCGTAGCCGAGTTGTACAACTTAACAAAATATGAAATGTACGTGTGACTGACCGCAAAAAAAGTAATCGGGTTTCGTTTTTTTGGGGGTCCTACTGCAAAACCTTAAATTATTTTTTTATTCAGTGTTTGATACGTTCTTTGGCAGTTTAATATGTTATATCCCACCGTCATCAAGCCTCTCGTAAAAGATGAGGCTGTCAGTTTGACGTTAGTGCGCGGTACGTCAAACTGAAGTTTTGGAGTGTCTTATATTTGAGGAGAGGTGTAACGGTTACGCCCTTTTTTGAGAGTGTATTGAGCATATACCTTACTGAGAAGGTAATAGCCTTATTCCTCTCAACTGCTCCCTTCAACGGGCCGTTACCTTCCCGATATTACTTTCCAAAGTAATACTTTCTTTTTTTTATTTTGCGCGGAAGCACGGATTGTCGGGAAGTTAATCTAAGCAAAGACTGCGGCAGTAAAAAGAGGGCGTGCTTGAAACCCAACACGCGGAAGGGGGCATTTTATGTGTGAGACGGGCGTGTCGGCAATAACTGTTAAAAAGCAATTAAGCACGCGTAACAGAGTCGTCTGTGCTTTGTGAGCGAAAGGGCCATTATAAAAATAACCGAGAAGTACAAGGTCGTAAAGGTTCCCCTGAGAGCAGAACTGTCTCGTTAGTTGCAGCACATCGCGTTGCTCTGATCCCTTTATTGGCCTTTTAGTGGGATTATGCTTTTGCCCGGTGAACTAACGGCTTATATTTTGTGCTCATATTTAATATTCTTGAACAGGATACTCGATAACTAGCAAAGAAAACTAGTGGAATGGTTTTACAATTTGCTGTTACCTAAAAATATGCTTACTCCGCAATGAAAGAAACAATATTGTCACGGAAATTCTATTACAGGCAAAATACACAGTTTCGGTAAAAAAAACGCAAAAAAACAATCAAACTTCAAAAGATATTCGTTTAGACGACGGTACTAGCATCGCTATTCAACAGTCAAGCACTGCTGAGGCGTACCCACCGACTCCAGACTGGCGCCCGAACAAAGCGTTTTTCTATCCAAGGTGGCCAGACTAGCTCTAGAAGCGCGGCTGCTTGCGAACGTCTTTAGTTTATTAACTTTCGTTAGTTTCTGGACATATCTATACGCACTGCCACTTAATTACATGAGGGACATTTCATAGTTTTACGAGCATTAAGAAATTACGGAACGACGCTTAAGCTTCGCCTTTAAGAGTGGAACGCGATAGCTACATTAAAGACCCCGCTCGTTCCCAAGCCTCGCAAACGTGTCTGCGTGGACTAGTGGGTGGGCACAGCTTGGAGCTCGTATGCGTAAGCGCGCTTTAAAGGCACGGTGGCGAAGATAAGCCACGAGGCCACCGTGAACGTGACTTGGATGTCTGCGCGAAATATAAGTCGGTTACTGATTGGGTGACTTGTTTCGAAGCCTACGCGGAGAGCAAGTCGTCTGCTTCTTGCACAGTAGTTGGGATGACGTCAGAACGACGCCGAGCTCTGATTTGCTTTGATTGAAGGGAGAGTGGGTAGAGCTCAATTTCGATGCCTTGAGATTTACCCACTATTTTTTTTTATCAGCCTATAAGAGTTCGGCGTCGTTCTGACGTCACCGCAACTCCTGCGCAAGAAGCAGATCACTTGCTCTCCGCATAGGCCAGTCAAGGCCGTCACGGTTAGTTGTCTTCGGGTTTTGTACAACAGAAACTGAAGAGCGTGCATTGTTGCCCTTGTCGTCCCGTACAATGCGGACTCCTTTTGTGAAGTTCTCGAAAAACAAGACACATTTTCATTCTTGTATGTAAAAAGTACTTTTAATAACAACAAAAAAAGAAGCGTGGCTTAGTCGGTAGCGTGTCTGGCTCGCAACCGAAGGGTCGTCGGTTTGCTCCCCCTCCGCCTAAAATTCTTTTTTTTTTTCTTTAGGGCGAATGAATTACTTATCAACCAGGTAGGAGCTTTCCATCCCGCCAACACCGACGCCGGCTTTTCTGCGACATCGGCTCCTTAAAGCTGTCGCTTTAAAAACACTCATCGACATTCCGGGCACCTCATTATCGCTCCTCACCCAATCAGATTGCAGCATGGGTCGATAAGAGAGTCGAAGAACCAATCATGAAGGAAAGTAGCGAAATCCCAAAAGGCCACACCCTCCTTGTCTTATTCTGTCAGTGAGTGCATAGATCAACTCGACTCTGACGTCACGTTACCGCGGTGGCGCTGCTGTTCGCACTGCGCACGCGCAGAAGCTTGCCTCACGCATATCTGGTGCGCAGCCCCATAGCCCCCTATGTACTGACAAAGCCTGGCAGATCGCCACGAGACGCGGCCGCCGAAATGAAAAAGTGGACCGGCACACAACGAATGAGAGGAGGGCCACGTGGCTGGCGACACGCTGCGGCAACGCGCGGAAACACACTTCTCCCGAGCGAAAAAGTGTGTTTCGGGTCCTCGCCGCTGCAAAGGCTGTGCGCTGACGTACAGGTTCCCCGACAATTGACTCTTTGATGCTCTATGCTACCAGATCCTCGCGCTCCAAATCTGCGACCGGGCACTCTATGGTTCCGTCGTTGAACTGCCAGGATATGTGAGTATAGAGGAGGTTATGACTGCCCACACCCGGTGTGGAGAAAACGCGGGCTTGTTTGTAAATGGTGTGTTGGTTTGTAGGCGTCTATGGAACCCATGTAGAATTCACTCACACAGCTTTGTACTCGCTCGTGCCATGTCATACTCATTATTGGGGAAATGCTTAAAAAAAACTTACATAAAAACGAAATGTTTACAAGCTGAGTTTTTGCTCTATTTTGATCTCGCACCGTCTTGTTTTGAGAAGTGGTTAATTCAATGCAATGTCAGTGGCTGGGGCCCTATAACGATGCTTAAAAATAATTGTGCGTAACTGGGCAAGTGCGCGTTTGCATATTGTAATCACCTGGCACCCTAGTGAAGGTTGTTGATTAGGTCGAAATAAATAGTTTAGCTAAGTTGCCTATTAGTTTCTAGTGTTATTTTTTGTAAATTGCAAAAAAGGAGAAGAAAAAAAAAAACACCACAGAGTGAACGAAAATTTCGCTTATGCAAAGCGAATCTGATGCACGAACAAATTGAGATGTGAAAAAGAAAAATGAATCTTGCGACTTCCATACACTTTACCTCCTTTAAAAATTAGTTTCAGGGAGGTATGACATTATCCAAATGAGTGTACTATTTATCAACAAGGGCGCATGTCCGGTGCAGCTACGAATATTGCCCATTAGCCGAAAAGCTGTGACGGAGCAGAATTCGCAGCCTTGACGTAACGCCCGAGATATTTTTTATTTATTTAATTATTGGTGGAAATTGCCGGTGGCCTGTGAAGGGGCCCAGGCAAAAGCAATAAAAAGATAACTGGAAGCAAGAAACATCACATAAAAGCAGAATTATGTACAACAAAGCAGACCCTAAGTAAACATGGGTAGATCTGTACACATGCAAAGGCAGAGCTACCCCCGCATACGCACAAAACAAAATTGACCAAGACACATCAGCCGTAAAGTACAGGGATACAAAATTTATCCCAGCCAATCTAAGAACTTGCGTCATCAGTGACGAGTGACTGGAGGCCGTCTGATAATGCTACAGGGCAGTCTTCGTTTACCAGCTGTGACGGAAGCTTGTTCCATTCAGTAACAGTGCGATGAAAAAAGCTATACATATAAACATAACTGTGACAGAAAACGTCGTTCATCGTTTTATCGTGTTTATTTCTAGTTAGTCGTTTAGAGTTGACTGTAACATACTCGCTTGACGACAGACCATTTGGGCTGTTGATAAGGCTGTGGAAAAACTTTAGTCTGTTAATGTTCCTTCGAGTAGCTAGCCGTGGTAAGCCGGATAGCCGATAGAGCTCAGTAATGGATGATCGGCAACCGTACCGGTTGTAGATAAATCGCAGTGCTTTCGTTTGCATATTTTCTAGGGCATTGGTACAGACTTGCGACCTTGGATCCCACACACCGTCTGCGTACTCCAAAATGGGACGAATTAAATATTTATAAGCAGCCAGCTTAGTTGTAGAGGTGCTGTGGCGTAAGTTTCTACAAAGAAACCATAACTTCCTGGAAGTCCTCGTGACTAAATCGCTAATATGTGCGTTCCAGCTGAGGTTTGAGGTGATTGTTACCCCGAGGTATTTGTATTCTGTGACTTTTTGCAAGGGTAGATTTTGAATTGTGTAGGTAAAGGAAAGTGGTTGTTTCTCTTTAGTGACTGTCATGTGGGCGCTCTTGGAAGCATACAGCACTACTTGCCAACGCTCAAACCATGATGATATTTGCAATAGGCAATCGTTAAGGTTGACTTGGTCAGCACGACACACAATGTTTGTAAACAAAACGCAATCATCCGCGATAAATTGACACTGTACAGATGGATGACTTATTTCAAGATCGTTTATAAAAATCAAGAACAAAAGAGGCCCAATCGCTGACCCCTGCGGAACGCCGGAAATAACGCGTTTCTTTTGCAACTCACGACCACTGGTGCTTATGAATTGTGTACGATTGCTCAGGTACGAGTCAAGCCAGGCAACTATTTTATCATTATTAAGGACACATTTCAACTTGTGCAAAAGCTTGGGGATGGGTCACGTGGTCGAACGCTTTCGCGAAATCTAGGAATATGACATCTGCTTGCCCGGATTTATCTAGTATACCCGCCAGCTCGTGGATTGTGTGCAGAAGCTGCGTGACTGTAGATAAGCCGCGCCTAAAGCCGTGTGGCTCGACGTGGAAAAAGTTTTTTTTTTTTTTCAAGGAACGCCATTAGATGATTGCACAAAAAGTGATCAATAACCTTACCACTAGAGCATAACAAAGAAACTGGCCTGTAATTCCGTACTTCCATAGTACTGCCGGATTTGTGGATTGGGACTACTCTGGCGTTCTTCCAATCGCTGGGAACCACACCAGTGTTAAAACTATGAGTGTAAATTACGTATAAATATTCTGAGCAGCATTCAGCGTATCTGTATTTGGTGTTGCGTCGGGCCCGCAGGACTTCTTGTTGTTGAGCCTGAGAAGATGTTTGAAGATACCCTCTTTAGACACAACAACGTCCGGAACTCTGAAGTTCCTCTTGCTATACAATGGTAGTTGGAAAGTGTCATTAGTGTATAGGGAAGAAAAAAATGGAATAAACAAGTTCGCTATAACCTCGTCGTCTTCGGCGATATGGTCGTTTTGCTTGACTGTCGTCACTGACTCGCTTTTATTCGATAAGTAGGCCCGAAATTTCTGCGGGTTATATTTAAAAAAAAAAATGACCGAATCTCCACTTGGTGAAGGATGTTGATTGGGGCGAAGCTGTGGTGGTGATGATGATACTGATTTTATTGTTCATTGGTAGTGCTGATGGTGCTGATTTTTTTTTCTTGCTCATAGGTAGTGCTGAGTTCCGGGTTGCGTTTCGACTTGATTATTACTGCTTTATGGTCGGTGAAATGCAGAGCCAGTGGTTCTTCTAGCGGGTCAGCTTGGATCCGCTAGAAGCCGTGGGAACGCATCTCCAACGCTTAAGTCAACGGTCCATGTCAGAAAGAGAATGAGTGGTATGAAACGGGGTTATATACGCATTTGAGCATTTGACCGCAGCGCCCTCTCGTCTATAAACGTTGAGCCAATGCGTGCAAAGTTTCACGCGATTATATACGCATTTGACCGCAGCGCCCTCTCCTGTATAGACGTTGAGCGGCTACATGCAACGTTTCATCCATGACATCCCCAGCTCTTGAGTTACTACCACATCTCAGAGCCCCCTACTCGTCCCGCAGTCGTGGCCGAGTGGTTAAGGCGATGGACTAGAAATCCATTGGGGTCTCCCGCACAGGTTCGAATCCTGTCGACTGCGCAAACATTTTCTTTTCTTTTTTTTTAAGAAGACAGATGAGATGGCAATCGATGTGAGCACGGACGGACGGACGGACGGACAAGGCTAGACCCTAAGGAGCTTCGCCCCTAAAAAGAAAGCATTGTTACGTTGAAGAAGTGTAACCTAGAATTTTTTATCATAGTACGCAGCTGATTACGAAGCACTCCCAGGATGCTGATCGTGCTCGTTCGGTTTCTTCTCACCCGGTTAATCTTCCGTTTTTAGCGAAGGATTTCGCGCATTATCCAGCGATTGTACTTTTTTACTTTCTTTGCGCGCAGCGGAACGAACCTACTGATACTGGTGTGGACGTCCGTCTTCAAGAAAGACCAAAGTGTGTCTGGGCACACGCCGTCCTGCTTTTGAATGTCAGAGAAACTGTCGAAAGACACCTCCAGATAATCTAATATGTCGACATCACTCGCCCTACTGTAATCTTTGTACGTCTTGGTTTCTGGTAGAGTCATTACGCGGTGAATTCCAGGAAAATCGCAGACTACCATTCCATGATCCGATATGCCTTCCATAACCCCCGCGTGAACGCCTAGTCGTGCCACAGACTTGGAGACGAAACTTAGGTCGAGCAGTGAACTACATTGTTGCGAAACGCGCGTTGGGTCTCTGACGACCTGTTGCAGGTTATGGCAGAAAGCTATGTCAACAAGAACATTCGAGTGAACACGATTTGTTAATGACGACCTGCTGTTCCAGTCGATGTGAGGCAGGTTAAAGTCGCCTGCCAATATTGTAAAAGAAGTTCGCTGAGACTGGACACGTAGGACATCCTGGATGCTCTCAAAAATATCGATATCAGCGTTTGGACGTCTGTACACACCCCCAATAAGAAAGGATTTGCACCCACACTGTACTTTGACCCGTATTGTTTCGTGATCGGGCGATTCGTGAACGGCCACGCAAGCGAGCGAGATCTTCACTAGCAGTGCAACCCCGCCACCTCTGGAATCGCGATCCCGACGGAAAACTTGGTATCCCACAGGAAATACTTCAGAGTTTGTTATCTCACTGTGTAACCATGTTTCTGTGATTATGTCAACGTCCGGGCTTAGATCGAGCAGTGCACATCCAATTTGTGCTATTTTATCTACGACACTTTGCGCGTTTAAGCTGACAAGTCTAAAGGGTCTGCACGTCACTGCGGGTCGGGCATAGCCCCAGCACCAACAGCGTTGCCCGTCCAAAGGGGACAAAAATACGGTTTGAAAAGACTTCTTTCGGGCCAGTTGTCGACCACGCGCAACTTTTCAAGCTCTGAACCTTCAACGGACACATGGAACGAAGCGCATATTAGTTGTGACGTCTCCAAAACACGAGTCTTGAGTGACACCACATAAACTTGAGTTGTGACGCCACTGAAACATGGGTTTTCGACGACACAAAAATATGGGATGTGAAGTCGTATAACCAAGATCTGATGCGCATGTTTACATGACAGCATATCCGACACGGCCGAAACACACGCAACAAAATATTTGCGTGTATATTTTCGTCAGCTGAGCACCAGAAAAACTGCCCGTCTGACGTTATTATCTCATAAATTTGATACAAACGGCCATGAGCGAAAACGTGCGCAATGCACCCCGTGTCTTTAGCCAGAATGACTACGACACACATGCAACCAAATCACATATCGTGATTTTCCTTTGGTAAGAAATTTCTACCATACCATAATTTTCCACTGAGTTCACATTTAGAACATGGTATTCTCAATTCCACCACCACCTGAATAACGTAGATATAATACTAATTTTGTAAATTTCCCAAGGTAGAAAAACAAAATACGCAAGTGTAGTTTTTTTGTTTTGTTTTTTATATGAAAGCCGATGGAAATTATCGCCTATCGCCGACAGTATAGTGTCACGCTACTTTGTATGAGTAAAAAAACAAGGATATTGATGTTGAACCTAATGTGGAACAACGCGCGCCACTGTGCATGTACCAACAATAACAATACTACCACACGCAGCCATCACTTATACGCTCATTTGCACGCCTCTCAAAGACGCATATATCTACGCGATAGATACACGGATGTGCTTACACTTTTATTATATACAGCAATAAGCAAATACATACACAAGCGGTAATAATTTGCGATATCAGTTTGGAGGCTACTTAAGTCACGAATGGCGTGCAGAAACAGTTTTAGACAGACTGGAATAAATAAAAAATTGACACTCGGTGTAATTATTCTCATTTGAATCAGGCGACAGTGAGGAAATTTATATTGGGTTTGGTTTTCTTTTCTCATAGAATATTTACCAAAATGAAACAAATAGCCGTCGCTCGAAGCCGTTTTCCGATAATATCGGTCGTGTTTCACTTTCAAGCCGTAGGCAAACCATCTATTTCGTTCGAATAAAAAAAAAAGTGCTTCCTCTGCTTCTTCTATCTGAGTGAGATGACCTAGTTTCTGCAACTAAGACATATCGAGGGTAGCCTAGAATTAATAATTCCGCATCGTTGAAGACGGGAGCGGATATTGTTTAATCCAATTTCAAAATAGGCTTACTGTCGAATAGTCTGCAACCACATTACTATGTACAGCAATCCCTCCTATGCTTTTTCTATCCCAAAACAAATATCTAAAAAGAAAACGAACATGTAATACGATAACTTAAGCAGTTAGAAGCGCCCGAGAGAACGAACTCCGGCTACAAGATAGTGCACTAAAAAAAAAAAAGGAAACTAAACACAGTGAGCAAGTTCCCTGTCGCCTCCTCTTCACAATACTCGACGGAGTAATATCTCAACGAAATCGATGTCGAGCGTCCGCGTCTAACGGTAGATCGAAGACGCTAGACGCGAGTCGCAGTCACGAGCAGAGGCGGACATTTACATTAGGGTCGATGTGAAAGCCACCAGTGAGCCGGGGACGAGTGGACAGAAAGTGTCGCGTTCGCGATATTGAGTTAGGCCAGCGAATCCGAGACAAATATCCCAACGGTTTCTCTATGTTTTATTCATCCTCTTCTGGTGTCATTCCTGAACAACATACATAGGGAGTTTTAGTTTCGCATTTTTGAGCAAACGCAAGCACTGTGAGTTTGCGTTCGCGTATCGTGAATCTGCGTTGCGCATACGCGTTATGCGCCAATCCAAGACGCAGTATGGGCTCCGCAAACGCGCAGTGTAGAACATGCAACGCTAACGCAAAAGAAGAATGTTTGCGTGCGCTTGTATACGCAATGCTAAAAAAACTTAGTAATGTCATTAACGTTGCCCGTACACCTATATTCTTAACGTACTCTGATGCGTCCATACCCCGTTTCACGTCATGTCCGACCCCAGCCAAGGCTATACGATAGTCAAAAGAAGGGGGCGTCAAAAGTCTAATCACATGGCGGTCGTCGTCTCTGTTTCCTTTTTTTTATCACCGACCAGACCAATTGCTCACAGTGAATTCGCAGCGGTCCTGTGCTTTTTCTGTGCGCTATAGTTCTCTGCGGTGATCAGCAATCCCACAAAGACAACGCGCGCGGTGACTTTGCCCTTATGGCGCTTCTGCTTGGTTGGTTCTATATGTCCCGCAAAGCACTTCGGAGTGCCAACACCTTGTAGAAATCAAAGCATGCGCGTCCGCTCCGCGGCATCAGAGTGGCTAGCCCAGCACGCGGAGGAACAGACTCGACAGGGTATGAGTGTGTCGGCGCTCCGACCAGACGGGCCATAGCTTCGAATGGAGGCGTTTGTACGATTCTTATTTACGCTTGCATGACGATGGCCAGATTAGGATAGCAGCCGTTTTTATTTTGCAGAGTCGAGAGAGAAACTTAATTCTAGGTTTTGTCTCTTGAATAGCCACGAGTGAAAACAATTATGGTAAATATTTTTGGAGAATTACCATGCCGCCAATGTTTTATTGACCTTTATGAAACCGATGAAAACATTGTTCAGCAGTCACAAATACCTTTCTTTGGCACACGTCCTATTAATTCTCCGTTTTTCTTTTCGCTTCGAAACTAGCTTTTTCATGCATTTTTTCTCACCAACTTCAGTACATTTTACTGTAATTGTATGCAAATGTTAACAATGGCATGAATTTTTTTTTTTTTTTTTTTTTTTGCGTAACAACAAAGATGCGTATTCCGGGGAGTTTTTCTTCAGCAGAAATTGAACGGGTTGCATTCCATCGCACCGAAACTAACTGAAAAATGTGTTTATTAGAAGCACGATAATTTTAATAGGTAATATGAGTGCACTGTAAAACTCCAATCAATGCTGTGTGTACATGCCCATAGGCGCTCGGATACCTGGTGCATGCACACTTGTGTGACATATAGCTTGTATCGCTATCATTAATATTTGCTTTCTAAAATTAAAAACAAAAATATGATGGGCCTCTAGTGTAACAAGACTAGATGGGTATAGCTTGAAAAAGAATAATACTTTAAACTGAGTTGGTTTTGAAGCAGTCTGGACATGGGATAAAAAGCAAAACTGGCGGTACAAATCTAAAAAAAAAAAATATATATATATATATATATATATATATATATATATATATATATATACATATATATATATATACATATATATATATATACATATATATATATATATATATATATATATATATATATATATAAGAGAGAGAGAGAAAGAGAAAACGTAGCGCAGGAGGACGAAAAGTATATGCGGCAGAAAACGCACTTGAAACGGTTATTGGAGTTTTTAAAGCATATTATTCGTAAAGTTCGTCGACGTTTGGTCTGGCCGAAACGTCGATGAACTTTACGAATAGTATGTTTTAAAAACTCTAACAACCGTCTCAAGTGCGTTTTCTGCCCTATATAATAATATATATATATATATATATAGATAAAAGTCGTGAAAGCTAAACTTAAGTGGTTTGTGTGAGTGAGCTATACGCCCAGGGGGACATAAGGTGGGTGGCTAATCTTTTCGATAAGTGAACTAAATAATTAAAATTCACTAATTAATTTTTAATTAGTAAAAATATACATATGATTCCAATTAAAAACCTGCTGAGCGTCGTCTAGAACCCCTAAATCAGTAATTTTTAGAAAGACTTTGAGCGTGTGTGAAGCGCAGTAGTGCGCTGAAGTTACCACTCGTGGAGCAGGTCCAAGGCTGGGGCTGATAAGAGACGGAAAAATGGCGCGGGCGCCTTACCGAAACCGCTAGCCTTGTACCTGCTCCACGAGTGGTAACTGTAGTGCACTACTACGCACTGAAAGTCTTTCTGAAAATGACTGATTTAGCGGTTTTGGATGACGCTCAGCAAGTTTCTAATTGGAACTATATGTCTATTTTCACTACTTAAAAAGTTAAGTAATGATTTTTAATTAATTAACCGACCTATCGCAAAGATTAGCGACCAACATAATGTCGCCTTGCGCGTAAAACTCGCTCGCACACACCGCATAAGTGTAGCTTTCATGGCTTTTTTTTTAAACAAAAATGCAAGAATAAAAAAAAAAGCACCCTGTATTTATATTAGACACGGTGAACACAGACCATACTATTCTGAGCAGGTAGCTCGCGTCCGAAAGCCGTCAAAAGGTTTAAAGGGGTACGGAAACAAAAATTGAAATATTCCAATTTCGTTCGGAAATGAGTCAAGCATGACGGATAATAACCGTAAATGATAATCGCACGTTTGTATTTTGAACGATTGGCTATATTTTTCGTTCCAAACGGTGCACTCGAGCAAGCGCTCGAAGAGAAGCGAACGGAGGGCGTGATGCATCATGGGATATCCGACGCAAACAAAAACAGAATGAAAAGATTTCCCGTGTTCGTGACGTAGCAAGGCTGGCGTGGTTATGAGCTTTGCCCTTGGTGACGTTGTCAGCGTTGTGCTGGTGTCAATAGTGTCAACGCCTTACAACCGAGCCGTTCGAAGTACACGTGGGGTGACGAGCGTGTGGCTGGTCCAAGGAACACGTAGCTTCCACAGAACTGTCAGCTTAGGGCTGAACGGGTTGGGGAAAGCAACCTTTGTCCGAGTTTTGAGCGACTGGCTAATCTTCTAGGGGGAGAATGGCTGTATTCTGGTGCACAAACGAGGGTCCGAGAAAGAGGGGAGTCCCTCCTTTCCGTCTTCTTGGACTGTTTGGTTTAATGCGCGATTTGTGAGTTGAGGAAGAAAGCTATGAAGGAAAATGGTGAAATTCCAAAGAGCGGCGCTACTCCGAAGGATTCTGCTACGTCACGACTACGTAGCAAGTTCCCCAACGTTGCTAGATTACCTCCCAAATAGGTTACGCATGCATCCACCAAGTGCACATTGGAAGATTATTTAATTAGCTTTAAAATTAGTTTGCCTGTGCCTTTCAACGCAAGACTTGTGTTATTGAGGTTATGGTGCAACATGCAACACATTAAAGCTAAAAAATGAGCGCTGGAATTTCGTTTCCCTACCCCTTTAAGAAGCACTTCGGAAGGCGCAGCTCGTCTTACAAATACGTCTACTTTGCCTTTATGAAAATACAGAAAATATTGGAGTGGTTCAGCACTGACTAACCTTGTGGGACACAGCACCAATATTAAAGTTTAGCAATAAAAAAGCTGCAAATTCATTTTATTTGAAGCAATCATAACTGGAAATTGTTCCTACGGTTTTGCAGCAATCCATTGGTCGGATTGTTGCTTTTCGGTTTGGAACAAAATGTTAACCTTTTTTTCCTCGGCACGATTTCCCCAAACGCCAGCACACAACACTTATAAACCATTGACTCTCAAATTTGCTGCAAACACTCTACTCGACCGTGGGCGTAGTGAAGACCGCGAGGCTCGAGTCTTGTTTCCACATATCCAAACCTTCTTTGTCACAAATCCGCTGTCTCGCTTTTCCTTGCCTGCGAGACAACTGGCGTCTGAGAAAGATGCCTCGTCACGCCGTGTAATCTTCTTTTTAAGTGTTAATTACATTTGTTACAGCCAATAACACACTTCCACCTTCGCTGTTTCGAACAACCAGAAGGGGAATGATGACGCACAAAGAAGACAAAGAAATGACAGGAAAAGGCATTGGTGGGTTCTTTGGGAATGGGCTAGCATGACCCCTGGACACGCCACACACGACCCCTAAAGTTCCTCGATAAGAGCAGCGACAAGCAGCGACATTTTTAAAACGCCCACTGCGTGACGGCGCAGGTTTTAGAAAGCGAATGGCGGCGCACAGCAAAAGACTGGACTGAAGAAGCCATTTTGTTACAGCAGAATGTGCTTTGTCATTTGTATTGGATGTCACTTTTAAGAAGTATCGAGGGGCTTTAACGACTCCCTTTGGGAAACGCTAACGCTGACCCCTTCACCTTTCTCTTTTGGCTTTCTCTTTTGCTTCCCCCTATTTTCGCTCCCTTTTTTGGCCTCGGTACGGGGCCAGTGTTACCATTTCCTAAAGGGGGACGTGTGTGAAGTCTTCCGAGGGTCATGTTAACGGATTCCCTAAAAAAACCACCAATCGATCTTCCTGTAATTGTTTCATCCCTTTTCAGTACTCTGCTTGTCAGAGTACGTCCACGGCCTTGGATACGGTCATTCATGTCAGTCGTAGAAAGAACCACATCTATATCACTCGCGGAAGGAACGAAATCTTTAGTTTTAACTACACACACACCACAGCCAACGCACCATTGCTATGGAAATAAAGAGCCAAGAACAACCGACGATGGCAGAGCGGCAACTGAGCACGCCTGCGTTCTACCGCTCCCCGGGGCGTTCTCCTCTCTGGCTCCGCGCAAGCTGTGAGTGTGACTTCGGCGAAAACCAAAGGGCTTATTTTTAAGAAAACCCGGCGGTGTCTCAGTTTGTCAGCGCCTGGGAGGGAGGGAGAGGTTGACGCGGGCTGACGTCAGCGCTTCGGACCAATAGGACGTCGAAAGCTTTACCGTCTACCCCTCTTTTTCCCTATCGCCCCGGCGCTGATAAACCAAAGACACCCCCGAGTTTTGGTCAAAACGAGCATTCTAATGCTAACACATTAAAAGAAGACGTTCTATGCCCGGGCAATCTGGCGATCATCGTCAGTAACGTCGCAGCACAAAACTTATGGGGCCGGATGGAACATAGCTGCTCACTGATCCGGGCGCAAGTGACACCACCGGAAGTTCGGTGCCTATTCCAGAAGTCGGGCGTCTCCTGGACTTCCTAGTGCATTCGGTCGATGTTTTGGTTCATGTTTTCTTGTGTCTCTAAGTGGATTTTAATAATCCCGTTTTGAATTAAGTTCCGAGAATGAGGCATTTAAACAGGGGACATATATGCACACTTTATCAACTAGAATCTGAAACATTTCACATCGAATGGCTTTCCAGGAGACTTCTTGGGTCTGCACGCGCTGTTTCAAAGCAACAGCCAGGCTCTCTAGAGATGAGTAGCAGAAATCCAGCTCCCTTGTCGCTTTCCGAGCAAGCATTCGGAAGAGTTGCGAAGCCTGGCAAGCGGTCACTTCAGGGACAAGCCGCTCGCTTCCGGTGGCTTCATACCTGATTGCTCGATGCTCCATCCAGCCTTGTATTGTAGATGGAGATCAGATCAGTTCCTCGCAGGTGCTCGGTGGAGAAGACTCTCATCTGGCGCTCGATGCTTGGCCTACGTGCTGTGACGTGGCTGACGTCATAAAACGAAACGCGCATGCTTTAGTTTCTAAAAGGCGTTGGGAGAGCCCTGAGCCCCACGGCCGGAGTAAGGCGAGTGTCGAAGCTGGAAGTATATCTAGACATAATAAAAGACTCTGCATTGTGGCGCTGTCTACAATCTTTCACGTAATTGCGTCATGTTTGGTGTGTCGGCGCATACTGTATTAGATGCGTTAGAATTTTCGTTTCGGTGAACCAATCGACCAACTCCGTCTGCCTTAGTGCGGCTAGGTTTTTGAGCCAATAGACCTATTGCTAACTCACCCAAGCATCAAGGAGAACGCTCGGAACGCAAGTCTACGCGACGTACACGCTCGCCTTCCCTGTATAAAACATTCGAAGTAATAACCAAAATAAGGCAATGACGAACGCGCGTGAAAGATGAAATTTGCTTCAATATTTTCCCTTTAGAACAGTTACTACTGCAGACACCAGCAAGCGCAGCACGCGTAATTACACCGGCAGCATGCTCCTTGGTGCCGGTATAATCTAGCAGAAGGCATTCTGTTTTTATACAAATTGAATTTTTGGATGATAACACGCAAATTCTGGACTTATCACGGAGTGTGTTTAATCTACCGGATTTTATGAGAAAACCGCGACGAAGAATCGCCGCAAAGAACCGTCACGAATAAGCATCATGAAAGACCACGACCTCACTTTCCCTGCCAAATTTAGCGGAGAAATTCAATTTATGTTCAAATCGCTACTTTACGTTTTCCTTACTAAATTTAGCTATCGAGACTCGACAGACGAACGCACGCAATCTGACGGTTTCGTGGCACGAGAAATGAAATCGCATTTAAAATGCATGACCTACTCCGTCGCCGGTGTGTTCAAAGTTGAGGCTCAGCAGGCACCTCAACCTTCGAACTTAAAAATATCCCAACCAGAGACAGTGGAACCTTAATGAAGGCAGTAAATTAAGTGGCGCAAAAGCATGATTTACCAGCCCCCCAAACAAATTACGTTGTAGCTCTTCAAAGATTATACCGTCAAAAGCCGATAAAATTCCGGAAATCATTATTCGCTTTTCACACTAAGGAACACGAGAAGAGTTGTTCCGGAATAAAAAGAAACTTCGACGCAGGACAGTTGAAGTTTATCTGCAAGAGAATTCAGCAGAGCAGAATAAGGCACTTCTCTGAGTGACGAAGGAGGGGGTTATACAAAGGTTCCATCAATTCGTCTGGCACCAACACGGAAACCTTCTTGTCAGACGAAAACAGCCGGTGTTAGATGTGAGCATAACTTGCATGAATTGCAGTGGTTTTTTTATATACTTGTTTTAGAGCCTAATTGATTTCCTTTTTAATTTTTGAATGTTTGGTCACAATTTTCTGCTTCCGTGTGATCTTGAAAAGTGCCTTGGCACTACACTTGATGATTTTACGAAAGGTTTTAGTGTGAATGCACAATCTTCAAGAATAAAAAAAACCTAAGACTTTAAAGTGCTTTCTTTTTTAATTCGGCTTTCGCTTTTACTTTGATGTAATAATGATAACAGAAAACTGGTATCGGTGGGATATGAATGTTCAAAAACATAAGAGTTTTGCGCGTTTTTTTTTGTTTCTTGCTTTAGTCGTACCACGTTTTGGGCTAACGGGGTGTGTTTGCTAGTCAAGGATACAGTGAAATGTGAACTGTTGACCGACAAGTAATGTGTTAGGCGTGAGTACAAAGTATTTACAGTGCGTGAAAGTAGTAAAATAGTAAGTCTGTGTTACAGTTCAATAGATAAAAATAGTGACAGTTGTTTTAACGCATGGTTTTGATTTGTCAATGAAACTAACTATACATTTATTTGTGGCGGAAATTTTAATATTGTTATGTTGAGAGTTATGTTCATGCCGGCACCGGCATGAACGGAATGACAAGTTCATTTTTCTTCTTCACTCAGGTGCTGCTGCTCTGTTCGGGAACAGCACGATCTGAGGAGGGATTTTTCACCGTGCCACAGGACCTTGTTTCGACTGCAAAAAATGCTTCGTTTGAGCAGCGATCTTCTTTTCCTGTGGAGTGGCTACGAGTCACGAACCCGTGTATGACAAGACAAGCGCCAGGAACATCGGCATTATCAGAAGGGGCGGTTTCTTCGTGGCTGGAATTCGGGCGTACCGACAGTGGGCTCGGCGGCACCGGCATGAACGGAATGACAAGTTCATTTTTCTTCTTCACTCAGGTGCTGCTGCTCTGTTCGGGAACAGCACGATCTGAGGAGGGATTTTTCACCGTGCCACAGGACCTTGTTTCGACTGCAAAAAATGCTTCGTTTGAGCAGCGATCTTCTTTTCCTGTGGAGTGGCTACGAGTCACGAACCCGTGTATGACAAGACAAGCGCCAGGAACATCGGCATTATCAGAAGGGGCGGTTTCTTCGTGGCTGGAATTCGGGCGTACCGACAGTGGGCTCGGCGGCACCGGCATGAACGGAATGACAAGTTCATTTTTCTTCTTCACTCAGGTTGGTGATAATCGATTTTATAGCTGCATTCGTGATGATTGTCGCTGTTTGCTAGTGCTACCGAGCCCACATGCCCTGTGTTTAATTGTTTCTGAGTGTTGTGATACCATCGCACTGTTACTTTTGTGTTGTGGTGACATAGAAACAAACCCTGGCCCCGACACCGCGGCCAAGCTGCAGGCCATCCTTGACGGTCAAAATGAAATCAGGAAGGATATAGTGGAAATGAAGGAGAAATTGGCTAACGTAGAAAAAGCTGTATCGGGGATGGCTGAGATCACAAAGAGGCTTGATGAGTCCGAAAAGGAAGTATCTGTAATGCGTGCTACTATGGACAGCATGTTAAGGAAGATTGACGACCTTGAAAATCGTAGTCGGCGTAATAATTTGGTAATTTGGGGGCTAGAAGAGGCTCCAAACGAAAACGAGCAAAAACTGAGGGGCGAAGTGATCGAACGAATATTTCGGGATAAACTGAGTGTTTCTGTAACGAGTGTCGAACGCATACATAGAATGGGAAAGTCTACAGAGGATAGGCCTAGGCCTGTCATCCTGAACCTTGGAAATTTTAACGAAAAGAGGGAAATATTACACAATGCCAAAAAGTTGAAAGGTACGAACGTTTTCATTAACGAAGACTATTCCAGCACTGTCAGACTGAAAAGGCAGAAACTTTGGCACAGCGCCTCTGAAGACCGGAAGAACGGAAAAAAAGTCGCATTGGTTTTTGATAAGTTGAAGGTAGACAGTGTTATCTATGCCTGGGACGAAGTTACAAGTCAGCGTTTTAGAGTGAGTGATCGGGCGTCCGGCCGTGTGACAGAGGCTCATACTGCTGTACAGGAATGACAGGAGCGCATTGATAAGTTTCGGTTGTTGAATGTTAATGCCCGCAGTATTGTCAACAAGAGCACTGATTTCGAACACATTCTGATTGAGCAACAACCCGATGTCGTAGTGATGACCGAAACGTGGCTGCATCCCGCTATCCTTGACTCTGAAATTTGTCCTCCTGGATATAACGTGATAAGAAATGACCGTAGCAGTCGAGGGGGAGGTGTGGCCATCTTCATTGATAAAAGAATAAAGTACTCGGTGCTACAGAGTCCGCCTGACTTAGAAACAGCGTGGTGTAAGGCGTATCTAGGATCCCAAGAATTTATTATTGGTGCTGTTTACCGTTCTCCAGGAGTAGGTGTGGATGCCGTTAATAAATTGGATGACTTCCTGCGTCACTTGCGCGTACAGCACAAAAATGTTGTAATTGCGGGAGATTTCAATATAGCGGGTGTAATGTGGGATGAAATGTTGCCTGGAACGCGGGAACGTGAAACCGCGACTGGGATCCTAGATTTATGCTTTTCCCATGGGCTAAAACAGGTTGTTCGAGAGTATACACGCATCCAAGGCAATAGTAAGTCAGTTCTCGATCTCATATTTTTAAGCGAAGGGGTTGCATCTCGACCGTACAATGTTGAACTCTTCCCCGGTTTTTCAGATCACCTGATAGTTAGCGTGACCATGACCTTGACGCCGTTTAGAAAAACGCCCAGACCCGTTTCGTCCTACAGAGACTTCGGCATGGCTGATGACACGGCTATTCTAGACGAACTAGATTACCACTATGGACCGTTTGAGGAACTTAGTCGTGATGAGTCAGTAAGTGTTAATGACCTCTGGTTGAAATTTAAAACACTTGTTCATAAATGTATAAATATGTATGTACCCTTGAAAAGAAAACGTAAACGAATGCATAATCCTTGGGTGACGAGAGAAGCTATTCACTTAAAAAGGAAAATAGGGCGGCGCAGATTACGGTGTCGTCGTACACCGAGTTCGGCATTATCGGATGATATCTCGGCTTTAAGCATGAAGCTGAAATCTGTGCTAAAAGAATCTAAATCCAAGTTTTATAACGTGACAATGCAAAAGTTTATCCGTGAGTCACCGCAAAAGTTTTGGAGGCATTTGGCACCAGCTAGGAAGTCTGTTTCCGAGATCAAAACGGAGCAAGGAATTATAAATGACAAGCGAGAAATTGCAGTTCAATTCAACGAGTTCTTTGCAAGCGTCTTCACAAAAGACGATAAGCAGTCTGTAGAGTTTAGATCACCTGCTCAAATTCCACGGGCTGATGATGACCTACAACTGTCAGTTGAGGGTATTTTGGCTTTGTTGCTTGACTTAAAAACTTCTAAATCCATGGGGCCGGACGAAATTCCAAATTCTTTTCTAAAGCGATATGCAGAATGGACGGCAATGTATCTACACTTAATTTTTAAAAAGTCGATTTTGACTAGCACTGTACCCTCTGACTGGAAGGTCAGTAAGATAATTCCAATACTGAAAAGTGGAGATGCTAAGTCAGTATGCAATTACAGGCCCATCGCGCTAACGTCGACATCGTGCAAAGTTCTTGAGCATATTGTTTCTAAACATATCCGGCAATTTCTTTTATCGAATCATGTTCTCAGCCAGTACCAGCACGGCTTCCGTAAGGGGCTGTCAACGGTTACGCAACTAGTAGAAACCATTCATCACTTTTGTGAGGTATCGGATCGTAAGGGACAAACGGACATCATATTTTTAGATTTTAAGAAGGCATTCGACAAAGTTAATCATAGAAAACTCTTAATAAAATTGATTTCCATCTTGGGAGATAATAAGATTGTTCGGTGGATTGAGGCCTTTCTAAATAATCGTCGACAGTTTGTAAGTATTGAAGGGGTTAGCTCGGACGAATGTGATGTGAACTCGGGTGTTCCACAGGGTTCTGTCCTGGGTCCCTTGCTGTTCTTGGTTTTTGTTAATGACCTTATCGAAGATTCACCCGTAAAAGCCAGATTATTTGCCGACGATTGTGTTATTTATACTGAAGTAAAGTCCGTTAATGATCAAATTATGCTAAATGAATATTTGTCTCAGATCAATGAATGGTGTGTTAAGTGGCAAATGTCGATAAACTTAGACAAGACAGTATGTATGACGATCACTCATAAACGACAGCCGTTAGAGTATGTGTATATGCTGCACGGAAAAGCATTAAGCCGAGTGTCAGAGTTTAGATACCTTGGTCTTACAATAACCTCAAACCTAAGTTGGACACCGCACGTTAGCAACATAATCGGAAAAGCTAATAAAAGACTAGGATATATTAGGCGCTCTCTTAAACTCGCTTCCTCGGAAACAAAACTCACAGCATACAAGATGCTAATAAGGCCTCTATTAGAATACGCATGTGAAGTCTGGGACCCGCATGTTAAATATCTCGTATCAAATCTGGAGCAAGTTCAACGGCGTGCGTTACGTTTTGTTTTCTCTAGCTATAGACGGCTGGACTCTGTGTCACCTCTTTATAAAAGGGCAAATCTACCCCTCCTTCAAGTGCGCAGGAAGCAGAAGCGGCTTAATCTTTTTTATAACATAATGAATAACCTGGTTCTAGTAAATAAGCAACAGTATATTAATGAGAGCATGTCGCGTATAACCCGCAACAAGCATGCTCGGCATGTGGAAGAACGGAAGTTTTCCAAGGACTGTCTTAGGTATTCGTTCTTTTTGCAAACAGCCCGAGAATGGAACAAGCTACCGGCACATGTCGTGACCGCTGAAACTCGAGAAGAGTTTAGTTCCCTTGTTTCAGAGATTTCTAACAGCAGTACCTAGAGTTGTCGTTTCATCGTGGTGTTGAATACGTGTTATTAATCTGTGCATTTTGAACGCGTGTATTTTTTTTTTTTTTTTTTTTTTTTTTGTTGTTGTTTTGTGTGTTGTGCAAATCCACTCCTATCTTGGTCCTGTGTAGGACCGATAGTATTTCAAATAAATAAATAAATAAATAAATAAATAAATAAAGAGGGAGATGGATATTATTAAGAGAAATGGGTGTTTATCTAGAATACAAATTTCAACTCGAGGTACTGTAGATTCTGAGACATTAATATATTTATACGCAATGCGAGAGTGCAAATATAAAATCCCGAGTCATGAATTACCACCTAAGTGACGAACTTCTAATATTCATGTGTTTAAAAACCACAATTCATAAAAAAAGTAGAAATGATGCATCGTTTCAACCTATAACCGCTGATCGGTTAAATGCATTTAGACAAAAGTTTCAATAGGACTTTCAGAGAGATATGTGTTATTAAAAATTATTGATTAAATTTAAAATGACTTTTTGAAGTCATTCAATAGCACCTATGAGCGCCACTCTCTGTACCAAGTGTTAGGGACATCTAAACAAACTAGAAAACCACTGAGAACTCAAGACCTACAAGACAAAAAAAACGCAATGTACCAGATATTTGTTAAAACTAGAGACCCACATCACCTGAATTTTTTTAAGAAGTTTCGCAAGCAATTAACAAAATTGCTACGAGCGCCTAAAGCCGCATATCATTCGAATGCTTTTAGATGTACCAATCGCCGTACGGAGTTGATTTGTGAAAATTTTAAGTTCAGTTTTAAATCACGGTCCAAGCCGTCAGCCTTTTTATAACACTGAACTAGACGGCGTAAGTTTAAGTTGACTCTCTTTAGCCTACTCCTTCAGTGAATACTATGCAAATTTACATAGGCCGCAGGAACAGTTGTTTCATATTTATTGAACGGGCTACAGATTCCGAGATATTTTATTATTTTATGCAGCTAAATAAATAGTTCATCTGTTACTGTGATGTCATGCAAATACGCCCAGCACAGCACGTTATTGGCATACTTTCACCCTTCATAACAAACATTTTTATTATGTATTCTTTGTCTGGTATTTTTTCAAGGGCTATGCAGGAATCAGGATGCAAAAGTATCCCTTTTAGATAAGAAATAAGAACAATTTTAGCTATTATCGACGAATCTTAATCCTTCCTTTATTTATCAAAGGCCTAGAATGAGGTATACAGTTTCGTCTTTTACATTTCTCAAAAAGAAATTATGTATTACGATCATCATCTCAATTTGGTTTCAGGAAACACCATGAACGGAGTTAGGCTTTGTTAATTCAAGAAGAGCATAAACAACAAAATGTCGAGGCAAGAAAACTGGCACGTGGCGTGTTTGTCGATTTTACTAAACCATTTGACGTTGACAACCATAACACACGATTTAGTCAACTTGATTACTATGATATTAGAGGTCTGCCTTTATTAATCCTTAATTCATATTTGAGTCACCACTTTCCATATGGAATATATCTGTAAATTCATCGGATGAGAAACCAGTCATTTCAGGTGTTTCACAGGGATGCATACTAGGTCCCTTCTTTTGAACCTACCTATATATAAACTATATTGTGAATTTGGAGCCGATTGCTAAATTTTTATTATATGCTGATGACACCAGCAGATTCCTCTTCTCCTCGAACAGCGATGAAATTGCAAATGCTGTTAATTGTACTTTGGTAGGGTAGGGGAATGAGCACGGAATAATGAACTAAGCATTAACAATGATAAAACCGCTCATTATCTATCGTCCTAAAAATAAACAAGTTTATGCGACCAGACCAATATTATTTAATACATATCCCATAGAAATTGCAAATATTTAAAACGCTCGGTGAAGTTTTTTTTTATTTTCTTTTAATATGTCATGGGACAGTAATATTAGTTCCTTGATTTCAAAACTGTCACGTGCTGTCGATTAGACGTATCGCCAGAGCTCAACTTCTCCAATTGCTGTTAAAATATTCATTTATAATACGTTATTTTTCCCACCTAAGTTAGTGCAGCATTGTCTACGGTACAACCACGGAAACCAATCTTGGTTAAATTTACTTTCTTCAGAAAATATTTGTGAGAGCTATCTGCATCACTCCTTATGATTCTCACACTGAGACAGTCTTCGATAATTTGCAAACATTAAAATTTCATAAATTACATGATTACAGACTAGGCATCAGTATCAAAAACAAAAAAAAAGAAACGGGAATTCAAATATAACAAAACTAGCTTTATCAGAACAAAATAATATAATTTACGGGATCCGTAACAATAAATATTCGAAGGTTCTTAAATGCAGCTCAAATTATGGAAAACAACTGGTTTACAAAGTTCCTCATCTGCAGTAGAGAAAGAAATATAAACCTTGAATTACATTTTATTGAACAGTTACACTCTTTTTTCTTGAATGCTTGAACATATAATGTGAATTTTATACTTGTTTTCTAATTTTTTTTTTTTTTTAGTTTTAAGCCCGTAATAATGTGTTTTTTTGCGTTTATTGTGTACTGCCTGCACAAAGTGATTTGTTCCACTGCCAATGGAGATCAGGGATCGTAAAGTTTCGTACTGAAGCATCTTCCCTGCCACTCCGCTCTTTTTTATGTAAAATAAAGGTTATCATGATTTTTTTTTCTTTAATGCAGAACATTCGTTAGGGAGTTTTAAGAGGAATTCTAAGATTCCTAAATTTCCGCATTTTGTTTTTCAAGCTTCCACGCGTGAGAAAGGCGCAGATGGTAAACGAGCGCCTTAGAACTCTCCGCGCATCGGGGCTTAAGGGGAGAGGGCGGCAGGATTTGGTCGAGCAAGAAGGAAGCAAATATTAGGCACTTCTTCCCATAAAGTTGCTTATTTTTCACTCTCAAATAGTTCGCACTTGCCGAAAGCGGCAGATGCTGCGCGGTGTGCGCGGCGTTCACTCTAAGGACTGCATGTTTTCTCCAGCACGACCCTGATCATTCTGGCCTAACTGCGCCATTTCGATCCTCAAGGGAAAAGGGCTGTCGTTTGTTTGTAGATGCTTTCTAAACCGAAGCGGTTTATTGAATGTTGAGATAATGCGAAGAAAATACGTGATTAGAGTACAACAGCAGTACTTTCCTAAAATGCAATTATTAAAAGAAGGCAGTGAAAAAGGTACGCCGGTTAATGGGGAATTGTAGTAGACCGTTTCTGCAGCCCGCTAAGCACCCGGATAGCGCTCCGTAATCCGCCACAAGACCTTGAACTATGCAGAGAAGGCTGGCGGCGCGCATGCGCAGCTGCGGCGTTTTCTTCGGGGATACCGTAGCGGAGGAGAAAAACGGTCTACTACAATTCCCTAATGAAGAGGATACTTTGGGTTAAAGATTTAAGGCAGGTATCGCCAGAAAACCTGGAGGGTGCTCACTAAGCACACACACACACATACGGTGTATGATAGTGACATTCCGTGAAGATGGTGAAAGCAACTGGCGTTATAAATGTTTAAAGGGGTATTCTGGCGATTTTTTGAGCTACCACAACAAACTCTTTAATTCAATTCAATTCACTTTATTTTTCCAGAAAACATAATCGAAAGGACTATGATATAAAAGCTGTATTAACACGTTGACCAGGCTCATAAACCTCTTCATGGGGTAGTCACAGTTTTACAATATGATCGGAAAATATTCTTTCATCATACAAAAAAAAATAGATTCAGAAATACAATATGAATCAGAGGAATACATTTGTTACAATATAACCACGAAATGTTTACACAAAGTTTATAATCCAATGACACTTATAACCAAAAAATAAGATTAGGGAAAAGTGAAAATGCACATGCATTTAGAAAATACTTCTAAGAATCAAACAAATCCACGCATGTCACTCTACATGCACAAAATACATTTTCAATTCCTTAAAAGTCAAGTAGTCTATAGTCCAAAACGCGACTCTGACGTCACGCTTTTGCGGTGGCGTCGTTGTCGCCACGGCGCATGGACAGAAGCTTCATCTCACACGAATCTGGTTTCTGGCTCGCGGAGCGCCCGCACCTGGTGTGGGCAAACGCGGGCTCGTTTGTAAACAGTGTGCCGGTCTATACACGTTTACAAGTCCGATCTCAGAGCGCCGCCATCTTGCCCAGTGGGGTGCACTTGGCCGCGGTCATAATCCGATTACGACGCCTTAGCAAGGCTTCGTAATCGGATTATGACGCGTCCAAGCGCACCCCAGTCGAGCAAGATGGCCGCACCCTGAAACCGTACTTTCAAACGTGTATATAGCGCGAACATACTAAGTTGGGCTAGTTGGCTTTCCGTCTGAACTGAACGCCTACAAAACAGGTACAAGAGGAAGAAGAGACGTTGGGGCAACGGGGCTTAATGGGAGAGGGCGACAAACAACGCCACCGTGGTGTCTCTTCTTCCTCTTGTGTCTGTTTTTCTAGGCGTTCAGTTCAGTAGTCTATATTCTTCTGTCAATTAAGACAAAATAAAAGATTGTGTTGTAATGCTCGTAATTTATAATTTGTACAAAAATTTTGGAATGAACGAGGCATCCGTATTACGCGTGCTTAATGCAGCAGGCTCGGGCTTTAATGATTCAATACTGGTCAAACATTTCTCAAACATAGAAGAAGAAAAGTAAAATGAGCGGAGAATACGGAACTCATACATTTTTTCTACATAATACTATAATAAATAAAAAAAGCTTCTTTGGCAAAAGATCGAGCACCGCCTCCGCCGGTGCTCGATCGCCGCCGGCGATCGAGCACCGGCGGAGGCGGTTGATCTGACATACCGCGTTCGGCTTTGGCTATAGCAGACGGCGTTCATAAAATGGCGTCAGCTGTTGCTGGCTTCACGCGGCGGTACCGTGCGTGCTTCCATTCATTCGGCGTTTGTTGCCATGGTGACGGCGAGGAAAGCAGACGTGCGGAAGAACGCTGCGGCGCAGCGATACTAGGTGCGTTCGAAGGCCCTTCCCGCATGCTTTTCAATGGGCGGAAGGCGAACAAAAAGAGTTCGAAATAAGGACTTAACGCAGAAGGCTGAATTTCTCCAGCGCCTCATAATTTGACGAGCCTTACACGAAAAGCACGTTTTTTTGGCCATTCCGCGTCCTGTTTTTTTTTATCCGCAACATGGGTCTAAAGTATCAAACTGCCCAATTATCAAAGGAGGCGCCAACTGCGTAAGTCAAACGTCACTGGGATTAAGTAGTAAAGAGATTGTTTTTTTGGACACGTGGTGAATGTATCTTGTGACGTGGGCGGGTTGCTGTTTTCTTTGTTTGGTTTTTATGTGACTAAAGTTCAGTTGAGAGTCAGCGCTTGTCCTGTTTGCACTTCGTTTAGTCCCCGTCTACTGTGCGCTGTTTGCCTTTTCGTAAGTATGAACCAACTAACCCCCATCGCCACTCTTATTCCGTTCACCGGGTTTTAATATCACAGTCACATTAGTTCCTTTTGTTTTATCTGGGAATACGCCGGTCTCAATAATCAAGTTAAAGATGTGAGTTAGCACAGGAGCGATGCATTGTAAAACATATTTAACTGCCTTTATTTGTATATTTTCAATGTCTAAGGCTTTACTGTTGTTCGTGTTCATGAAAGTATTGTACACTTCTGATTCGTCCGTGGGTTCAGGAAAAATGCTATCAAGGAAAGTGTTCAGAGATGAATCGAGTCGAAGCAATTCGCTCGACAGTACATTAATGTTTGTGAAATGAGTGTTAAATGGTCTGCGAGCGCCATTCCTGATAGTTCATGACAGCCTAACATGATATTTTCGTCAACGTGTCTTTCCGACTACGGCCTAGGACGTAGTTTCAGTTCCCAGATGGCGTCGGAAATGTTTCGTGTAATTTTAAAGACTTGTAGCTTCTAATATGTTTTCTCAACAGCCTACGTTTCGCGCTCCACTTGTTCCTTATTTTTGTTGTTAAATATTGTTAGTTATTTTAATAATTACTTACGCAAACAAGCGTGATAGAGCTTATTTTTGCTGTCATTTTCATATGAACGGTTTATCCAAGGCGTTCTGATTTTTTCGACCGTTTAATCTCTGAAAAGAAAATTCACGGCGTATTTTTATGCAAACACGTTATTAAATTGATAGTATGCAATATATGGATCAGGAATGTCAAATAATAAAACCAGTCGTGCTCTAATCTCATTTTTGAAAGATTCCAAGTTTTTTTAGACAATTCGTTTGGACGATTTGTTTTTTTTTTCTATTTCAACTAAATAAAACGTAAAAAAGGGCAGTGGTCGTTAATATTTTATAGGATAGTGCCAGCATGTGAGAAAAGAGTTTCAGTATTTGTAATTAGTAGATGAAGACATGGAGAAGTAGTCAGTGTAACCTATGTTGGTGACTGATCAGATTCATTAACAAGCGGTGCGCAGGGCGGTTATATTAGTCATAGTATATTCATACAGTCATACCGACATATTCGAAATATGTCAGTAGAAGCAACGTTCGCCTTCAGAACGAAATTTGTTTCTGTAGAAACAACTTTCGTTTAGAAGAGTTATTAAGAATTCGGCAAGTGAAAATGATGCCCAAATCAACATTCAAAGATACCCGCTCTTTGTAGCGCCTTGACGTCAGGGAAAGACAGGCTTGCAGGTCGAGCAGGCATTCTAAAAATGAACTATGTCAATCATTTGTTTCGTTCTGCTGCGCGAGTGCATTGATTTGTCACCATGAAACTGCTTGCAATCAGTAGGGAATAAAGTGTACAGTTCAGAGTGAACACCTGCCTTCGCTGACGTCACGTTTCTATTGCTTCCAGTAGAGACTTTTAATTTAAAAAAACGCGGTGAGGACTAAACTTGTAAATTCAATAAAACCGCGAAAAAGTATTTTGGCACAATATCTGGGTTACTATTTGAGCGATGTTCTTTGGTGTGCTTAGCAAGTTGTGAGGCATATCGAAGACTATGAATAAAACGCCGAAGTACCTCTTTAATCCTGGAGAATTGCTTTGAGCTTAATGTAACATTCTCATTTAAATGTAAATTAATACTCAAAATATGCTCAGCCTCACTGTAGTGACGTCAACCGGGAAACAGTTCAGAAGCACTCTGATATGCAGCATAATTGGGTACCTGGCATTTACGTATCATCGGGGAGTATATAGCTTCATGATTAAGAGATCCCACATGTTGTTTCAGTAGTCATTCTGTCCTTAGGCAATAACTGGGAGCAATGCGCGGCAGAACAAAGTATTTTAAGAATCGATCTTGTTGTAGACACGTTTTATTCTTCATTTAAGAGGAAGACAGGGCAATTTCCTTAAAATGATTCGAAAGTGCCTTAAGGCCCGTTCACACTCTTGCGACCTCTTAAACCTGGAAACTTCTTAAACCAGAGGACACACTGGCGCCATTTATTGGGTATACCAGTGTAAACTCGGTGGTCCGGCATGTTTTTTTATTTCTCTCGCACATTATCCTTTCTTTCTTGGCTCGAAAAACTTTTATCAATGTTATAAACGAGCCTTTCAATGGGTATTACGTACATTTGACCTCGGAAATTTCGCAAAACCTTCGCTCTTGTGAAATGCAGTTCCAGGGTCACCGCATAGATGGCGCCACAATGTCAGTGTGTTTCCTCGTTCTAACAAAATTGAAGAAGATTTAAGAGATCTCGTCTCTGTCAGTCGTACTCGGTCGCAAGAGTGTGAACGGGCCTTCATAGCCTCCTGTATTCTCTGTGACTGTCAAAGCGCGCCCAAAGGGCCGATGTCTATCTCCCTCCCGTCCTTCGCTCTCCTCCCCTCCAGTCGTCTCTGGTCGGCGCGAGGGGGCACCGCCTGCGGAGGATCGGTCGCTAGTACACTGGCTCTGACCTTGTGGAGTTGAGGCATCGCTGTGCTTGCGGAGTCCTGTCTTTTCAGATTACTCGTCCTTCCGACAGTTTGCGTAGCGCTTGTCGTGTTGCTGTTCTCTTCGCAACTGTTTGGTGGTCAACAAAAACCTCTTCAAACCCTAATATTGTCACGAATGAAAAGGCGATGAAACAAAGAATAACTGAGGAAGCTGACCCTTTTGTCTCGAAAAAAAGGTCAGGTATTCATACGGGCAGGGTTAACTTGGAATAAAACAGAAGGGTCCAGGACATCCTTTTCTCAACCATAAAAATATGGTTCAGCAGGACGGGCTTGGGTGGCTCGAGGGAAGCGTCGGGAGATCGCTTGCGTGGTTGCGCGGGTCCATGTCTTTTTTTCCTGCTGCCTGAACTCGTGATGCGTGCGAACAACACGAAAGAAAACTTGCACCAAAACAGCTAATTTTGGCTTCGGATCATGAACTAAACTGGATTTTGGATTGTAAAAACTGATTACCAAACGTAAGTCCCGAAAGATCACACGTAATCGCCGAGAAAGCGCCAACCGCGTCTCGGTGTTCCTCGCAAACCACATTCGCAACCGCCTCGCAAACGCAGCCCAACCGCCACTTTGAACGCGTCATTGCTGTTTCGCTAAGCACTAGCGCAACTGCATCGAAAAAGTATCCAAACTCCGTTTAGCAGTTTGGTGGATCGCAGCGGATGCTTCCAGCCATCCCAGCCAATCCTGGGCCGTGTACTTGTCACGTGACCACCCGCCCACAAGTTGTTGCGCCCCTCCCGAAGGTCACTTGACATCCTAAGAGTATAGGATTGCTTTCAATGGGGGGGGGGGGGGGGGGGGGCTCCTAGCGTCTGTTGCGGGTTATCCTAGTGCGAACCGAAGTGCAGTAAACGGAAGCTTTGTACCGTTTTTACACAAAATGCGTTTTATCAGCCGATACTTATGCGGTTCTGAAATGCATAGCTGTAACGGCCGGCTCTAACAGCCGGCTGTAACAAACCACCGACACTGAAAAGCGGTACGCCCATAGGAAACCATTTAAAAAATACTTCAGTCCCCCGGCAGGGTTTTAGCTCGAAACCTCAGGTTTGTGAGCCAAGTGCTGTGTCGATTGAGCTGCCCAGGTTTGTTGGTTGAAGCACGCAAAAGCGAACTATTTGGCGCGGCGCGCAAAGGAGCAGCCGCGCGTCTCGCGACCTTTCCTGTCATGCTGCGCCATCTCACGGCGTGTGTCAGAAATGGGTGCGAATCTTTAGTAGGCGGTGCCGTTCAGACGCCCTTCTCTTTTTCCCTGAAAGGCCTATAACATATGCTGCGTTTACCAGTTTTGTCAGCATGATCAAGCTTGTAGTACATTTTTCATCTTAAATTTATTTATTCAGAAATCAAGAAAATACCACTTTGTGTGTGATATGACAGCGCCACCGCGCTGTGCACAGCGCGGTGGCGCTGTGCAAAGAAAAGCAAAGAAAAGTTTGGAGGTTTCTTTAAAAGTTCCTGCCAGATTTTTGCCTGGGAAAAGATTGACACGATCTGTTTAGGAGTCCAGTTTTGTGAGACACCCAACCGATTCAACTCTTAAGCTCATAGGCCTGACTACGAGCTTAAGAGTTGAATCGGTTGGGTGTCTCACAAAACTGAACTTCTAAACAGATCGTGTCAATCGTTTCCCAGGCAAAAATCTGGCAAGAACTTTCTATAGCAACCTCCAAACTTTTCTTTGCTTTTTTTTCTGCTTTGTTTACGAATAAGAGGACGGCTGATGACTGCAAAGCGACCTTAATCTGGAAGCACAAATACATCTTCCTCTTATTAGCTGCATCTTTTCTCCGGCTAATTAGTCCCGATTTGTGAAAGAGAGCAGGGACAACTTGGAGTGGCCACGCGAGGTCCTCATGAGTGTGCGTAATTGGCTCTTCGTCGTGCTCGGTGGGTGTCTTATACCTCTGGCTCGTCGAGATCATTAGTCTTGATGTCACGTTCTTGAACTTCCGATGCCCAGTAACCTCTCTTAGCCTCACGTAACATGTCGTAAGAGGTACATTGGTTCATTCAAAGGCCCGAATGGGAAAATGCAACATTGATGTCCTCCGTTGCAGCCTAGGGTTTCGTTGGAACACGTGTCCGTGCGTTTTCAAGACGGCGATCCTCGAAGTCCGATATCTTGAAGACACAGCAGTACATTTTCACGATAAAACATCGATAAGGAAAGTGATATTTCTGGGTTGAAAATATTAAGCTCCTGATAAATAAGTATAGAAATCATTTAGGGTCTTAAATACTAAATTCAAAACCATAGATGCTTTCGACTTGATAGATGCTCCACATTCCGCGCCCAACAATAACATTCTACATAAAAACGTTTCGTGTGTATAGTTATATGAATGTCAATGAAAGGTGGTAGTCGAACTTCACTCATTGCCTGGGTTCATTATAACAACGTTTTGTTTGTAGAAGCCATGCCATACTATTTCCCACAAATTTTGCTTAACCAAACACTTACGCAAGAAAATTGCTTTTGATAACAACGAGAACTCTCCCATTTCACCTACAAAATGTCTCTGAACTTTAAAATGGCGCATCACCAAACAATCGGCGCAGATAAGCGTTCAACATCAATCTATAAATCCACCATGAGTACTCATCTCAGAAGAAACTCTCCTGGTTTCTAATAAGTTGCTTGAGAGGGTTAAAAAAAAGGTTAATTTCCAGTAATATATTTCGATATTACGAGCTTTACGAAACCACGCCGGCGGCTCTAGACCATATCGATAGTCTCCTTCTCTATGCTGCCATCTTCATCAACTGGGCTTTTAGCTCATTCTGAGCATGCAAACTAGCCATTTCCTTCCGAATATCAGATGCTACGGCCGGGTCCGCAGCCAAGTGATTTGACGTCTTTAGCGTTAGCGATAAAATAAAGGAATCTGCATAAAATAAAGTTATTGAGGAAGCATAGCCCATTCGAGAATCCTTAACTGACTCAATATTTCGATGCTCCAATCCCCTGCTCTATACATCGACGTGTGTACCAGGGCCGGCTTGCCAGTGAAAGTATAAAACATCATGGACGAGGGCGGAAATTCCTGTTTCCGTCCTCGTCCTTGATGATTTATTCTTTCAAGTATTCTTATCAATTCAATAACACGCTCGTTTTCAATTATCTCTCCCGGCGGCTAGGGATTTTGAGGTCACGTGACCGACTTCGTGGAGACAAAAAACTAGAGGTGCTTAGCGTCTCGGGAAAATGGCTATGTAAGTTCATTCTCGCCTTGATTAGCCAAGTCCAGTTTTGCGCGCAGAAAGAGGATTAACAGGTTTAAAATAAAACCTAAATGTATCGCATAGGAGTACTTTAGTAGCAACATAGAAAGCTAGTTCTGAAAACAAAAAACGTGTTAAGCTAAAAAAAAAAAAAAAAAAAAAAACGTCGGGCAAGGCTTAGTTTTCTTTTGTTGACGGAAGCGGCTGGAATGCGAGATACTTTCTCTCCGCGGAGCAGGTCACATGACCTCGAAATCCCTATCGCGGCAAATTCAACCATTGGGGAGGGATACTTTCATTCACCAGCAAACCGACCCAAAAGTGGGATAGCTCGAGACATTCTTAGACAGATGAAGGGTGGCAATGCAAAGTAATAAATGTTTGACATGTATGTTTAGACACTCGTAAGTTAGTCAGTCCCGATGTGCGTCTGGTATCTCAGCTGTAGATGAGAAATTTAGACAGTGCATTAAAGAAACAAGCGGGTTCATTTCATGGTTTCGAAAACTAATGAAGCGCACAGTGCATAGGGCTCATCTTGTTTACGGATGGTTCGAACCAGCTGTGGTTCGTTTTTGACCAGGTTCGCCTATTTCGAGCTTCTAACGCGAACTTCGACAAAAGCGAACGCACACCACCTCGCGAGGGAAAAGTGAGTTATTTATTGGGTATATTGCTTCGGCGTTTCAAATCATTAAACTAACGAACTTATTGAAACTAGATACGTTTGCTTTCACATTCTGTAAACATCGATGATCATTCTGTAATATATAAATAAAATAGTTAATTAAAGTTTTGTTTCCCTAAACTGCGTTTAATTCGGTCAACATTGTCCATGATTAAAATCTCTTCGAACTTTGTTCGAAGTTTGAAGATTTGCCGAACCAGGTGAATCCCAAGCCCGACAAAACTTAGCAACACGCCTATACTTTGTTTCACCTTAAGTCCGGGCGCAGCCGACGATACGAGCTGATGGGACCATTCAAACAGCTTCACAATCACAAGTCACTGGACGTTGTACATGGTTGATTCTGCGATTATAAAAGACGTCCAGAAACACGACGACCACATAGTTGTGTTTGTGCGCTTTTGACGTTGCTTTGACGCCTCCAGCTCGTAGAGTCGGCTGCGTCGGAATGTGAAGCCAGGTATACATCTCTGACGTCACGCTGCTGAGGTGGCGCTGCTGTCGGTACTGCGCATGCGCACTACAGACTTCTTTGTAAACATCCTGCTGGTCCATATAGCCTTGTGCACTTTCCTCTTTGGTCCATGTATTTTTGTACTCTACAGTTTGTTGAAGTCTCTTTTGGCGTGTCAGACGGGAGAGCGAATTAGAGGGTTGAGAGGGATTGACGACCATGGGTTTAAACGCCTTTCGGCTCAGCCAAACATTAAGGGAGAGCTTACGCTGCGCACTCAGTCATCGCAATTTCCACACCTGTCGCTTTCGGTAAGGACCGGTGTCGTTCGGCCGAATCGGGTTTGTGTAATCCGGCCAGCGTTCCCCGCGAAATGAGAATCCCGAGTGGAAGTCGTGCTGCACCGGCTAAATCCCACCTGCCGTTGGACGTCACCTCAAGCGGACTAGCTCTGCCCCGTGTAAACATGCCAACAAAGTTTGTTTCGGAGTACAACCTGTACACTGCCTCCACTCGCTCTGCCATGCACTCTGTAAACTGTGTGGTCTTGTTTTGGTAAAGGTGAGATCGAGAACGCTTTCGGGCTGCTGATTGGGCGTGGCGCGCAATTAACCGCTGAAAAAATGTTCGACCCGTTTGCGAGTTCACAATCGGGCAAACATTTGGCGAGAACGTCTCACCAACAAACAAATGGTGAGAAAGGCCTCCCGGCCTCTCATGTGCTTGTTCTTATCACTCCTTCGCCCACATGTCAATGGCAGCTTGTGAACGGTAGCGGAACAACTTCAGAATTGAGAATGGAGCGCGAGTCGTAGAAGCCTTTCAACGTGAGATAGCGAACGATAACGACTTTAGCCCGCGTCCGATCTTGCTTCGCCGCGGCGCTCAGTTTGTAGCAGAATATCGACGTTTTTCCCCGGTTCATTAGCAGACAACGTACGGCATTTTTTTTTTCGTTTTATTTAAGGCTGCGAAATGCGCTTTGTAGAAGACGAATCCCGTTCTTTGCTCCCGTTAGCAGACTAACTCACTACGAACGCTATCTTCACTCGTTCCGCGAGATGCAAATCAGATCTTGCTCTAGGACTCGCGGGGACCGATATTTGTCCCTCTATGTGGAAAACAATGACGGCATAGACATCAAGTCAATTTTTGAGATAGCAAAGAAAAGATATATCTAAAATTCTGACCAACACTGGACAACTATTAACATAATTATTTCTGTGCTGGAAGAAAAATCAAAAGCCCGGCTTCACATTCAGAGCAAAGAAGAGAGAAGCAATCAAGCGCGTTGATTTTGTACGATTAGTGCTGAAATGCACGACACAATTGTATTGTCGTAATGTTTTTCGCGCATGTCGTTGATCACATATTTTGGTTTTGATGATTGAGTCATGTTTTTTCGTGTGTGTTATGGACAAGGACAATTTTTTTCCTTTTTTTTTAAAGTGAAGTTACACTTGTCCATAAGCTTTACAAGTAGCCCTTTACGCATACCTAGTTACTATTTTTGTAACAAACTAACGACCTAGTTACGTTTTAAGAGATTAACGTTGTATGTCACCTTTTCATCAAGTAACGAGTAACTGTATTTTGTTACGTCTGGAGGAGACCGTGTAGAATTACCCACACTATAGTTCTCGCTCCAGCTTTCGCCTGTACTTTGTACGAAATTAAGCCGCTGGATTCACCATCAAAAGGTGCAGACAAGGTATGTCAGTAAAGCCACAATTATCGCCAAACTGAAGCACTAAAAAGCGAGGAAATAGTAATGGCGAGAAATACTGCAAATACTAATGCTTCATTAAAAAAAAAACGTCGCATTCGAAGTGATGAGAAAATAATGCGGTACTTTTAAGTTGATATTAGCGTATTTATTTTTTGAATCGCTGTAACGAGTAACGTGCTTAGTTACATTTTGAGGGGGTAACGAGTAAGTGTGTTTATGTACCTCATTTCAGTAACGTGTGCATGTCTGAGTCAAACGTAGGAAAGCGCGAGCACGAATGCGCACCTCAGTGCCAATGAAAGCTGCACACGCTCACTTATTCGCTTCGACATTTTTTTTTTTTTGTCTACAAAGCGAAGGGAATGTTCAGTACTGATCGTTATTTTGCAAGTCACCGTTTTTTCATTCCATATCGGTTGCCAAAGCTTTTTATAGAACTGCAATTGCAAGTAAGTTACTTTCCGGAGGGTACATTTCAATGAAAGGAAATCTTTAAAGCCATTTAAGTTAAAGATTGCACAACATGTAAACGAAACAAAAAAAAAAAAAAAGAAGTTCCGAAGTAAACCACTAAAATAGTAGACGACGTCAGGAGAATGGATAGAGCAGTCGATAAACAAACGCAGCTCTGCGATGAAATACTACTTTGGCAATTTCGGGATAGCACAAACCGTTCCGCCATCTCCATAAAAATATCCTTTATTCAAGAAGATAAAAACCGGCGGTATAAAAACAAAAAGCGCGTCGGATAGCGTTAGGGTTATCAAGCGCAGAAAAAACAAACAAGAGATCAGCGTGGCATTTCGCCTTCGAATGAGAAAATCCCATGAAACCACAAGAAGAAGCGAAAGACCTTTGATGCAAAAGACAACATTCAGAAGATGTCGAAAGGGCGAAGCAGCCTGAGGAATAAAGGCGGTGTGACCTTTTAGCCCACGTACATAAAATGGCACTTTTGATTACACTGATTTATACGGCCAATCTGCTTCGCTCATCCAGTTTTTGAGGACGACGCCAAACAAAAAAAATATAGAATAAGTCTCTCTTCTCATAAACACGGTCCGCTTCCGCAAGGATAAATATTGTCTAGCGGCGAGAGCTTTATGGACTCCGCCGTAGATGTTTACTGCAGGCAATATCTTGGGTCTGATTGAGCCAAAGAGAACGACATATGCGAAGAAAGCCTAAGGTCTGTAGATGGAGGCTCAATGTTTTATGACCATAATGCCTGTAGAACATAACAAGGCACAAAGAACACGGTGAAATAATAAAAAAAAAAACCAGAGCATCCACATTCCTGGAAAGGATGGGTTCAGTGAGATGTGCTCGTTTAGATCTCCAATCTAAAAAAAACGCCTTTACGGGTGCTTCAGCTCCCGAGCATCCAGGCGATTGCACCCCTCAATTTACAAAGCGAGTCCAGTCAATCACGAGGCTCAATAAACGGTTAAGCTGAGGACCCTGGACGGACCAGGGCCAGTGAGCGTGAGGTGTTCCTCACGAGGTCCGCTGAAATTACTGTTTTTTAAGAAGCATTTCTCCTGAACTTTTCATGCTCGTGGTAAGAGTGCAGTTCGAGTTCAAGGGCCAAGCAGTGTTCGGTTAAAGTTTTGCCAAAAAAGACAGCCTTAATCAGCATTAGGCTATAGCGGTTTTTTTAGCCTAACGCAGGTCACTTGGAACAGTTGAAGCAAAGCCATCGGAGTAATCTGTAAGGATGAAGCAGCCTTTTTTAGACTACATTCACAGTCAGAAGGCCAACTATACACACCATTTTCCAATTCGCTAATAGAACAATAACATATTTTTCGACAACCTAAACAAAAGAAATCTTCTTCCCAAATAAGCAATTTCGCGTACAATTGAATATTCTCAGGAATGAATACCAAGGCGTATCTAAACGGATCGCAAGCAGTTTTTTTTTTTAGTTTACATATGGAATGACGGGGCTTAACATAAACAGAAGGCAAAAGAAAAGAAGAACAAACTAATTTATACGTAAACTTCAGCCGTAAAAGGTTTTAGCCGCTTTGAAGATTCAGCAGGCTGATCAAAATGTATGTCTTTCTAGTATCCACTTTAAAGACGGCTCACTAAGAGTTTCAAAACTTTGAGGCCACGCCCCGTAAAACGAGCCGATAACATCTTCAATACATCCGGAACCCTGTACTCTCAAACTCGAGACACTAAATAATGACCGAGCCTGCACCAAATGAATGCTGACTTTACGGTTTACCTATTTATGGCATTTCGAACGATCGAACGCGATTACTTAGCAGATGCGGGTCCCAAGGCTCAAAGCATTAAGTCTCCGATAACACCCTTGAAGCCCTTCAATATTTTAGAAAGGACCAGAGCGCACCATTTACCCGAGTTTTCCGCCTACTTGACTGCGATGGGCAGGAGGGGAAGTGGATTGACTAGTACCACACTATTCTGCGATACGGGAAAGATAGTGATTGGAGGGCTCAAATGATCCAACTGAAGAGATTTCTGGGAAGGTTAGCTACTTTCGAATAAATTTGTTGATGTAAATGGGCGAAAGCAACTGTTCAGTAACTGCGACTTCCCCGTGGCGTATGCAAATCGCTGCAAAACTGCTCGACGCTGTTAAAGGATTAACGAACCGAAATTTGAAGCTCACAGAACAAGGCTCTAGTGATAGGCGGGACGCTGCAAAACCACGAAACATCACTCATAGAGCGATATCTTTAACGGGTGGCCGTATTTTTGGAAAAAGGCGCTCGATTGAACACGGCCGACGTGGCCGACAAGAGATGTGACGTCACGATTCTCATTTCCTCTCTTCGCTTCCTCCTTTCGAGCTGGTGAACCGAAGCGAGGAGGAGAGAAACGGAGCGGCTTCCCTTCGTTCCCAACTGATCGAGCAGGATCCTGACGTCATTGTCCTCGCTTGATCGCGCCCTTCTTTTCCCAAAATTACGGTCATCCGATTGAGATGTCGATGTATGAGTGATGTCTGAGAGTTCGTAGCGTCCCGTTAAACGCTTCTGCGGCCTTATGTTGCGAAATCCAAATTTCGGTCCAGTATCCCTTTAAGGCTTGTTCACATATTTCTGTTCGAAAGTGACCGAGCTCGTTCTGCCTGCTCTTGAGCATTTACAACGATGGAGCACACTGTTGCCATCAATCAAGTGGCCCGAAAACACTCGCGGTCTGCGTATATTATAATCATCGTCATTTAGTTTATTTGAGGACCCGCAAGCGGTATTAGAACAGACAGTGGGCATACTGAACAGGGAAGAATAAGATATGGTTTCGCGAAAGGCCGCTGTGCAGAAACACACCAGTGTTTCTTCCTGAGTCAGTGACATCTGTACAAAGCAGAGGACAAGCGGCATAAAGTGTACTTTGATATGACCAAAGCTTTTTGATAAAGTAAATCGTAGATTACTCTCGAATAATCTTTCTAGTTACGGTCTGTGCATACTAAGTACTGTCGTCTGTTCCATAGCTATCTATCTCATCGAGTGAACTTTGCGCAAGTATCCGGTCGATTATTGGCTCTGTTGTTATCTACTTCTGGGCACCTACGATGGAAAGTTACACGTACGTTTTAAAATGTCACTGAAGTTTAACGTCTGATTGGTGGGAGGCAGTCTTAAAACGTCACTTCCGTGACATTTTAAGATGTACATGTTAATGTCCAACCTGTCGTCCTGGTGTTCACCAAGGCAGTTTCATCGGCCCTTTAGTGTTTCTAATTTTTGAGAATGGTCTTGCTTCTTGTATTAAGCACACGGACTTGTTGTTCTTTGCTGGTGACATTAGGTTGTTTATGGTAGTTAAAGGGGTTGAAGATTAGGAATATCTTTGGCGTGATATATATTTCATTTCGGCAAGGTGTCTTTCAACTGGCCTATTCTTAGGTGATTCAAAAACAAAATTTATGCGGTTTTCTTTTTTTCTAGAAAGTGTGAAATTCTGGATTTTTTCATATGCATTGGACTCCACCGATATTATTCGTGTTGAGGTCATCCGTGATCTGGGAATTTTTTTTATGAAGACTGCGATTAATATCAATGGTAACGTAACTACAGTTACGAATGTTTCCTTTGGAGTTCAGAGAGCCATTGCGCGAATAACGCGAAGTTTTTCTACACCGGTTAGATTTTTTTACGTTTGTTTTCTTCGGTGATGCGAAGTCGTGTCGAATGTGCCAACACTGTATGGAACTGTATTGCAGTGACTAATTTAAGTATAATTGAGCGTGTTTAACGTAAATTCATTTGTGCAATGTTTGATCGTCATTTCCAACCCCTACACTTACGAAATGATTTGTGAACGCTTGACATTTGTCACGTTGCACGACAGGAGAATGACCCGAGGATGGTTGTTTCTGTTTAAAATCGTAATTAATATAATTGATAAACAAGCGCTACTAATTCACGTCTACTTGCGCGTTCCTCGTAGGTCAAGAAGACTTCAGACTTTGTTTTATCCTTCTGATTCATATCACACAGTACCCATGACATGCCTTCGATTGACGTCTAATAATTTAGAACAAATTCGTGGGAATGTTAGCCTACATATCTTTTATGAAGAGCGTAAATTTACAAAGTGTGTTCTTAACATTGTTTTCTTTTCTAATTTCCCTTTATTGTATTTTGTCCGAAAAATTATACTACTATCTGACATTGATGCGTCCATCACTAAGGATGCCTCAAGTTGTTTGTAGTTCACTCAATATAAATTAAAAAAAATGACAATATATTTTCTAATTTTTTTTAAATCAAGATTTTTTTCACCTTGGGTTTGAAACAGTGTTGTAGGCGTTACCGAAAAAGTAAGGAAAGATGTTACTCTTTTGCTTACAAATAAAATGAACGCGTTACCGTTACCGAAAAAAATTAAGGCACGTTACTTTTGCGTCACTTTTTAATTATAAATCAACACGTTTTACTCTTTTGACGATACAAGCATTCGTAAGCGCCGTATTTCGAGAAACGTTATGTTCGTGCAGAAACTGATCATAACTACTTTGTATATTTTTTAAGGTCTTCCCTAAGACCTCACGTGAAGAAACGCAAGAAAATAGAAAAAAGAAACTAAAAAATTTACATAGCTTGGATTTTAAGAGCAAGAAAAATTGCAAGTGTAATTGTTTTAAGTCTTGGAAACAAAAAAGTAGTAACGTAACTACGTTACCCGCTACTTTAAAGAAGTAACGTAAGTAGGTCACCCGTCATTGTTTAAAAAAAGTAATGACTGCGTTACTACGTTACCAAAAAAAGTAACCCGCTACCGGTCACGCCATTACTTGGAAGGCATTACCGCCAACACTGGTTTGAAATAATTCCGGTGATGGTATCAGATAGCATTTCTCATAGATTGTGTGCAGACTCGAATCTCGAAACTAATGCTAACGCTTCAGGCTCTAGCCATGCGTCCACCAAAAGCGTTCAGGGGCCACCCAATAAATGACGCCAGCGTGCCAATGTGTTTTTCTAGTGTTCTCTCGACGACACCACAATGAAAGACAAAGTCTGCGCATGAACGTCATTGTTGGCGGATGCCCCGAATAAGCGACGCCAAACACGCCGAATCTTGACGAGAGTCCCTTCAAGGAGACACACGCGTCCCGTATTGGCGACGTGCATGTTAGAATCACGTTCGTTGCGAAACACTACGAGACGTGAATGTGATGGCGCTGATAGGAGATAGACGGGGGTGCGTGGCAACAGACCGCTCGAGCGGCAGGCGTCGAACACAGCAGGTTGCTCGCAACCCCAGATCGAAATCGCTGGCTGGACCGTGAATGCCGCGCAGGACTTTCACCCTCCGGCCAATCTACACTTACCGCCACCCTTTTGACACCAAGGTGGGATTGGGTGAATTACGAAACAGTATGTTATATTAAATGATTAAAGCGTAGGCATTTATTTTCCTAATTGCTTCCGCAATCAAGTTATGTTGACAGCTCGTGAACAAGCTTGCACTGAATTGTAGCCATCTTATACCTGTTAATCTTGAAAGTCACCGTTGCAGCATAGACCGACCATGTGCACAGTACCTGAAGTAGGTGGAAAAACAAGCGTAGATTGTCGGACAGACAAAAATTTGCCATACTGCACCCTCGTTCAGCCGCTATGTTATGCCTCGAGCAGGCCGCCTCCTATGTTCGCGCTGTACCATTAAACGTCACGTCATGAAACAGTTCTTCGGCTTCCGCCGGGGTAGTACTTCCACAGAATAAGACACGATTCGCGCGTGTTCCGTAGGAGCTCGTTGAGCACTGTACGCACCTGTCTCTACTAGCAATCCCCATGGCACATTTCAAAAGTAGAATGGCTCATTCGCTAATGGCTGTCTCTCCCTCACATGAACAAATGCAGCGATTTCCATATGAGTTCACTCCCGCGCTGCGCCGCGTGAAGCAACGAGACACGGGTGAGGCAACGTGCATATTAATTCGCAGCTTGCGAAAACATCTTCAAAGTGTGCAATACGCCTCGTTTGGGTTGCCGTCTGCTTAAACTTTACGTTTTAACTTCCACAGCAGCCCCCTCATCAGTTTCGTACCCAACTTACTTTTAGCCGCTGTTTGTACTTCAAAGAAGTCTCGACCAGGTTTCGCACTTTGAGACTATTTAGAAGCCGACCAAGCTTCTAGGCGGCTATTTTAATGTTATGTTTTTTGAAGAAATTGGAAGAGCCGGCGGCGGTTGTTTCGACTGCTTTTTGTAAGGTAAATGTTTGTTTACAAAAGTTTAAATACACATGCCTAAATACCACGGAAATGCAAAAGCCATTTTTTTTTTGTGGAGATTTCAAACTAAGCCAAATTTAGAAAACGAAATAATTCGAGAGGACTTCAAATGGTGCCGTTCTGAGACTTGTACATCCACAGCGGTGTCAGTTGTTAATCACGAAACCTTGAATGCCAAGCGGAAACCTTTAGCGTCGAAGAGTTCTCCGGGGATTGATTGTCGGGTCATGGCGTAACGACGAAAGAATGGCCCGCCCTCACGCTGTATCACAAAAGAAGCCATGGTATGTTGTTGACGTCGCTTATACAATCATCTATACTTCGTCTCACCCTACGATGGACTAAAGGCAAAAGCTACAGATCGCCAGATCCAATTACGAGCCACTTAGGAATTGTGCGGTATTTCGCTTCGATGCACGTATCGGTGCCCGCGTCTCTGATCACCGATGAGGGGACGGGTGGACAGTGGTTCGAATCGCAGAGCACTGAGTGACTCAACAATTTTACATCGCAAAGAAAGCCACGATATAAAGGCTATTTGCGGCGCCGAAGCTATAGAAATGATGCGGCGCTTTTGAATTCAAGCCTTATTCGTCCACCCCTAATCAATGTTAAGCGTGTCATAGTATAGCATAGAACGTGATTGGACTTGGTGGCACGTGGCTTTGGTCTTTAGTCCATCGTAGGATGAGACGGAGTATAGCCAGGTAAAATGAGGTTCCTTATAAGCAATAAAATAACATTTCGTTACCCAACATTCTTCCATTAAGTGGAATACACAAAACAAACGTAGATTAAAAAGCCATCTCCAGCTTTATCCCTTTCTTTTGATAACAGCAAGCTTGTGTCAGTTTGGGGCGTTACAGAACAAGAGTAAATTAGTTGGCATCTAACCTTATTATTATGATCGCGGAAACGATAAGTAAGGTTCCCCATGAGACGCAATATCACGTGAAGTCCCCACGTTAAGTGGCATCGCGTCAAGTCTCTGAAGCCCCAACGTGACACCCTTACTTCTGACGTCACGTGACTTGGTTACGGGGTTGGTGTCCCCTGATGTGGTCATATGTTTGGCCTTACTGCATCCCGTTGTTTCTCGTCACGGCACATACGCCACAACGTGAACCCATGGCGTCACATTACCGACGTGGTTACGTGATTGGCGTCATGGCGACACATCGCGTCACTGATGCCATAACGTGATACCGTGACGTCACATGACCTGAGGCCACGTGACGTAGTTACGTGGTTAGTGTCACCTAATGTGATCATATGGTTGGTTTTACGTTATGGCATCGGTGACGTGATCGTGGAGTTGGTGTCACGCGACAACGTCATGCAGATGACGTCGTGTTACCACCGTCTGCCAAATTAGACGAGGGAACATTGCTTAGTTAAGCTGAACGCGCTCTTCAGACGACCGTCGGGCGACCCTTCCCTTGCCACATGAGCCCCCCTCCTCCCCAGGTTTCAACCAATAAGCGGGTCACTACAAAGATGCGCATGCGATCTGACGGTTAGGTGGCCCCACAAGTGCTATAGCCTTTAATGAAATGACAGTATAAATGTGCATCCCGTCAGGTGTCTACATACTCGCCCCATACCTTGAGGAGATGACTGGCTTAGTGGTGACAAGCGATTTATTTACGTTGTACGACTAAGTGAAGAGCAGATCTCAAGATCATACACCAGATATATTATGCTCATGAAATCTCTTGCTTTCTTTTCAGGGCTACTTTTGACCTGCAGATAAGGTCCTCAGTGCCAAGGGAACTACAGGATGGCAGACAAACATCATCAGCTCTCCACGCCGTCAACCGAGCGAGGCAGTGGGCCAGCTGCATTGACATCGCAGTTCCAGACCCAAAGCCCAACACAGGATGAGATCTTGACAACCCCGATGGCCTTAATGATCCACGGCACGTACACCACAGTCTCAACTTTGTGTAACGGCAGTATTCCCTGCGACAAAAACACATCAGGAGCGCCGTTCCTCAACAGCGAATACGACTACACTGAGTACTATCAAGGAAACACAGCCCTCGAAGAAGTCCTCGCCATTGTCGTCCCTGTCCTCTTCGGAGCCATCGCTATTGTTGGATTCGTTGGCAATGCTCTGGTGGTCCTGGTTGTCCTCTGCAACCCACAAATGCGATCTACAACCAACATCCTCATCATCAACCTGGCAATGGCGGACCTTCTCTTTATAGTATTCTGCGTTCCCTTCACCGGATGGGACTACACCCTCGACTACTGGCCGTTCGGCGACGTGTGGTGCCGAATAGTGCAGTACCTAGTCATCGTGTGTGCTTACGCCAGTATCTACACCCTAGTACTCATGTCCTTCGACCGGTTCCTAGCCGTCGTTCATCCGATAACGTCGATGTCCATCAGGACAGAACGCAATGCCTACCTTGCCATTTTCCTAACATGGGTCATGATCCTGTTGGCTTGCATCCCTGCACTATTCTCTCACGGGATGGTTATCGTCGACGATAACTTCGCCTCCTGCACGTTCCTGGCGCACAAGGGCTACAACATAGTGGCCTTCCAAATCTGCTTCTTTATGTCGTCCTTCGTAGTGCCCCTTGCCCTGGTCTTTATTTTGTACGTCTTGATGCTGAAGAGGCTATGGTTCGGTGTGACGCCAGGAGGGAGGGTCAGCGCGGAGAGTGTCCGATCCAAAAGGAGGGTGACGCGACTGGTTGTGGTGGTTGTGGTGGTGTTCGCCGTGTGTTGGTGCCCTGTCCAGATTGTGCTGGTCCTCAAGAGCGTGAACCTATACGGCCAGCCGATGAACCCTCCGAGGATAGTGGTACAGATCGCGTCCCAAATCCTGGCGTACACCAACTCATGTGTCAATCCGTTTCTGTACGCATTTCTGTCGGAAAACTTTAGGAAGAGCTTTAGAAAGATCATCTTCTGCTGCCCAAGGAGTGTGACAAGTTCCGGGTCGACGAGGACTAGGGTCGGTGATGACAACGAGCGTACGGAGCGGGAAACAACGGCCACCTGCATCACCAGGGCGTCCAAGATATCGAACGACATTATGTAATGTTCCCATTATTGTTTACTTTTTGAGAAACGTAGGTGTGCTCCAATTGGAAACAGAAAAAAGTGGGCCATCTTGTAGGTAGTATTTTTGACCATGATCATCATCGCCAAAAACACGATGAGACTCGCAGTCAGATGACAAGATAACATTGGGGCTAAGACGGGTCATAAAGCCACCCTAATATTATGTGGATGTTGCAGCCACTCACCGATTTTAATTTTTTCTCTTTAAGAGCGCCATCACTCTTTAAGATGCACAATTGACTGAAGATCTAAACTCTTCCGTGACTTGTGTTTTCTATGAAAAACGTTGTGCATGAAGCGTACTTTTCCTTCCAGGATATTAGGATAATAAAATGCCTAGTGGTGAAAGCGGGCAAAATTATGTCGGGGCTTACCCTAGCACATTCGTAACTATTCAATCCAAATACCTTCCGCCTAAGACATTTGACCTCAAACTTGCGGCCCATAATGTGGTTAGCTCAAACCACAAAGTGAAAACAATCACATATAATATGATACGTTCTTAAGTTGAGCAGGGCAATCAACCCCGTCTGAGCAGATTTTTTTATTTGCCTCATTTTGAATTTAATGTGCTTTATCAGACCAGTGCTGGGAGATGCAATCAATTAATTGAATTGGAAAGCATATTTCTTTAGAATGTACTCGCACTCTCAATATTGTCCCTTGGCCGAGGAGTAACGAGAATATATCGATCTCTTGAGAGGGAACATATTTATGAAAGATAATTTATAAAGAGATAAGATGCATATCATATATAGACACCGCTCAGCTATTTATGAAACAAACATAGCCTCATTTTTGTGTTTAAGCCTTGCTGTCACTGTCTTTGCCATTTTTTCGCGCATGTCAACAACAGGGCTATAATGGCGTAATAATATTAGACAAAAAATAAAAAAAAAACACATTGCTCAGGAACATGGTAATTAACCCTTGATAGCAATACATTTTTTTTACAATTGAGCCCCACCTACTGACCACGAATTAGCTTGCAAATTAACAAGCGGATATGCTGGCGTACCAAGTCGGGCCAACAAAACTTTTGTTTTGTAATGTTGAAGGTTGATATGCCTCGTTGAACTTAAATATAAACTTCTAAAAGCTATGTCTACACATAAATAAATTGTTTAGATTAGTTTTTGCAAAAGGGCCCAATTAAAATTGTCATGTTGCCATTAGAGTATTTAAAAAATTAAACGGAGCGTAAAAGACAAAACTTCGTCTGAACTAGATTATCATACATAACAAAAATATTTTGTATAGCCACAAGTTACTCAGGCAGAAACAATCGGCAGTATTTTGCATTTTATTTTAATTTTACTCAGGGTGTTTTAATGTAGAAGTTGCAATCCGGACGTTTTACTCCACGATGACAACTTCCTCAAATACAACTTGCGCGTCAAGATCTTTACAAACACAGTCAAACATGCGCCGTCCCGCGAGACTTGTGTCGCGGGATGGCGCATGCTTTTTTTTTCTTGTTGAGAACTTGCTTTAAAGCGAGTTCGCAACAAGAAAAAAATGAAAAAAAAAAAAACAGAGCGTTCTGACACCTTATAGCTGCGCCACCACCATGTTACATGTTCTTTCAGAGGTTCCGCGGCCTGTTGTGGTGACTTGTAAACATTAAAACCGACTATGATGATTCTGATGTTTTCTTGACCCAGAGACAATATCTAAGCCTTCAAACGCACTCCTACGTTCTTCGAAGCCGTAGTGGTCATCCTTTACCCACCCCATCTGTAAGAGCCTACTTTTATGTAAACACGTGTGCCTGTGTGCCTGTCGGGCAGTTTGTGCAACTGAAGTGATACAACTAGAACCACAAAATAAGCCACGCTTCAGAGTAGTGACACTTCATCCATCGATGAATGAATGCTAACGGCTCTGCCATTCATAACGGGCGATAAGCTATGTTTCAAGTAGCGGTCCTTCAGCCATCTTGTTGCTTAAGGATATTGTAGCCGGGTATCTGATGCTCGAATTAAAATCGCAGGAAACTTCCTTTTCATTCATGTGACATGTCAAAACAGCCCGCGACAGTGCAATACGGTATCTCCGGAGCTCCCCGATACCGCATCTAGAGTTCAAAAAGTCCCGTTTTCAAAACGACAGGATCGAAAATAGATCGTTATCAAAACTTCATCAAGCAACATTGGAGGTCGCCATTGCATGGACACGAAGCGCGTGATTGGAGCCGAGTCCTCGCCGAACGCTGACGTCACCCTTGTGTCCAATACATGCTCAGAGTACGAGATCAAGCAATGGCGGACAGGCGTTGGTGCGGACCTTAGAAAGGGGTCTCTTGCGCCCGCTCAGAAACAAGTACCAACATGTTGGCGCCCACAAGTAAATTGTCGATCAGAGTGCCGATGCTCTAAGCGTGCCTTTTTATTGGCTCTAGATGCAGCGAAGTGCTTAAATCGTACCCGTCGTCTTGTTTATCGCGCTCCACGTGACCTGCTGTTTAAAGCTCCGGTATCAGGTGGGGCTAAGGTCTTGAACTTTAAAAGTCCCTCAAAGCGAAGCTGGGTTTCTTCACACTCGTGTAATCATAGCGATTCTGCCGTTTTCGGGCCACTCACCCAACCTGCTTTCTCTCCCGTGTTGCACGCCGGAGAGACGCCTACCATATCTTTGTCAATCCTTTGTCAATTTTTTGTTTGTCAATACTTTGTCAATCTGGGGGGGGGGGGGGGGGGGCGCTATTTTGGGCCTAACACGGTGTTGCTCCAAGGCGTTAGTTAGCGCCTGAGTAATTTTATATTTGAGTTTCAATTACTTTTCTGTGACTCGTCACATAATTGCCAAAGTGCCAGATTTGAGGGAAAGATACCACGTATGAAATGAAGAACCACAGAGAAACCTATATCTGACACTTGCTTCTTAATTTCGGCCCAAAGTTGCCATATGAAAACCTAGCAGCTTGAAGTGAAGTCTATCTCTCTTGCACTTGTTTGTCAATTTACGCTCCAAGACGTCAGATGGTTATGTCAAACTACCAGCGGTGAAGCCTTACTTTAGCACATGTTTGGTGAATGAGACTCAGATACTCAGGGCACGATATTCAGACTCTAGACAAAGAAGGTCAAATTTGTTTATACATTGGCTTCTTCAGGGCTTTGTAAGGCCCTAAATACTGAAACAAAAAAACAAATTTGGCCAAAGAACTCTGCTACCTGGGCTTTTCTGAGTGAGATCAAGGTGATGTATATATAGACAATTGCAGGCATGGTGTCCCTACTGGTGCCCCACGCGTGCAAGGACGTGCAGAATGTGCGTGAAGAAACTTTGACAGACTTGGGATTGCGCGTGCTTCCTCACGCGAGCAGGAACTTGGCGGCGGCCAGATGCCTTGTTTGCAATCGTCTATATGTGTGGTTGTGGAACCACTGATTCAACTCGCATGCTTGATATGGCGACAAATATCTGTCTTGAAAAAGAAAAGAAAACAAATATTCTGATATTTTTTGGGAAGTGGCTGTCTGAGTGTCAGGATATTGATAATTATAGGTTACATGACTTTATGCAGTCACGGCGCTGATTGCTCGGTGAGACTAAAGCCCCTTTATGTTATAAAAGTAGCGCAAAGTACTTCGGTACAACAGGCACGTGCAACGCGCAGCCCTTGGGAAGATTTATGTGGCACAGCGCAGCACTGATCTAGATTTCAGACGCCATGTTCTTCTAAGCAGTGGCGCGCGGCACGCGGCTCGAGCATTTCCGCAACAATGAATGGCATCACTTTTCCCGGAAATAAGGGGCTTTAGGCGACATGAATATAAACCGACAATTGGCCGATCACACTGCGAGACACCACCATGAAATTTCGGCGCCTCGCATGCAGATCACGAATGCGAGACACCACCATAGCTATTAGCGGCGAGATGTTTCGGTGGCGCCCTCGTTTGGTTACCTTTCGTGACGTCATTACCTTGTGAAGAACAAGTTCAATGGTGTTTGTAATGAGCATGGTGAAAGCCTGAAATCATAGCGCTCTCAAAGTAACACTGCCCACACCGTCAAAATTGAAGTTCTTACATTCCTCTTATTTGCGTCGATTTGATATCCTTTGCTGACGTCATAGTCAGCATTCGGCCAATTGTGGTGGGCCGACCACAGCGACGCTTTCGATCGCTCACGTCGCCCATAGTCCACAAAAGGCAGCGCACTCCCCCCCCCCCCCCCCCCCCCCCTCCCTCCTCGTGCTGCTCCACTCGCGCATACCCGCAAAGGGGTTGCTGCGCGTGCGGAAAGACTACCGTTTTCACGTTGCATGCTGTAGGCGGTGGCGTAACGAAATTGACTCTTGAGATTGGTTCATTGGCCGATGCGCTAGGTCGGCGTTTCTAACATATCTTAACAATTAGAGCATGATCTTGCTTGTTATTCTGTAAGGATATGCAGATGTTTAGATAAAATCTACTTATTAATGCGTTAGCATTAGTGCCTGCATGACAGCGAAAAACAGACGCCTCCGTCTGGTGACAAAACATTGAAAAAAAGTGCGTCGAATAGAGAGGGGGAGAGTAGTGAAAGACGAAGGCGAGAAGGCGGTGACGTCATGGGGCGGAAGCCAACGGGCGCGCGGGAAACCGGTGAACAGCAAAAGCAGCCTGAGGCAGCGGATGCCGCAGCTAAGCGTGTAAGGCGGGCGAACGAAAGAGACGAGCGCAAGCAGCGCCTAGCTCAGCAGGCCGAAATGCGGCACAAGAAGCGGCAAGCTGAAGCGGGTCTGCGTACGACAAAGGCTGAAGCGAAGCGGACTCGGCGAGTCCGCGTCGCCGGAAAAAGGGTAAACAAAGATCCATTGGGGGATCCTTAATGCGTTGGCATATGACCCTCGGGAAACGCCACACGCGCCCCCCTTTGAGAAACGCAAACACTGACCCCGTAACAAAGCCACAAAGAGGCAGCAAAAATAGAGAAAACAAAATAGAAAGCCAAAAGAGCAAGCCGAAGCAGAAAAGTAAAGGGGTCAGCGTTAGCGTTTCCCAAAGGAAGACGTGTGTGGCGTTTCCCAAGGGTTGTGCTAACTGATTTCCAAAGGTTCCACGAATGGATCTTCCTTTATTTTATGTTTTATAGCCCCTGACAGTCAACGTTACTAGAACAACTCGGTTAGAAACTGCCATAGGAGCCTGCCTTGAAAAAGTGGCTCCGATCCGTACTCTGTAATCTTATCTAGTTCGGTATGGGTGGACACAAGCGTTGCGGGTTTTAAAGGTGAGTTTCCCAACTGAATGTTCTAGTAACTTTGCCGACAACGTAAGAAACCTAGGTCGTTGATAGTACCGAACATTTTACCATCGCAGCGCAGCCAATGAGATTGAGATGTTGGGCAATCAGAAAAGCGAAGAAGCGAGAAGCGTCAGCTTATTAAGCTGCACAGTGAACTTCTTAAGCTGCACGTAACCCATAATGGAGTGGTATTGCCTAAAAACCGAACATATTGCCAGCTAAAAATAGATTCCTCCTGATGATAATTCAATTATTGCAAAGGTGCAAGCGAGCTAGATACGGAAACCGATAATTATCATTGGAGTAGCGGAACAAGGGGGACAAAGGACAAACAGAAATTTCCAAGCACAGTCGCGCACCAGTCACCTATAGCAGTGTTTGGAGACTTTTGTCTTTGTCATTTGTTCCCCTTGTTCCCCTTCTCCAGGGATTATTATAGTTACTCGAGATTCCTCCTGCTGCTAGTCTTGGTTACTTGTTTTTTCCTTTTCCTGTAAACTTCTAGAGTTATTATTTATGCACAGTTGATTCTAGACTTCACGTTGCTTCAATGAGCCGCCTGAAACACAGATTTATTCTTCTGTGATGCCCGCGAAAATCTTACGCAGCGAGTTTGGTGGGAGCTTACAAATGTTCGGTTTGTTGTGAAGCTCACTTTCAAAAGGCAGACGCGTTAGAAAACGAACAAAGAAACCTTTCAAAAGCATGCGATTAGGTATGGTACCTTTAGCCTTCAATTGCTAGCCAATGACGTCAATACCCACGGAGACAATTGGGCGTAACACTCTATGGGAACCCACCATTAAGGCGGCGGTGTTTAAATTGATACGCAAGTTGTTCAAGAATTAGATGAGATATAACTATCAGGCTCAATATCTTTAAAAAATTAATGATTGTTACGAGTTTTTTGCAAAGAATTTCTATGTATGCATTACGCGCATTGGCAAGACTAACGTTTGCCTCACGTGCAATGTCATCGATCACTAGCCCGCAGTGAATTTTGAGAAACTACATTCAAGACCTCACAGAGAGATGACAAAACAATCTACTCGTAAAGGTAGATGGCAAGTTACATGATTAAAAATGTGCCGTTTTAGCTACAGAAAACAATAGCTTTATAAGAGTTCAAAAATTAAAAGTATCTCAATACTACGAATAAAGTCGTGAGACAGAATCCGGGGCGTGTCTTCAACTGCGCTGAGCGCTTACTTTTGAATTCTATTGAGTGAAAATGTCCTCCAAATTTCAATCAATCATTCGATCACCTTATTTATTGCCTTGAAGAAAACAAAGCCGCTAGACTAACAGCTGTCTGAGGTTGCTTGACAGCATTTGGCTAGCGATGCAGCGTCCCCCAAGTCACAGGACGCGTGTTAAGTATTTTCGTGAAACTCTTTCCTAAGTCGCCGCTCATCTCATGAAAACCAAATTTTATCACAAATTTTGTGTAAAAAAACAAAAAAACTCGCATGTCTTGCGCTTGCTAAAGATCGGAAAGACCATGCATTTATCTAACCTACATCACTCATTTTATTATTAAACGAGTCATTGAAAAGGTTGAGTTTTTTGAGCTTGTTGTAGATGGATGAATGGAAGCATGGATCGATAAACGGAAGCAAGCATAGCAACTGTTTTTTTTTGTTTTTTTTTAATTGGGCGGTAACTAGCTACCCCTAGGGAGTACTGGCGGCCCCAAACGGCAGCATGGAAAAATAAATTCACGCAATCAGGGCTGCTTCCCCATCAGTCAATCTTACGCCCTGCACGCATTTTCAATTAGGACCATCCGAGCATCATCCCTGACTCGGGGATATTGACACTGCAGTGTCGTTCCTCGCAAGACGGTCGCTGTAACCGTGCCCTGTGGATATATCGAGTGACTCTTCGCTACGACTCGTCTCGGCTCTTGGCTTCGACAAGTATCACCACTCGTTTAGTGTTTTCATTGACCCATGTTCTAACAATGCTATGTTTCTCTTCTTTGTCGCCTCCGTTTCCGGCACTCGGAATCAATCTTCGCCCAACAAAAACGAGATGCCACTGCCGCATCTAAACAAACAAACTCGGCATCGGCGTCAGGCAATCCTCCGGCGTTGTCTCATTTTTTTCTTTATATGTGTGTTGGGACAGATCGAAAGGCCGATTTCTTTTTGACACAATACATAATTGATATGACAAGCGATCGCTGTCTATGAAACAACATTCTTCTGGAAAGAAGCCAAGGGAAATGCCCTTGTTTCGTCTGTTTTGTTGCCTTACTGTATCGCTTTTGTGTGAGAATGTGTGCCACAGGACCGAAGAATAGGTCTGTCTATTTTGCCGACAGTGTGTGTCGATCGTTGTCTTCTTTGTTGCTGTTGTTCTCGTTGTTGTTCGCCCTAATTGGTGTTTTTCTCTCTTTCACCGAACTAAGATGAACATTAGTGCGGATGTGGGAAGAATAGTACGCCCGGTCGTTTGCCGTACTATATTATGTTGTATTTTTTCATTAAAATTTGAAATGGGAATATGAGCTTCAGTGGTGGGAAGTGCTGAGAAAGCATGCGCGGATGTGCGGTCTTCGAAACCATTCGGTTACATCGCGAAATTGTAATGTTTGTTGCTCAAGCTGCTTAGGCCGACTCACTAGGCACGTCAGTCCCCGCAAACCTTAAAGGACACATGCAAAGAAAAAAAACATTTTTTTTTAAACGGCTTAGATGGGAAAAGGATGTCAAAAAACGATTTTACAACAAAGAAAAAAATTTTTTAGAGCTATATTTACGGCGCGAGATGATTTTTCGTCAAGCGCGGTGTAACGCTCCTCCTTTCCACTTTTCTCTCTCGCGCCTGTGCGCTCCGCGGGGAGGAGAGGTAAGCCGCTTGGATTGGCTTGGCTACTCGGCTAAACAAAGTGCCACTTCCGTTCAACTTCGGCGCGCGCTGTGTTGTTGGCAACGTTGGTTGTTGGGTTTGTGTGCTGGTCGTGCTGGGTGGTGGAAGCGGTGGTAGTCTGCTCCGCGTCATTTACGATAGATCTCGAATTGAAGCGCAGACTCGTCGACCGGAGCAGGCAGCTCGGGCTTTGCCCCTACGAGGACGCGCCTCGCAGACCAGCGAACCCCCCGGCGGAAAGCTCCGAGGCCAGCGATACGCTTCTCGTGCGGTTTGCCTCGACGCATGACAGCGGGTTCTCGTCGCCCGTCTCGTCACTCGACAAATCGTTTAGATTTGTCCAGTGACAAGATGCGATTTGGCTTTAAAGTCACGCGTTGGGTTCGCTCGCTGCGTGGCTCGAAGGCCTCCGGGGCGAAGTGACGAGAGCACACCCGGACATTCTTCTCGCCAGACGTGCCAGGCGTACGCCCGATCGCCTCTAGCCAGATCGCTCTCAAATGCTCGTCCGCCGGTACCGCATGTTTACTGAAATCCTCCTGGTCACGATCACGAGAACTGCAGCCTTTCGTCGAGCAGCGGCGTCGCTTTCGTTGAACCGGCATGTCAAAAACAACACCGCGCCGACCGCGCTCCGTCAGCTCCGCGCCCCTTCGCAGAAAAAATGGCGGACTTTGTTTGGTTTCGTAAGCGTCAAAACGGAAGTGATGATTTTCTTATACTTGAAGTTTCTCAAAAGTCAAAATATTCGGTTACAAAATAAGTGCAACAAAAAAAAAATGAAGAAAATAAGTAACTTTCAAAGACCATAGAAAGCTTTCGAAAGAGCGCAGGCACCACGTGATAAATAAGGGCCAGTCACGTGATAAATATAGGCCACTTTTCCGCGGGGTTCGCGGGCGCCAACTACAAATTCGTATTGCGCCGTAAATATAGCTCTAAAAATTTTTTTCTTCGTTGTAAAATCGTTTTATGACATCCTTTTTCCATCTAAGCCGTTTAAAAAAAAAAATTTTTTTTCTTTTCATGTGTCCTTTAAGCACTGGGCATGCACAGGACCCTCCGGCTATAGTCATGGCGTCAAAAACATGAGTTTTTACAACTTCTTTTTTGAATTCTAGATAAGCGTGCGAACATGAGCTGACTATGAAAGAACTAACAATATCCACACAAACAGTATCTAAAACAGGCAGATATAGAGTATCTTACACTTTGATCTAGGGCAGGTTGAATTAAGATCTGCTATGAATTTGACACCTCGAGTGTGGCTCCCCAAACCGGACTTCCGGTAAGTCAAAGTTCTGGTACTGCGGACAAAGGGCGAATGTAAATATCCGTAAGAAAAATGGTTACCTTGCGACAACACGCCGATCGAAATGTTGTTCTTCTTCTCATTTTATTTTTTTTTATTTTGCTGCAGCAATCGTGTCGCCCTGCCAGAAAGCAAGGTGGCAAAAAAAAATATGTAAAGGCAAAATTACACGCATATGTATGTGTAAACATTCCGTAAAGGCTGTGAGATTTTATTTGCTGCTACCCGTCTCGGAGAATGACACAACGCGTGGATAGTTCAACAACGCGCGGAAATTTGTTGACTTATCTCTACACGCCACGATGCAAAAAAAAAAAAACAAAAAAACTTGCATACGTTACGACGGTCCTTTATCAGTGGCGAAGCGCCGCTCACGTGATCGATTGCACTTGGCCTCCTCGCGGCGGAAAATGCTCACGGACGATTTAGCATGCGCGCAGCCTGGTCCTACACTTTGGATTTCTAGATTGCCCACAAGGTGAGCTGAAAAGAGGTCTCACCTTGTATTGTTATGAATTTACCTAAAACCCCTTGCTTCATGGTGTGAAGACTAACAAAATGCCAAAAAGGACGCCAAGCGTTTTATAAAAGCAAAAGTGAGATGAAAGTCCGATACACCTCCTCTTCTTTGCGCTCAAACAAGGCAACAAACGACAAACCAGATGGAACGTCATCTGACGATCAGGATTTAAGATCTACCCCAGAAAAAACGGGAAATGTAAAAAAAAAAAAAAAAACAGTAGAAAAGAACCTGCCTCTTTTGGTGATTTCAGCCAAATCGACTCCGTATAGCAGCTACGCCGAGAAGCTCAGGAGGGGAGGTCGTTTCGATTCTGTCGTCTGCCATCGCTGCTTGGCTCTCGTAGGCAGCATAGAAAAAAAACAAAGTTTTCTGTAATTATTCTTACGCTTCCGTCGTATCCTTCCTACGCACTGACTAGAAGAAGGTTTCTACCGTCGAAACATCGCTTTGCTCATATGTAACACCGATATTACGCTGCAGTGCAAAAAATTTATGGTGGTCCGCGTGCTGAGCGATGACAACGACCTTCTTTTGTCCGCCATTTTGCCTGGCCGGAGCGCCCCCTATAGTCTGCTGGAGTGGCGAATAACAAGCTCGGGAAGTTCTTTAGTAAACCTCTAACTGGACCCAAAAATGTTTTCTTTCTTTAACTAATGCATTCACGAAATCTAGGCTTCCCCTTTTTAAAGACTAAAAGACGCCCTATTTAAAGGTTATTCGTGTTAATTTATTTGCTTAAATTGATCAGACTTTATAGTTATAAACAATTTATCGAATATTGTATGATTATGTAAAAGTTTATATGACACACCCCTTCTATGTAATGCTCTTTTGGAGCCTTTAGAGGTATGTAAATAAATAAAAAGGGAACGCAGAACGTCGCCGGTCATGAACACGAAGCAATCGGATCAAGGCCAACGCGTTAGCGGCATACGCGGATAAAAGTAAACGCCGAAGACCGATTCACAAAGCAAAAAGAACGAACATAATAACGCATACCCTGAAATATTCTTAACAAAAAAAATCCTTAACCTCGGGAAGAAAGAAATAAAAAAGGCTGTGAATGTATTAGCGTAGTCATCTTAAAAAGTACGTGTCTGAAGTTTTATTTGGATCTTATCAGTCGGAACTTCGGAACCACCAACTAAAATGTCGATGTAGCCCCCCGTTCATTGCGGCGCGCCGAGCGCTGGAAAGCGTCAGAAGGGAGAGAAGAACTGGGACAAGTGACGTCATCGGCGGTGTCAGACGACCCTTGCTCGCCGCCACCGAGATGGCTCGGGGATGCAGACCAGGACATCACCACGCTTTGGACAAATAACGGGCAGTAGAGAGGCTCGCCGCATTCCCTGCGACAATCGCTGCGGATATTTTTTTTTTAATATTTCTTTATTACGTGACAGATACGGTTTAAGTTTACTTCTGCCCGTCTATATTTCGTCACGCATTGATCATCTGTATAAAGTAGACATTCTAAAATGTAACACTAATGCACTCCGAGACTCAATCATTCCGAAAACTTCAGTGGATTGGAACCACCTTCCCTTATCAATCGCAACAATTGTTCCTGACCTCTTATTTAGAACTGCCATAAATAATCTATACTGCTCAGATTGAGCTGCAAAGTGTACTACTGCCACTGACCCCCACTCCCCTCTGTAATGCCGATGGCCTTGAGGGTATTTAAATAAATAAATAAATAAAAGTGCGGTAACTGAATTCACGGGACAAAACGCTGTACAGAGTCCACTAGTAGCTCAAATGTTTTGAAAAATGCTTCAGCTCCCCTTTAATTTGTCAGCAAGTGTAGCTGAAAATCAATCCACGTTGAGTTCGCAGGACACAGATGAGCAGGAATGTCGAAACGATGGAGTTCCAATGGGTAGCCAGAACATATGTTTAAAACAAAACGATTCAAAAACAACTTTTAGGCAATAACCCCTTCAAGGAGTCGACACGTCACCGGAGGCCTCAGAGTGACGCCACCATCTGAAGGAAAAAAGGATTCGTCCGGATACTCGTTACCACCGACAGATTAATGGCACCATCAATTAATTGAAATATTAATGGTGCCATTATCACAGGTACAGATATTTACTAAAACTCAACTTGTTGAGCATATGAGAGAGAACAAACGTATATGGCCACAAAACAACGACAACAAGAAACCCGGTGAGTATCGCGGTTTCAATTTTCCAGAGCTGTGTCGCCATTTCCCTGGCATAGGGTACAGAATAGAGGTACGTCATTGACACTTAGTTTTAGTGAATTACCGGTTCGTTACTCCAAATACAGTCCGAAATAAAAAGGAAAGTTGCATATTGGGGTGGTGAACAATTACGTATTGGAAATTGAAAGGGACAAAAAAAAATCAAAAGGGAGAGGGAACATTTTGAAGGGTTAACAAAAAAGAAATAATTTCAAATGTCTTCATATGACTCTTCTTATCTGCCACTTTTGACACTGTTTTAAGGCCGGTTCTCTCATGAAGCGAAGCGCTGATGTAGCGCTCCTCACGTGCCGTCAGCTACTTATCGCCTGCCATGAGCAACACTCTTGGCGGTGCGATACAAAGCTGGTGAACGCTCCGGTCAGCACGCGCTTAGCGCGAGATTAGCGCTATGCTTGTAGCGCTCCGCTGCATGTGTGAACAGGCCTTCATTCGTCCAGTTGGCTCGTAGCGTCGGCTGCGTCTCAACTTAAAAGGGGGCACTGAAGTCGATTTTGAGATTGTCTTTTTGTGGTAACCAGAGCCGTTTATTGAGAGAGTTTGGCCATACATTGGTTTGAATAGGCGAGCATCTCGGGCCAACCACAGGCCGCGAAACAGCCCCCAGCGGTGGTCGCGTGCTCTAAATCTGTGCCACGACTATACTTCGTTTCACCTTATGTGCGAGCGAAGGCAAAACTGGAAGCGCGAGCACGGAAGCTCCGTGCGTTCAGGCTTTGCTCGAGCGCGCGAGCTGGGGAGAAATGCAAAAAGCGCTGGTCTCGCGCTTCTAGCTTTGGCTTCGCTCGCAGGTAAAGTGAAACGAAGTATAATTTGAGCCGTGCCGAGCGGAACTCCGCGTCTCAAGACGCTCGCGCACCCCGCCCTTTGCACTGCTTTCTTTCAGCCAGTCTCAGGACGCTGTTCTAGCAGTGCAGCCAAAGGCATGGGCACGAGCGCGTGGCTTTGGAAAGTGCCTCCTATGCACGAGGTCTCGTACAAACAATAGCGTTTCGCTGAGCTAGGCTCACGCGCCTGTGCCTTTGTCTTCACTGTCGACATTTGTGAGATGGAGTAGAGGTCTCCTGATTGGTCAACGCTGTGTCACAAATTTAGTTTACGCTCTAAGCGTGGGGGGAATATTCGGCGCTGGCGGCGGCCTTTGCTCCGCCTATTGTCCAAACTCTCCTAATATACGGCTCTGGTGGTAACAACTCAATCTAGACGCTCTAAGCATCCCAACAAACCCGGAACCACAACCGCGCGTAGCTTCTTTCCTCGTTAAACGCTTGATCAAATAACGCGACACGCCCTTTATGAGAAACATTTTCTTCCGAGTGAAGTGTTCGACGAAAGGCGCTTGTCTGCGAGTTGCAAGCGATGGCTTCGCCCGTGGAGAAAAAGAAGAGTGTTATCCGAATGTCTACCGATCATACTCTCTTCGAAGCAAGCTATAATTAAATCATTCGGATTCTGCGCGTATTATAGGGCTTTCATTGGTCCACACAATGTTGTCCGCGAGAAAAAAGAGTGCACGTGTTTTTCTATTGCCCTGAGAGGAATAGTCGGTTTCGTAATATAGGACTTGGTATATATGGGAACTAACACATTTTAAACAATATAAGACCAAAAACGACCTTTTTCAAAATTGACGTCAATGCCCATTTCAGGTGAAACGAAGTATGGTAAATTTTCTCTAGTCTTGTACACGTTAATCGACACCATAAACGATTCCAATTTCAATTCTTTTGGCTTAAGAGTATTTAATTAGATTACTTGATTACTTGAAAAGAAAAGTAACCGGCCGTTACCTCAAAAAGTAGCCGTCACTTTTCCGATTACCTAATATTTTCAAAACGACACATATTTGTGTCGGTTTAGAAATGGGTATTTCGTTCTGTCTATTATTGGTTTAAATCGCCGAATTTTAAAGGGCCCCTGAAAAGAAAAAAAATGTTTTTTTAAACAGTCTGGTTGGGACACGCGTGTCAAAAAATGAATTTTACGAGAAAAAAAAAATTTTTTTTAGAGCAATATTGACGGCGAGAGATTTATCTGAAATTTTGCGCACAAATTCCAGGTCATTCATCTCGGCTTCTCATTGGTAACGATGGTCATTCAAATCAGCTTCTCATTGGCCAATAAAATGAGTGACAGCTTAGATGTTGGTTATACAATCTTCGTGATCTCTTGAAATCGCCCTTTGAATTACATTTTTTTAGGTTTAAGAAACAATCCGTCGAATGAACGTCGTAATTGTTTACAAACGTTTTACAAAATCGTAACTTCCGTTCGGATAAAACAACAAATTGAGACGTTTGTGTTTGTCCCCTTTTTTCGTCCGTCGTCTCCGGTTTTCAAAAATGTGTAACATCAACCAGCTCGCCTGCCTACTTACATTATCTTCAAACAAAAGCTTCGCCATTTTTTTTTTCTGTCATGGTCGCCGTCTTGCAACGCGTCTCGCGTCCTCTGGTGGTTTTATAGTTTTATCGCGTTTATATCTGAAGACCTCCTGAAGAGGGCTTGTTGCTTGTGTTAATTAGTCATGGCCGATTCACACGACGGACTGATCCGCGGACGGATTGATCACGTGCCTACATGTCCGCTGTTCGTCTGTCTCCCAAGCGCATCTACAAGAGGGAGACGACGAGCAGACGCCAGCGAGGACGGACCGAACCTGGTCGCCACCCCACAGTGCCGCGAAACTCCAACATCGCACCATGGCATTGTTGTCCAAGAGAGAAGTCGACGTTAGCTACCGCGATAATGAATCGTACGCCGCTGTTACGTACAGATTGAGACAAAACACCGTGATAGGCTTCGCGCGAAGCGCCAATAGCTTTACTAACTCAAAGCATGAGAGTAACACAGGCATGGTCCTGCTCGAGAAGGGTTCCGCGTAGAAGCGACTAAGTTCTGGGCTCGCGAAGGGGCGTTTGGAGATGTCTTCACGCACTCCGCGCTCAACACTCAAGTTCACCACAGCCACAAGAGAGGTCCTGCTCGGTGAAATCCTGATTGGACGTGCATGAATTATCGCGGCGTGCTAGACGAGTTTTGACGGAAGCTTCGTGACGCGGACCCGGAGGAGTTTTCACACGTGGAACGAAAAAACGCCCCACAAAATGAACCAGCGAACGCACAAAACACAACGATGCGCCACTTTTGTTTCACCGCCCAGAAACAAAAACAAAAACAAAAAACAAGAAAACAATGTATTGTTGCCAGACTAAACGCTTTTCAAGTCAATCTCCTGCCAAAAATCCGCGAGTGAAAAACTTTATCAGTCCGCGCATCCGCAGACGAGGCGCGGATCGCAGGAATCGGTGACGTGCTGGACACTTCATACACGGTCTGCGGACGAAAATCGCGATTCGGTCCGTCGTGTGAATCGGCTGCACGACGCGGTAAGACGTGCGACCGGCAGACACAGGAAGTAGCAATGGCTCTCGTACGGGGCGCAGCCAAGCAGCCAAGCCGATCCACTCCGAAGAGGCGGGGAGTACCTCTCCTCTACGCGCCCGAAATGCTGAGAGAGAAAACAATTGGAAAGGAGGTGACTACCGACTAAATTGCGTCTGGCGCAGTCAATATTGCTCTAAAATTTTTTTTTTCTCGTAAAATTCATTTTTTGACACGCGTGCCCCAACCAGACTGTTTAAAAAAAAAAAAAACCTTTTTTCCTTTTCAGGGACCCTTTAAAGGGGTCATGAAACGATTTTTCTACTTCTTCCTCCTTAGCTTTAATCCTCAACTCAAATGCGAATTGTGAAATCACGTCGTCGTGAAATTTTTCGGCACCGGTGCGATGACTCCTAGCTTCCAACGTGCTTTTTATGCACACCATAGAAGTTGTCATTCCCCAGTGACGATAAGTTCCGTCAGGGCACTCATTGGCCACGAACGTGAATCCAAATATTCGTCGACGGATTTATTGTTGACGAGCCCATATGTCTAACTGATGCAGTTCTCGTGTCCAATGCGTGAGCTGGGCTCCGCTGATGTCAGGTTGGCACCGCTGATGCGCTTTTTGAACCGGGGATGTATCATAGTGAAAAGGCGGAGAGCTTTCGAAGGAAAGAAGGTACAAAATAGTCCGCTATATTTTCAAATGTTCGTACCGAAAAGCTGGCTTTTGACTTTCTACCCTCTTTCTTTTGGCCAACTAAACGATATGCGATTAGTAAAGTCCCAATTTAAAATCATTTATTTTAGTCCAAAATTCGTTTCATGGCCCTGTTCGAGGCGGGGTTTAAGCCGCACGTCCGGAGACTTCCTGGCTCGTGACGACGACCATTCCCCGAAGTGAAAGAACCCAGGGGTCCAGTGGAGGTGGGAGAATTGGTAACGTAACGAACGGCTTAATTACATGGTTGCGATACAGTCGTCAAATCCGAGAGAACAACGGAGCAGCCCCACGCTCCGCCTTATATAGGGTCCGTTTCCTCCCTCACTCTCCGCCAGGGCCGCAGGTGCGAGTAGCAAACCACCGCCAAGTGCGTTGCAGCAAAGACCGCCGCGTCGTAGCCAGAAGTGCGTCGTAGCCATGGTTCTCCGCAGTTAGGCCATGCCTCTCTCCCCTTCCGGAGCGCACGAACCCACACGCACACACACACACGTCCCGTTGACGTCACGGACGCGTTGAGACTCGTTTTGGGCAGGCTCCGACAGGTGGGCGACAGTCCTGAACAGATCGTGACTCGTTTCCGCAGCGTTGAAACTCGGAAGAAGGTTGCCGAAGGTTCCATTCTTAACACCCCTTTAAGCAACCTATATGCTCTCAATCCGCCAATTTTGGGAGATCATCATGCGATCGGAGATTTGGGTTTGAGGATTTTCTTGGAAGGGAACGTGTGCAAAGAAAGGGCGTCATTATAAAAACGAAGCGAAAATGGTAACCGTTACAAGTAATTTTAGTGCTTCCAAAAGTCATGCAAATACCCTCACGATTACTTCCTAATAAATTTAAGATGACTACATATTACTCCAAAAAAATAATCGATTACGAGTAATTTCATAACTCGTCACCAGTACCGTACGAGTCTGCCTTTTTTTAATGCAAAGCTATCAAAATCGGAACGGCTGCTCCAGGTTCCGTGCCACCCATTGGCGACGCCAGCAAAATCAATGCCGCGTAGCGGCAAAGCCGAGAAGCTCAAGAGAGGAGGTCGTTTCGACTCTGTCGTCTGCTATCACCGCTTGGTTCTCGTACGCAGCAGAGAAACAAACATCTTTTCCAGTAATTACTTTTATACTTCCACCGAGTCCTTCCTACGTACTGACTGGAGGAAGGATCCTACAGTCGAAAATTTGCTTTGCTTTCGTAGGTAACACCGATTATGCGCTGCAGTGCAAGATTTTTATTGCGGGCCGCTTGCTGAACGACGAAAACGACTTCCTTTCGTTCGCCATTGTGCCTGACCAGCACGCCCCCAAATATTTTGCTGGAGTCGCGCCTAGACCTGTTTCGTATCCTTTCGTTCTGAGTTACGGGGTTTCCGTATCTGGTATGCGGTACAAAAAAAATAAGAGGACATTTCAACCCGAATTATGAGAAAAATATAGGTGAGGAAAAAGAATAATGTGTGACAATCACGCATTTTTCATGAACATCGTCCAGCGGCCTGGAGATATCGACACGATGCATTAACATATACCAGAAGTGACGACATTCAAAGATGGCTGCGTCCTTTGTGGAAAAAGTGTATAGGGTCACATACAACTTAAGAAACGCAGGGTGTGGCGAGACCCGAGCACATTGCTCCGCAGCCAATGAGACTGCGACATCGGCGGATAAGAACGCCCCCCAAAAAAAACAGTCACAAACCGAGAAATGCGAGAAAACAAATTAGCCCCACCCTGCGCTTTTTAATCTGATATCAGTGACTATGGTAAACTTGCGCGTGACCTGCAAAGAACCAACGCGTCCCAGATTAACGAGGCCGTCCTTTCCATATTGTATGTGTCCCCTGGAAGGGGCCAGCGCTGATTGGACACGAATGCGTAAAGCTGGGACTCGTGTTTCCATTGATTGATCACGACTTGTAGCCGAACGCTGGCACAACAGCCGTGCTGTTAAATCAGCGTCCTGCAATAAACTTCAATTGACGACTTAAGAAAAAAGTAGCATGGCCTTGTTTATCTTAGAAGTGCTTTTAAAAAACTTCACTTCCTGCGTGCGCAAAAACAAAAAAGAAGCAAAAGTGGAGGAAGGAAATGAAGACGTCAAAAATTACCGGCGACCTTCATAACCAGAGTCCAATATATATATATAATGTAAAACGGTCAACTGCTGCGTTTGTTGATCGATTGAAATAATTAAGAAACCGCAAAAAGGACGGGACAAAGTCGGAGAAACGCACACACACATACACACACACACACAGGACAGGCACTAGCGCCGGTCCTGTGTGTGTTTGTGTGCATGTTTTTGTGAGTGCGGATGCGTGCGCACGCGTGTGTACGTATGTGTATGTGGATGTACATGTGTATGTGATAGTGTGCGTGCATAGTATGTGTGCGCGTGTGCGTCCATGCGTAAGGGCGTGTATGTGTGTTTTCGACTTTGTCCCATCCTTTTTGCCGCGTTTGGATTGATGTTTTACAATGTGTGAAATACAGTGTTTAAGAAGAAATCGTTTACATTGGTTTGGAGAACGTAAGGCACTTTTTTGTAGAGGAAACAATAACATATTATTTAATAATTTCCCCGTGTTATCTAACAGGGAAACGAACATCACGTGACCTTAAGTCGGGTAAAATTTCGAGGCTAGAATTAACGGAAAAATTAAAGTCGCGTGACTTGACGTCACAGGGTTGTCGTGGTGCCACGTGTTACTATGACGCGGTGTGACATTATATGACAGAATACCAGGTTGCGCGATATCAATTTCCCCACTAATTCCGGCGGAAAGTGTTCGTGGGACGTGTAGTCACGACATGTAAATTTCCTCTTTCACTTTTGCTGGGAAACTGATGTCACGTGATCTTACGTCACGAGGTCGTGGAGTCACGTGATTCAATGACGTGACGTAAGGTCAGCAAACGTGGGATATATATATCCCCTAAATTTAGCGGGGAAGTGAACGGACAGACGGACAGATAAAATTCTGAGATTAGGGGGTTTTCTTAAAAAGACATTTCTTGCTTTAAACATTATGAAATTTCACCAGACAGGACATTTGTTTACACGTCGGCAATCAGCCCACGTCACCCTCCCATCGGCACCGGTAAGGTCGCAGTTCATCATTTGCCCAAGTGACCTGTCAACATCGTCAAAATAAAAGAAATTAGTTAATTAGTTTAGAGTACGAAACAAGTTCATTACTTTAGAGCTTCCTCTGTTAGACTACCTTGCACGCAGTAATTTTTCGTTTTATACACCACTGTTCATATCAAATCGGGTGAGCCCATGATAATTTCTCCTGTATGTTTTTAACACTTCGTTAAATCAAGATGAGGTCAGGATTACGGCGCTTTTAAAGAGATGCTGTACCAAACATTCAGGGTCCATAATCGACACTTTTCGAAATTCAGTCTGGCCACTTTGATCACTATCATCATCTGTGGAACGGCATCTGTGCCATACCAATGGTGGCCTTCTAGTGACTAGGGGGATCGGTGGTCGAGTGGTCTAGCGCACACCAGCTCGGAGCACGTGGAGCGAAAGCTCGAGCTGCACAACCCAGGATCCTGGGTTCAATCCCCGCCCCTGCCCGTTTCGATCTGGATGAGCATCGTACCGGCGTGCGGTCGTGTATCACTACTGCGTGGGGTACGTTAAAGACCCCAGGTTAGCGGTTGTACCGCACTGGCTAAATTGCTCATCTACAGCTGAGACACCAGACGCCCACTGAGGCAGACTAATACCCAAATCACACGGCAGCGTACAGGTACCTTTAGCCAAGGTACCTGTCGTAAAGGGAGCTGGAGATCGTGATCACACGGCGCATAAAGGTTCCTTTCGCTAAGGGAGTTCCTGTGTTAAACGGAGCTCGCCAAGCTCCCTTTACAGCTACAGGGAGTAGCCTCGGACCCACAAACTCAGAATAAGAATCACAGATATATAAATATATCTTCTTTAATGCAGTATAACAAATTGAATATAAATAAGTGGCAAATTATGAAATGATTGTCAACACAAATGTGATGGAATAATACATTATCGAGGAACGCATACTCTAGCTAGCAGGTAGCAGCGGCGGCACGTGGAAAACAATGTCTGCAACGAACCCGAACACGATGGACCAGTGCGAGCTCTTTTTCAAGGTTGTAGACGAGTCGCCCAACTCTTTCGCCCAGGACCCTTTATCTTCGTCGTCGTCCATCCCTTTCGATCGCGTGACTGGCGTAACCGTGAGACTCCATTGTGGTTCGTTTCTGCCGGGCACAATTTAGCTACTTCAGTGAGAACTTTGCTGGAAAATGGAGCTGCTAAACATAAAAAGGTCGCCCACCTCGCAATGGAAGCTCGTAAACGCAGATGATTTAGGGCCAGTGTGGCCAGACGGGTCGGACGTTTTAAAGCAAGATTCATTTAGGTGCGCCCTTAGACAAAGAGAAAAAAAAATAATGTGCAGCAAAAGCAGACAGAAATATTATTTAGGTTTTATATGTGATATTTCCCACACAATAAGGATAAAAAAACTGCGCGTCAAACCGATTTCGAGGAATAATTGTTTATCGCGTGATCCTCTCGCGGTTAAGCAGGAATACAATCGACATCAACTTAAAGTGCTCCGTTTATTAATCGTGTAATCAAGAACGCCGTTTACAACAGGTACCTTCAGCTAAGGGACCTAAGCTAAAGGTACCTTTACGCTGCCGTGTGAATGGGGTATAACTTCCGGCTGTATAAACATACACACAATTTGCTTTTTGCTTCTAGTGACTGATAAAGGAAGACGTTGAAGATGCTCCTAAGTGTATGATGCGAGGCCTGTACATTGGGGTGGTCAGTACGACGCGACGTAGGAATGGAACACAAGAGCTACGTAAGCGTTTATTTTTGATAACTCAGATTCAGTCAATCTGCGGGCGGCACACAATCGGCTTTAAAGCACTTTGGTGTATAGACTTTTATCGAGGCTACTGAATGGGTTGGAGCTTTGTTCTAAATGCAGGTTCTTGGTCACCATCGAACTGAAAGTGATCGAGAAAGAACTCACACTGAACAATTCCTCGTATGCCGCTGACTTGCAAAAGTGACGGTACCGATACAATTTCATTTCCGCCATTGATATGGCGAACCCTAAGCTGCTTTACGAACCACCAGATGGCACTGAATTTCGGAAAGGGTCTATAAGTGGCGTACGATCTTTCCACGAGCCAGCAGCCGCAGGTGTGCGCGAACACACGCAACGAAATTGACGTCATAGTCCCGCATTCACGCTTAAAGGGCGATACAACGAATTTTGTACTTTGCGCAAATACCGCATAGAACGGATCCCTGACGTTAATGACCTGTGAGAGACCAGTTCGTTTTTCACCACACGCAATCGAAGTCGCAGAAAAAATTAAAGAAAAAACGAGCAACGTTCACCCCCTCAGCTCGCAGCCAATGTTCATCATAGCCACGCGCTGGGGTTGGCAAAGCACAGGACACGCGCTGAGTTCCATATATTGTTACGGTTCGGCTATTGTCGTCATTGCAGCGATTGGACACCGGCCACAACCCGAATGCTTCTCAAGCTATCGATTATCACGAGCCCAAATCGAGTGCCCACGCAATGCTCGGGTCCAATCTATGAGCCGCATTCAAATATCGTCACTGGGCGGTACTGCGACCGCCCAACTACGTCATCAAGTTTCGTGAAGGAGAGATGGTATGAAAACGCTCGCTTTCGTACATGAAATTACACCGCAACAAAGGGGTTTCTTGGCCAGTGGTGTTCCGTGCGGGTATCCTTGTGTCCCATAGTGCCAGTAAGCTCGTGTAAAGTGAAAAACATTCCAATTGAATATCGTTGCACCGCTCCTTTAAAGATGACGGTGAAATGTGTGGGCTCCAGGGAAAATGCGATTATTGACAAGCATCTAATCTTCACAGTGGGGTCTGATGAAAAAGGTGAGCGATGAATTGTTCTAACAAGCACGTAGCTTCCACTTGTGGAGATGAAAAGCCTGTATTTATTCTTCTTTGGCCCGAAGCCCGTACAGTCTACTGTCATATTATCCGCGAATGGGGGACTATGACTTCAAGTTTGTTGCGTGTGCTCGCGGACACCGGCGGCTGCTGACTCATGGAAAGAACGTGCGCCGCTTATTATGGACACTAAAATGTTTGGATCAGTATCCATTTAAGCGGCTAGTCTTCCAATATACCTCTGTTATAGCCCCCCCCCCCCCCCTTTTCTCCCCTCCCCTAAGTATTGTCGTTCGGGCGCATTTCGCGGTTGGGCGCTTGTCTTCGATTCTGCCGGTTCCAAAGGCGACGCTGCCATCTGGTGGAAAGCGTGCGCACCTGGAAACATTTTTCCATTGCATCCGAGATATCGACGGCGCGCGTTTGCTCCCGCCACCCGCAAGTTTCTGATCTCCGGACTGACGAACGGTGAGGGTGTAATAAGAGTCTTGACGGATCTCCGCTAGGTGGAGGTTCCTTCCTAGGCACCACAAAGCCGTATATTGAGGGAGCGCGGAAAATACGAGGTGCAAAGGCGTGTCATATCCGAGGCGGTGTGGCGGCGGTGCCGCCACGGGCGCAACATACTTCCCTCACGGTGACAGTCCCAACTGCTCCGGACATTCGATTTTTTGGATTTATGGGGTCTTTTTGCCGGGCACGTCCCAATTCGGCTGGAGCCTCAATTCGGCTATTGCCTCAATTCGGCTAGAAGTTTCAATTCGGTTGCACGTTCCAGTTCGGCTACATCCTCAATTCGGCTAGAAGCTTCAATTCGGCTAGAAGTTTCAATTTGGCTGGACGCTTCAGTTCGGCTAGAAGTTTCAATTCGGCTCGACGCTTCAGTTTGGCTAAATCTTCAGTTCGGCTACAAGTTTCAATTCGGCTGCATGCTTCAGTTCGGCTAGATCCTTGTTTCAATTCGGCTGGACGTTCCAAGTTGATCAAGCTAGACATTTAAGCATAAGGTGCCCCCAATTGTTTTTAGAGAGACGTTAACTATATCTGCATCTTGCCTTAACATCGCAACCTGCAAGCTCAGATCAATAAGTTCATGCAGCTACGAAGGTTTTGGGCACAGAAACATTTGTGTTTGTGTTGTTTGTTCTGTGGAGCTGCTGTGCAAACACCAGGTCTCTGCTTCAAAGTAATTTATTCACTTGCCCAAAGAATGGATTACAGCAGTCCAAAGATTGCTCCTTCCAGTGCTGGCCACGTTTCATGTGAAAGGGACAGGATGCCTTGGCAGCTCCTACATCGAACTGAGTTGAGGGAAAAAAGAAGATACCTGCATCAGTTATGAGACAAAACAATGTGGTAGGGGTTCAATCCAATGATTTACATTTTCAGGAGGCTAAAAAGAATGTAACAGTAGACCTGTAATTTTTTTCAAGGTCACAAATTTGCCTCAAAATTCGCTAAACAAACCAGTAGCTACGACTGACCTCGTAACCAAAACCTTACGTCCGCAAAAATTGTTTGGCGACATTTAATTTTCAAATTCGGTCCTCATCGCATTTTCAAAGTGAAAGTTTCTACTGGCAGTACTAAAAATATGTTAAGATGAAGGTTTGGGCGAGCTGGTGTTGCATACTTCTCCACAGCGTGAAAAATTTGCAACCAGGCACAGGCACACACAAAAGGAAAAGACATTCATGAAGCACTGACTTGCAACTCAGACTTGTATTTTTTCTTCTCTACCTGCACCTGTCTTTTTAAACAATAAGACGTTTTTTGTTATTTTTGGTTTCATCTGGATGCAAGATAATCACATTCTTTTTTCTGATAAATTTAGACAAGGCTTAGTGACACAGTTTTCTTCTAACCTCGATATCTTTTCAGCTTCAATAATTTCCCTAATTAGTTGATTATTACTTTTACTCATTACGGGGCAGTTTTTTTTAGTTCTGCTTGACATCTGCAATCTTGGCAATGTATGCCTAAGTGTACGGAAGTGATTCTGTTTATGTTGTAGTTGTGTTCCCCTAGTCTATGTGACATCAGTATATGTGACGTCGGGGGGGGAGGGGTGCGTTTGG